>CM076583.1:678427115-678572115 GCA_034641835.2 Pinus albicaulis
TGGTGAGAGATGACTGAAAACTGATGACAGGGATTTAGTGGCGCAAGGCTAGAGTATAAAAAGTAGCTTGGCGGCATTCATAACTATTTCTGATGGGGAAATCCCTGGAGTCGATAGGAATTCCACGGTGGGTATAAATTGGTTTGAATGTCATGGTGGCTTTTGCGTGAGGGTGTGATACTCCGGCCAAGGGTGACTAGGGAATACTTTCATGGGGGAAAAAATGAATGAGTGGGTGGTGGACATAGTGCGCCATTTGTGGTCTTTATACAATTACCAAAAGAATAAAATAATGAGGTTTGGTTTGTACAAAACACAGAGACGAGTGCCCCAAAAAATGAAGGTGTTCGCTCAATGATGATGTGAGGAAGGTGTTTTGATGAGGGTGGGGGTCCCATTCGTAGGTCTCATGAGTGGGGTTGATGAAGAAGAAAAAAATGTATCGTAGATGGGGTCATGTTGATGGAGGTATGGTGGGCCAAATGTGAGGCAGTAGTATGCTTTTGATCTGCTTGTACAACCTGGTTGTCCAGGAAAGGGGTTTTATTTCATATGGTAAAACTTGACCTTATGCATGGTGAGTGAATGGGCATGAGGTGCTTCCTGGACTATAGTGGTATGGCCATGGCGTCACTATTTTTTGTGATATATGGTCTACTTTGGGTGACGAGCGCCATGGATGGGAGGCTCTACCGACCAACGAGGATGTTTATCATATGTAGGGTGAGGTGATGATAAACATGGTTAGATATGTGGAACCTGTGGTTAATTTCTAATGGAGAAATGATGTCAGGATATGCAGATTTTTCTGAGACTCTATCATGTTGGGGGTAGAATGATACTTGCTTTGGAACTTTTGGTGGATGGAGTTGTGAACGGATTGTGTTTTTTCCTGCAAAAAAACCTACCTCAAGTGAAAGCATCTTCTTTATCCAATATTATTGAAATACATGAGCTTTAGAAAGGAGGATGAGAGAGGACATACCTGTCGGCACTGAAAATTTACTTTTTCGAGAGTACGAATGTGTGGCATCACCTCTGTTCGTTATGGAGTTCTGTTCACAGTGCTACTTTCTGTTCGGAGAATGAACCTTCTGATCTCTCATTATGGTTCTCCAAAGTTTTTTAAAAGGGAAATATATAGGTGAATATGGACCTAATTCAATTCATTTGTACTTGTTGAGTTTTTGAGAGGTCAGAAGCTTCTGCGAAGCAGTTCTTGCTGTTGTGGTTAGCTTGAGCACTAGGGATTAGCGATATCATGCCCAGGTAACCTCCATGACATCCTGCACTTTAATTTTTTTAGTATGAGGGTGTCGGGGTCCGTACAAAATTGGTTTGTATGGATTTTGAGCCATTTTTACCCTAGATTGCGTGGGAGATCAAGGTAACGATGTGCCTTCTATGCACAATTTTTGGGGTTTTTCACTCTTTAATCACTCTGTTCCCCTTTTTTGGCGCACCTTATGTGCTCCTGTGATAAACACATGCGTGAATTCAATGCGCATGTTTGAGGGACAGGAACGCAAAAGGCCGAGGAAAATTTTTGGACTTTTTGCCTCTTTTCTGATGTTTTTTCTGTTGTTGATGGGTTCTTTCTTGGATAACAGGCTGTTGTGGAGGGAGCGGGATTGGTCCGAGCTCTTTACTGAATTAGCCACCGATGGTTAGGCACGCTGATAGTTGGTGCAATGGAGTCTCCTGAAGTTTTCAGAGAATGAACTTCTTCGGTCACAGGACCCACTACTGCTTTACTTGATCTAGCGTTGGAACAGGCGGCGCAACACGTTTGTGTTGCGTGGGACTGACCTTGCTATCCATCTTGAGATGGATATATACATTTTGACCGGGATACTACCTCATAGTGAGGTGCTGCAGTATCCACTTACTTCTGGGTGGGTGGATCTTGAGAGGTTCCGGACGCGTCATTGTGGCAGTGCGCCTCTTACGAAGGGGTGCATAGCCATTGCCTCAGTGACAGATTTGGTTGAGCGGTGCACTCTGACGGATATTGTAAGAATTGAAAGGTTTTCAGCTCCAAATCGAGCATCGGGCATGCAGGTTGGAGTCTTGCGTCGGCTGAGGGATAGACACTTTTTCGATTTTTCCCGCTTCTGCTATAACGAGATGGTTACACAACTTAACAAGGTCCAGAGTGGATCAAAGCTATTTGCGTACACCAATATTCTATAAAGCATCATGTACGAGAGGGTGGTGTTGTTGAGACCACGTGGTTGTGGTGCCTCCTAGGGTGCCATGGCAGCCTTGCATGACGAGGTGGGCTCCTGTGATGCCATGGGGAGGTGGGGGTATGGTGGGGCGTTACTGGAATGCCACGATGAAGGCTTGGATTTAGGTCAACCCCCAGATGTTTCTGTCATTCCCATATGTAGGGATGGACTTTCGGGGGGATCTAGAGATGGGTCTCCCTCCTGGCTATGTCTGGGGGCCAGCAGGTATGTTTTTATGTTTTCTGCATTTATTTGAGTATATATGTTTTTATGTGTTTTTATGGTGACACTGACATAGTTTTGGTTACTCTTGTAGATTTTGGTGAGGTTGGCTGCCCCATGGCTTGATTGGTTGGCCACGGTCCTCTTAGGAGACCTCAAGGAGGTCGTGGGGGGAAGGTAGTAAATTTGCACAGCCTGAGGGTGGTGGACCTGGTGGTGGTGTTGGCCCTTCGGGAGAGCGTAGCAGCTCGGCTGCTACTGTGGCTGTGACCGAGAGAGCTCATGCTAATGTGGAGGTGGCACGTGCAGATGTAGCAGAGGCTCGCATTGCTGAGCTGACTACTCGGTTTTCAGTTCTAGAGGATGCTTGAGATTGAGTGGACCACTTGATCTAGGGGATGTGTTCTCGAGGCTTTCTAGATGACCTCGAGGAGGTTTCGTCTAGAGATGCTGATGTTCCGAGAGAGGGAATATCGGCCTATTTTATGTTGGATGGTAGTCTCAGTTTTGACGACGGCTCCGTTAGTGGTACCGGGAGCGGCTGTGGGTCCCGATGCCCCACTTGGGGGAGAACCGCCCTAGAGTTTATTTGTACATGGGGAAAGCACCCATTATGAGGATGCTTCCCCTATTTTTGATGAATTTTTTTGTATCTTTGGGCTGAATGATGGGTCAGAGACACTATTTTTTGTACTCAGGCACATACACTATGATATATATATGAGAGATATTTTTTGCGGATCTACATGTTGTGCCCCCTATTTTTGCTTATGGATGATGTTATTCTTTTTTTCTTATGGATGATGTTATGCTGATGGATGTCTATGTTTTTTGTTTTTTATATATGATGGTTTATTTGAGATGCATTCTAGTTTAGAATATTGTTAGCTATGCGATCAGCTGTTTGGTTTTGACTCCTTGGTACATGTATAACTGTAATGTAGTCAAATTGTCAGCTTAATATTTTTGCATGAAAATATTCTCTAAATAGGTGTGAATCTCTTATCTCAAATGTTTGGTTTAACAACGAAAATACTAACTGGGAATAAAGGTAGACGTGCATATGGCGTATGCCCTGATGGAGGGCATCGAACTTAAGTTCGATGACGACGTCATATTCTGCCTGATTCTTTGTTGCAAAATTGATACACACACCGTTTGTGTAGAGTGGTGATCGGTCAGGGTGATAGATAACCCAGGCTACTACTGCTAAACTTTGAGACCATCTTGATGCTCCATTAGAAAATCCAAAGTAAGGTTCGGGTTGGTAATCCATTGTAGCACTTGAGCACTTTTTGTAATAAGTATTTTGGTCAAAAATTTAAAGTAGTTAGGTTTGTGTACGTTGACTCTAGTGTAGGGCCTTCTTGGCCTTTATGGTTAGAACTTCTTGAGGTAAAGGCCGTTGATGGGGTTACTGAGGCATGTCTTGTCAGGTTCTGTCAATATGTATGCCCCCTGGTGGAGGCAATGTTTTACGATGTAGGGTCCTTTCCACAAAGTTTCAAACTGTCTTGGCCCTAGGGATTCTTTTGCAACATCATAGTGGAGGACTAGTTCTCCCTCGATGAATGAGAGAGGGTTGATTTGTTGGTTGAATGATGTTTTTATCCTTTTCTTATGGGCCTCATTGTGTTGCAGCGACTACCATCGGCTTTTGTCGACGAGCTCTAGTTGTACTAGGCGCTATTCTAGAGGCTGGGTATCATTGAGGAGTTTGATGGTGATATGAAAATTCAGGATTTTGTAGAAATCAATGCAAAAGCACAAGGAACCCTGAATTTTTGTGACAGGAATAAGGTGGGAGTCCTGGGACATGGGGGAAGTTGCAATCCTATTCCCGGTATATGATGGTACAAATCGTATGTGGTATATCGTGTCATCAATGTTTGGTGGGGGAATAATCTCGGTTATGGTAGTTTGTGTAAGCGCAAGTTTGGGTCCCCTGTTAGAATGGTCAATATCTTGTTGGTGTAAATTATGCCTATTGCAGAGATGCCTGAATTTTTCGACTAGTAGGCATGCCTCTGGTTCATGGTTCTGGCCAGTGCAAATGGTGCATGGTACCACTGTGCCAACGGAGTAGATTGTGTGGGAACCAACACTACTCTTCGTCCCGGATGTGGACGCTTGGAAAGGATTTGTTGTAGAAGAGTAGGTCTTCTGCTTCCATTTCCATGTTGTTGGCTTAGGTGTGTCTAGCTCTTTAAGGGAGTGTAGACATAACGTTGCTCTTGTCGCTCTGAGCTTGGGGAGATGCTCACATTTAATCATATGGTGAAAGTGTGAACAAATTCAGAAATAGGTACGCGTGATTTTCTCTTGGTTAGAGAGAAGTTTTTGAGGGAGCGTGGAGACTGTGTGAAAACTGTTTGCTAGGTGCTTCATCTCTTTGCATTGATTTATCTGGTGGTCAATCAGGCCGCATAGTCCACATGATATCCTAGGTTGGGCCTGGGTCATGCTTGGTTGGTGCACTTTCCCATCACGCCAATGTGGGTGTGGGGTTGCTGGTCTGGGGGTGATGTAATTTCTATATCGTTTGAGTTCATCTTACCATTTCTTCTCTATTGTATGAATCATATCTGTTGTACAAGTCAGCCCCTCCATTCAAATTTTGGCCAAAGTCTCTTTTTTCCTCTTTATCGTTTCCCTTTCCCAAGCCGGAAATACGTTGAAAAAGGCTAAAAATCTGCTCTTTAAAGTCATATAAGGCCTAGCTCCTTTCTCCCCTAGCTCCGCTCCTCCTTTCATCCATACAACCAAGCGCTGCCCCTTAGAGCGTTTACCGCAAATCGCATGATCGCGCCATCGCACTTTCCCCTCATCGCATATTTCGCCAGCGTGCTTTCTGCCTTTGCGATTTGTGCACCCATCGCATATCCGCCCCATCGCAAGAGCGCAGTTTCCCGTTCATGCCATTCTCCGTCATCGAACTTTTCGTTTTTGCGATCTGCGCTTGACCGGTCACGCCCATCGCAGAGCACAGAGCGCAGTTTCTTGTTACTCCATCATTCCCCCATCGCACTTTCTCCACTTGCGAATTTGCGATGTGCGCTCTAGGTCCCACTTCCAAAGCCTTTGCTCCATTGTTTTGTCATGTTTTCCTTCGTAACTTCCCCGAAAGTTAATCTTTGAGTCTTCGTGCCGTTAGCATTTTTCCGCCATTTTTCGTCATCTTCCCACGTGTCATTCGCTTTTCCCTCCACTATTCACATATTTCGTTTATGTGTCGCATTTCAATTTTTTTGTTTGATATCTTTGCCTCGTGCACTTATCGTCACCCCGCTGTATTACCCCATTTTCACCTCTCATTCCTCTGCTGTTCCTCTGTGTTTTTCGCCACCCCGCATCATCTCATCATCCTCTCAAATCTGTGCCACCACTTCCATTAACCTCATTATGTCCACTATCTATGTGATTAGTTTTATTCAACAGGCTTTCGTTTTTGCAGGACCTTATTGTGGGAACGAAATTGGCGAAAAGGATCCGGGAGTCACCATGATGTGACCCCCATTAAAGAAAGATATTTCAACCCATAGAACCCTCCAGAGAAAATCAAAAAGGCAAATTTGGGCGGATGAAAACATTAATGCAGCAGCAGATTATTAATGAAGGAGCAATGAATTCAGTGTCTGGCATGAACAATTTCAAATTTAAAATTCAAAATTAGAAGGCCGAAAGTACCATGTACAGAAACAGGCGCCTCAAGGTTTTATTGCCGCAGATATTCCTCCTCCAGCAAAGAGCAGAATATTTGCATATTTTATTATTTATGTCTTGTTTATAAGGAGATTTTCATTCTCAGCACTCATTTCCAGAAATAAATTGTAAAGTATAGTCATTTATGTTCAGTCATTCATAGTGTGGGCGCGAATGTTTTCCACCATCTGATTCAAAATAAATCATTAAATGTTTTCCATCCACCTCCTCCTCTAGAATTCTCTACTTCCTCTATAAAAGCTAAAAAGAAAGACATTGTAAGGGTTCCAGATTTCTATCAGCAAAATGTGCAGTGAAAAGGCTTTTGTATACATTTTGTAACACTTCTGTATGAAGGCTCAGAGCCCGTAGGGTCTCAGTGAGGAGGAGTTATAACTGTAATGAAGATTCTGGTCTCTAGTATCTCACAGTATGTAATTTTATCTTAAGTGTTAATACAATATCTCATTTCATGCTTATTATCTTCTTATATCATGTTCTAGAATGCGAGTGGCTCACTAATATTGAGTAAGGATTCATCCTAGTTGATGCCCATACTGGGATTAGTCAAGCACTTTAAATAGGCCTAGTCATGATATATTGTTCCATGTTCACTTCATCCATATTTTCTGCTATATTAGTTACTTGAGGAGGGTGCTTTTAAAACGCCATTGTCATATAAGGATTCATAAATTATTATGCCCTTATGTGGTTCTGTTGTGTATCTGGGTATCAGTCTCATGTTAACTAATATCTTCTTTATGTTTCTTCACTGCACTCATTTCCTGATATTTGATTTCTGTGATATATTATCTGAACTGGCCCTCTTTACAGTAAGCTGTCTCGTAACTGTCTGATACCTTTGTATTGGAGTTTTGCATGATGTTCCTACACTATTCTTATCTTCGTATCAGCTTCTGAGAGAGATTGGTCCCATTTAAACTAATTTCCTTGTTTAATAAGAGATAGTAAGAGAGCTTTTGGATTGACAACCCAAGCTATATTACGAGCTCCTTGCTATATTAAGATTTCCTAGGCACTGGTCTATGGCAACTCTAGACTGTCTCTAGGGGTGACAAAATTGTCGACAACATCTTTTTGGCGCCGTTGTCGGGGATCGAATTTAAGAATATCAGTTTCCCTGGGCCTCGACAAATTGTTTTCACTCTCTAATCAGGTGAGCACAGAGAGTTGAAGAGTTGTGTATCTCTCACCTTGGCGACTCCACTGATTTTATTTGATAAATCTATTGGTATTCGTTGCTCCTCGTAAGCCACATTTGAGGTCAGATACATCTCAGTCGAAGACACCTTATGTGTCTGACCCAGAGAAGATCATTCATAAAAGAGTTTGGAAGGAGAGGAAGTCAGTTCGTGCTGAAAACCCTGAATATTCCGTTGAAGATTATCCGCCCTCTTCTTCTTAAGAAATCAGAACAGAAAATCCCGAGTTTCACTCAAAAACTCCACGTAGAGGAAGTGTCTGGATTGAAGAAGATTCTCACCCTACTCCCGAGGCTGAGGAAATCAAAGAAGTCACAGAAGTAGTTACTGTTAATTGTGAACTATTCCCATCCACACCTCAGGCTTCTGTGCAATATATTCCCATTGTTATTCATACTCCACTTCCTCCTACTCCTCTCCCTTCATTTGTATCTTAGACTATTGTACAACCCCCACCTCCTCCAATGGCTAATGTTCCTGCTTTTCTATTGAAAAAATATGCTCCACTGGCCTTACCCTAAGTGCTAAATGATATGCCACAGGATTACTTGAAGATTCTGCCGAGATTTAATGGAGAAAATGAAATTGATGCTCAGAAACATCTTGAGACCTTCTGCTCTTTTGCAGAAAATTTAAATGTTGAACATCTGGACGTGGTCTTGAGATTGTTTGTGCAGTCTTTGGAAGGTGAAGCCAGAAAATGGTTCAAGACATTGGGAAATCGTTCTGTGACCACCTGGGACCAGATGGAGAATAATTTTCTCAGTAAGTGGAGGGAAAAGAAAGATCATGGTCAGTGTCTTACTGAGTTTAATACTATGAAGAAGAAACATAATGAAGGGGTGTCAGATTTTATTAAAAGATTCATCAAGTTATATTTGAGCCTGCCTCCTGAAATGAAGCCCAATGAAGCTACTGCCAAGACAATTTTTATAGTAGCCTTTGATTTTGATTTTGGATTCTCACTGAGAGAAAGAAAACCTGCCACTTTAGATGATGCACAGTCAGATGTTCTGGAGCTAGAAGCAAAATTTGCCTCCATTGGGAAATTAAAGGGAAAAGTTGAACAAGGTACTAGGAGGAGAGGCAAAGAAGAGGTTTCTACCTCTAATCAAGATAAGGATTCAGAAAATATGGATGAAATAAGAATAATGATAAAGAAGATGGTCAAGCTTGAACTGGAAGCTAAAAATGCAGCTCCCAAGAATTTCTATAATGCTCCAAACAGAGGATACAATCCCCAATATAGAAGACCACCGTTGCAGATATTGCTGAGAGAAGAAAAGGAGCAACAAGATTAGGTACCACATCCCTTGTACCTGGAAGGTCCAGCAGAAGACTCCACCGAAGATGCAGCTTATGGATTAGAAGATTCAAATCTGGCTTTTTCAAATAATGATGATATAGAATTCCCATTGCAAGAAGAAGAAGAAGAATCAGAGATTGACCATTATTGTAAGCAATTTGCTGACTTCATGGAAGCACAATTCAATGTAAAATATGATCTCAGATCTTCAAGGAAGAGGACCAGAACTCAAGATCAAGAAGAGGAGCCACCTCAGAAAGAAGCACCTGCTCAGAAGGAATCAACAACAAAGAAAAGCATAGAAAAAGGTAAGAACCCTCTAAATGTTCCCACACAGTCTAATGATCAGATTCCTTCTTCTTCAAAAATAGTCAGTCCTCTTAATGTTGAGTCATTGTCGAAAGAAATTAAATCTTCAGCTGAAAATAAAGAATTTAAAGAGGTTGTAATAGAAAAGTCCCCTTCTGCTTTTAATTTACAAAAAGAACTTGAGAAAATTAAGATTCCAGTCCCCCTGACTGAACTATTAAAACAGCCTGTATATCAGTCACAAGTTACTTCCTTTATACTTCCTCCTGAAATACCAATTGTGCCTGATAGTTTAAACCTTCAAGAAGAAAGACCCATGGTAGTTTTTGGCCCACATGTCGAGGAGATAGACCCCTCTACTCCTCCCTTTTACGTGTCCCTAGTTATTCATGACCTGCTGTTATACAATTGTATGTTAGATTCTGGGGCTTCCCATAATCTTATGCCTCTGTCTGTCATGGAACAACTAGGACTGCAGATTACAAGACCATACAAAGACTTATATTCATTTGATTCTAAAAGTGTTAAATGTTTGGGAATGATTAAAGATTTAGTGGTCAACTTGGCCCAAATTCCAGCAAAGAGTGTGATCATGGACATTGTGGTTGCTGATATCCCAGCCCACTTTGGCATGCTGTTGTCAAGGTCCTGGGGTACAAAGATTGGGGGATCAATCAAATTGGACTTGACATATGCTACTGTCCCAGTCTTTGGAGGTCAGGAGAGGAGGTTATACAGGGAGACTAGATTTGTTAAAATGGTAACTAAGGTTGACTGCTCAGAGAATTCCCCAGTTTATAACAAAGAGGGAGACTTCTCATGTTTGATGTTAGAAGAACATCAAAATTATGCTCATGAGCCCCTCTTTGGCCAAATCCAAGCTGAGCAGCCTAAAGAAAATCAGGAATCAGAGATTTAGACTTTGCATTTTGATGGAGCAAATTCAAGGAAAGGCGATGGAGCTGGGGTGTTATTGATCTCTCCTATAGGAAAATGGGTGCCACTTTCCTTTAAATTGGAATATGAGGCTACCAATAATGTAGCTGAATATTAGGCACTACTATTGGGACTAGAGACAGCTAGAAACATGGGCATCCAAAGTCTAAAAGTCATGGGAGACTCTGAGCTGGTGGTAAGGCAGATCAAAAATCAATGCCAAACTAAGCATCCACGGCTGAGAGCTTATAGAAACAAAGTGTGGGACATGACTGAGAATTTCTTCTTAGCATTTAACATACAGTTCATGCCCCGAGAACAAAACAGAATAGCAGATTCTCTTGCTGTAGCTGCTAGTACATTCCGTCCTCTTCAGAATCCACTTTTAAGATACAAAGTGGAGGTACGTTACAGACCATCTATTCCAGATAATATAAAGCATTGGAAGGTATTTGAAGATGATGAACAGATGAAGAGATTCATGGAGACAGTGGGAGAATTCTCCAATATGGAGATTGATGACAATGAGGAGGAAGAAGTTGAAAATATTGTAGAAAACAGCTAGGAGGAGAAAATAGCAGGTAACATAGTGCTGCAGCTGAAAGGAAATGTTATACCTAGAGGGCTGGTGCCTCTACAAAGATTATTTAACAAAGATGATATCCTGTTGTAGCCAAACAAGGTGACAGAAGGAGAACAAGTGGGAGATTTGAATCTGGGAACTTATGCTGATCCCAAAATTGTAAAATTATCCAAGAAGGTCCCAGAGGAATATAAAGAAAAGTATTTGAAGTTGTTTCAATCTTATAAAGATGTGTTTGCATGGTCCTATCAGGACCTTAAAACTTTTGATGTCAACATAATGCAGCATAAAATTCCTTTGAGGGAAGATGCAAAGCCTTATAAGCAGAAACTCAGACAGATAAATCCTCTGCTGCTTCCCTCTATTGAAAAAGAAATCAAGAAGTTACTGAAGGCCAAAATAATTGTGCCATTGAGATACTCAGAATGGATAGCAAACCTTGTTTCTGTTCGAAAGAAAAACGAAGAAATAAGGCTGTGTGTGGATTTCAGGAATTTAAATAGAGCATCTTTAAAGGATAATTATCCACTGCCTAAGATGGACCACATCCTGCAGAAAGTGGTGGGAGAATCCAGAATGTCAATGATGGTTGGATTTTCTGGTTATAATCAGGTGGCCGTGTTCCCAGACCAGAAGAAAACTGCATTTACTACACCATGGGGAACATTTATGTATGCCAGGATGCCATTTGGATTAATTAATGCAGGAGCCACTTTTCAGAGGGCAATGGACATAGCTTTTATTGGAGACCAAGACAAGTTTTTGGTGGTATATCTTGATGATATCACAGTGTTTTCAAAAAATGATGATGAACATATTGAGCATTTAAGAAGAACTTTTGAAAAGTGTATAAGGTATGGCCTATCCCTCAATCCTCAAAAATATTTATTTGCATTAGATGAGGGAAGACTCTTAGGGCACATTGTAACTAAAGATGGCGTGAAAATAGACCCTAAGAGAGTTGAAGTAATAAACATTATTCCTTTACCCCGGAATAAGAAGGAAGTACAGGTGTTTTTAGGCCGGATCAATTTTTTGAGAAGGTTTATTCCTAACTATGCTGAGATAGTTAGGCATATAACTGATATGTTGAAAAAGGAGAATGAAGTTAAATGGTCCCAGGAGTCTAGAGATGCATTCACTAGAATAAAACAGGCATTTGCTGAAGCTCCCGTGCTAGCTGTACTAGATTATACAAAACCATTTATGATATTCTCATTTGCTTCGCCTCATACAATTGTTGGAGTCTTATTGCAGAAGAATGAAGATAGATATGAGCAGCCTATAGCTTTCTTCAGTCAAGTGTTGCATGACGCTGAATTAAAATATAATATATTGGAGAAGCAGGCGTATGCCCTAGTAAAGTCCCTTAAAGCTTTTAGAACCTATGTTTTGCAATCTCACATTACTGCATACGTTCCCACAACAGCTGTCAAAGACATCCTTGTTCAGGGGGATAGTGAAGGTAAAAGAGGAAGATGGATTGCAAAAATACAGGAGTATGATTTGGACATAAGGCCTACCAAGCTGATTAAAGGACAGGGACTTGCTAAAATGTTATCTGAATCAAATCATCAAGCTTTGGGCATTAATCTATCCATGATAGCAAATGAAGAATCTGAGAAAGGAGAAGAACAGCAAGGGCTGGAGATGGCCACTCAAAAGGTACACATGAAATATCTCACTAGTCCTTGGTATAAAGAAGTAGTTGAATATCTTTTAACACTTAGCTGTCCTCCAAGTTGTGATAGGATAAAATACAGAGCTGTAAGAATGAAATCCAATAAATACATATTTTCTAATGGATAGCTATATTGGAGAGACCCTTCAGGTATATTACTATTATGTCTCACAGAAAATGAAGTGGAGAATATACTGACAGAATTTCACAAGGGAATATGTGGAGGACATTACAGTTGGAGGGCTACAACTCATAAAATCCTGAAGGCCGGCTTCTACTGGCCAAAATTATTTACAGATGCTTTTTCTTGGGTCAGAGCATGTGACAAATGCCAAAGATTTGCAGAAAGACAGAAATTAGTAGCTCTACCCTTGATTCCTGTTCATGTAAATGAACCATTTCAGAAATGGGGATTAGATTTTATAGGGGAAATACACCCCCCATCTAGTGGCCAACATAAATGGATACTCACAGCCATGGATTATTTTACAAAATGGGTGGAAGCCATACCTACAATAAGCGCTACAGATACTGTCATAATTAAATTTTTAGAAGAAAGCTTCATATCCAGGTTTGGCTATCCTGCAAGAATTGTCACTGATAATGCACAAGCATTCAAGTCTACCAGATTTGTAAATTTCTGCCATCAGTATAACATTATATTGAATCATTCAACAGCCTACTATTCGCAAGGGAATGGCCTGGCAGAATCTTCTAATAAAACATTGGTGAGGGCCTTAAAGAAAACGATAAATGAAAATCAGAAGAATTGGGATTCCCAATTAAAATTTTCTCTATGGGCGAATAGGATAACCAGCAAGAGAGCAACAGGGAAGTCCCCTTATGAATTAGTATATGGAAAAGTAGCTGTGTTTCCTGTGTAGCTGGCTATGCCAGTGGCACGTTTCATGCAAGAAAATCAAGAAGAATCAGATGATATGGTCAGAAGGATAAATTAACTGGTAGAATTAGAGGAAACACGTGACCAGGTGAATCAAAGATTAGCTGAGTATCAGGAAAAAATGAAAGATATCTTTGATTAACATGCTAAAGATAGAAAGTTTCAGATTGGGGACCTAGTTCTCAGATGGGATGTCAGAAGAGCTGAAAAAGGAAAACACGGGAAATTTGACCCACTTTGGTTTGGTCCATTCAAAATTGTGCAACAGGGAGGAAACAACACATTTGTATTGGAAAATTTGCAGGGTGACTGGTTGGATGCCCCCGTGAATGGACGATTCCTTAAATCCTACTTCCAGCACTGACTCAAGCAGACCAGGCTTGATGTATTATGATGTATATGATGTATATAAGTGTGATTTCAATTTTAAATGTAAATAGTATGGATAAGCTGATAAGTTTTGAAGAAAAAGCAGAGGCATCGTAGAATAAAAGTCACACACAAGAGGGTCTGAGGTCTGCACGTTCTCGACATGTCTGAGGACAAACATGCCGTCCCCAGATGGAGCCAATGTTGTACAAGTCAGCCCCTCCATTCAAATTTTGGCCAAAGTCTCCTTTTTCCTCTTTATCGTTGCCCTTTCCCAAGCCAGAAATATGTTGAAAAAGGCTAAAAATCCGCTCTTTAAAGTCATATAAGGCCTAGCACCTTTCTCCCCTAGCTCCGCGCCTCCTTTCATCCATACAGCCAAGCGCTGCCCCTTAGAGCGTTTACCGCAAATCGCATGATTGCGCTATCGCACTTTCCCCTCATCGCATATTTCGCCAGCGCGCTTTTTGCCTTTGCAATTTGCGCACCCATCGCATATCCGCCCCATCGCAAGAGCACAGTTTCCCGTTCATGCCATTCTCCGTCATCACACTTTTCATTTTTGCGATCTGCGCTCGACTGGTCACGCCCATCGCAGAGCGCAGCGTGCAGTTTCTTGTTACTCCATCATTCCGCCATCACACTTTCTCCACTTGCGAATTTGCGATGTGCGCTCCGGGTCCCACTTCCAAAGCCTTTGCTCCATTGTTTTGTCATGTTTTCCTTCGTAACTTCCCTGAAAGTTAATCTTTGATTCTTCGTGCCGTTAGCATTTTTTCGCCATTTTTCATCATCTGCCCACGTGTCATTCGCTTTTCCCTCCACTATTCACATATTTCCTTTATGTGTCGCGTTTCAGTGTTTTTTTTTATGTCTTTGCCTCGTGCACTTATCGTCACCCCGATGTATTACCCCATTTTCACCTCTCATTCCTCTGTTGTTCCTCTGTGT
The DNA here is from genome assembly GCA_034641835.2 of Pinus albicaulis. Lineage (NCBI taxonomy): Eukaryota > Viridiplantae > Streptophyta > Pinopsida > Pinales > Pinaceae > Pinus > Pinus albicaulis. The sequence continues at coordinate 678,441,530 of CM076583.1, forward strand.
TTTTCGCCACCCCGCATCATCTCATCATCCTCTCAAATCTGTGCCACCACTTCCATTAACATCACTATGTCCACTATCTCTGTGATTAGTTTTATTCAACAGGCTTTCATTTTTGCAGGACCTTATTGTGGGAACGAAATTGGCGAAAAGGATCTGGGAGTCACCATGATGTGACCCCCATTAAAGAAAGATATTTAAACCCATAGAACCCTCCAGAGAAAATCAAAAAGGCAAATTTGGGCGGATGAAAACATTAATGCAGCAGCAGATTATTAATGAAGGAGCAATGAATTCAGTGTCCGACATGAACAGTTTCAAATTTAAAATTCAAAATTAGAAGGCCGAAAGTACCATGTACAGAAACAGGCGCCTCAAGGTTTTATTGCCGCAGATCTTCCTCCTCCAGTAAAGAGCAGAATATTTGCATATTTTATTATTTATGTCTTGTTTATAAGGAGATTTTCATTCTCAGCACTCATTTCTGGAAATAAATTGTAAAGTACAGTCATTTATGTTCAATCATTCATAGTGTGGGCGCGAATGTTTTCCGCCATCTGATTCAAAATAAATCATTAAATGTTTTCCATCCACCTCCTCCTCTAGAATTCTCTACTTCCTCTATAAAAGCTAAAAAGAAATACATTGTAAGGGTTCCAGATTTCTATCAGCAAACTGTGCAGTGAAAAGGCTTTTGTATACATTTTGTAATACTTCTGTATGAAGGCTCAGAGCCCGTAGGGTCTCAGTGAGGAGGAGTTATAACCGTAATGAAGATTCTGGTCTCTAGTATCTCACAGTATGTAATTTTATCTTAAGTGTTAATACAATATCTCATTTCATGCTTATTATCTTCTTGTATCATGTTCTAGAATGTGAGTGGCTCACTAATATTGAGTAAGGATTCATCCTAGTTGATGCCCATACTGGGATTAGTCAAGCGCTTTAAATAGGCGTAGTCATGATATACTGTTCCATGTTCACTTCATCCATATTTTCTGCTATATTAGTTACTTGAGGAGGGTGCTTTTAAAACGCCATTGTCATATAAGGATTCATAAATTAATATGCCCTTATGTGGTTCTGTTGTGTATCTGGGTATCAGTCTCATGTTAACTAATATCTTCTTTATGTTTCTTCACTGCACTCATTTCCTGATATTTGATTTCTGTGATATATTATTTGAACTGGCCCTCTTTACAGTAAGCTGTCTCTTAACTGTTTGATACCTTTGTATTGGAGTTTTGCATGATGTTCCTACACTATTCTTATCTTTGTATCAACTTCTGAGAGAGATTGGTCCCATTTAAACTAATTTCCTTGTTTAACAAGAGATAGTAAGAGAGATTTTGGATTGAAAACCCAAGCTATATTACGAGCTCCTTGCTATATTAAGATGTCCTAGGCACTGGTCTATGGCAACTCTAGATTGTCTGTAGGGGTGACAAAACTGTCGACAACAATATCAATGAGGGGACGAACTTGTGGGATATAGGTACAACGCTGTACATAGTGATTGCCGTGACATACTAGGAAAAATAGCTTAGATATGGGGGTCCCATCATGCTCAGTTTGTGGTCTGGCAAGGTACCAGTGTCGTAACGCTGCTAAATCAGGGAAAATGGCGACCACATGATTGGGCATTTTACGTAACACACATGTTGGTATTCTCTGCAGAGAGAAGTTGGGGGTAACTAGGGGTTCCCTAAGTGGTCTCTTTTCAGCTGAAAATAATAGGATGGATATGCTCGTCACATCTTCTTGGGTTGTCAAGCTATTCATAGATTCCAAGTCCGTGTCATCTTCTTGGGAGAGGTAGACTATGCTTGATCGCATACAAGCTAGTGCTGCAAGGAATATAGGTATGTAGTGACAATGACGCATTGGGAGGTTGTCACCACATATATGACATGAATACTGGATGTCCATGTTGTTGCGATATACTATGTGAACTGGATGCCACCGTTAGAACATTTCCAAAGCTGGGAAATGAATGATGAAATGATCAAGCTCATCACAAAGTACACAACTCTCGATTTGGGGAGAGGGCTTGACGGGGAGCCTTTCAGGTGATTTTTGTTCCTCATATAGGTACAGGATGATACGAGGTTCATCCCCAGCCGAATGGGTGGGGGGATCCTCCTGATATGATTGCTCGATGGCGTGCAAGGCATCCCTATATCACGGTATTTATGGGAAATGATGGGTATAGTGCCCATAATTGTTGCAGATAGCGCGTGCTTTATTGGTACGCAATGCTTTGCCTTTACCCTTGGTGGCAGATTCCATTTTACAGGAATGTGTTGTCATGATGTCTGCCTCTGAGCTGAGGAGCGGTTTTAATTCGTCCAACTCTGGGAAGATATGGGTAGGGTGTCCTATTACGTCGCATATGGCGCAAACTGGTGATTTCCGTTGGGTGGCAGGGGTTTCCATCTTCTTTCCTTTTCTCTTGGTTTTCTTAGATGTAATCATCAGTTTTGCAATGGGAATTTCATTTGTAGGGATGTTTTCGACTGTTTCCTAAATGGGTTGGGCCTCCTCAGGACTGAGGGGCTTTAACCCTCTGGCAGTGATGTGTGTGGCTCATGTCCTAGTAGGGGGAACAAGATACCAAACTGGTATTGCAAACGATATGTTTGGTAACACCACTATTCCCAAAACTTTTTGGGATATGAAACTAGCTGGGGGGTAAAGGAAAGGGGTTTGGGAAGCATTGTAGGCTAGAGAGGATACTGTGGCCAAGGAATCAGTGTCATTACTACTTGTTTCCATGTCCTAGATAGCTTCGGCGCTTGATGTGGACATGATGCACACCGGAGCTCCTGTGACATCAGGTTATGACTCAGATATGATGGGGGGATCTCCTAGGAATCATCCTAGGATGGACGATGGTTTGAACTGGCCAAGGCCATATTCTTGGTACTGTGACATTGTGTCTACGGATGTATCTACGTAGGGTAGAATGACATTAGTATTTGTTAGGGGCCGATTTTTTCTATGTGTCAATTGGTCGATAGTAATGATGCGGTCCTCATGGGCGAACATGATAGTGAGGAAGATGGAGGAGGCTATAGCTGACATGGCATACATATAACTCTAACCAAGGAGTATATTATAGTCCAAGCGGGTGTACAAGACTTCAATGTATATAAGGACCATCTTTCGAGCTAAGCAGACAGAGACATTTTGGTAGAGGCTGATGGGAGTTGAATGGCGATCGTCGTATGCTCTAAGCATGATGTTTGATGACTTTAGTTCGGGAGACCCTAACTTCTGTCAAATTTTCTTTGACATGATGCATGTGGATGCACCCTTGTCGATGACAGATCGATGAATGGTAATATTTTGGACCGATACTAGTATCTAAAAGGCGACCATGGAAGGAAGCCTAGTGGTGGCTTTATCTAAATCAAAAGCCATTAGGCGTGTATCGGCAGGGTCGATAGCACCTAACACAAAAAGCAAGGCTTCTTGTTTCTTTGGGCGGGACTGTAAAAATTCTGAAGCTGACATAGCAGCGGAAGATTGAGCTAAATCATCCACAATGCTATAATTATGGGCCGCTTCGGAATAGTTTCATGCTCGCCTAGTTGGTCCCTTAGCCATCTTTGGCAAAGGTTTGATAGGCATATTTGATATGGTTAAAGGTGTAGTTGGTGCACTGGTACTAACCCCTTATGTGTTGGTGTCTTGTGGGGTATCGTAATTTTGATTCCGTGTTTGAAAAAACATCTCTTCGCCAATCATGTAGATTTCATGGTTGTTTTTTCCTGAGTCATTGGGATTTTGCTGCTGAGTGCTAATTGTCCCTTGATGGGGGAAGGGTTCCTACATGACTGCTGGCTACTGGAATGATCCCCCTTGTCCACGATTATTATACAACTTTTTCAGCTCAGGGAGGCTGGGACAGTGGTGAGTGTAATGGCCATAGTCACTGCAGATCTAACAAGAGTGGTTTGTTTGAAGATGTGGCCTTTTGTTCCGTCGTTGGGCATTACTTGAATCCTAGTTTTGATTCTAGTTGGGGTTGCAAAAAGAGTGGTTTGTTCGAAGAGGTGGCCTTTTGTTCTGTCGTTGAGCATTACTTGAATCCTGGTTCTGATTCTAGTTGGGGTTACTTCTAGCCTGAGATCACAGAGGGCGCTGTTGGCTATTTCCCCCCTGTCTAGGATTTCCTTTGGGATTGTTTTTACCTTTTTTCTTAACCATGTTAGGAGGATAGTTCTCCTGGTTATGAGATTGGCATGGTTTGTTTTGGGAAGGCTGCACAAAGTTCACCTATGCATTATTCTACATAGGTGGGTCTTGTGCTGGGGACTGAGCATCCCTAGTTTGTGAATGTCTATTGGGGGGGAGATCTTTTTTCAACATTTCTATCTACATACTGGGTCCCCTAAGCCTGAGAATAGGGTCCTCCCATTTGATACGACGACGCCCTACTGGTCAAATTTTGTGGAGGCATGTGATGACTTGGTAGCCGGGTTGTGGTACATTCTGGGTAGAATCATACGTGTAACTGGGGTTTTGAACACTGCTTCCTGGGTAATTTGGATCAACAACCCAATTAAACCATCTGCAGAGTTCAATGTGCCTGGAAATTATTTGTAAGTTTGCAGGCATGGGACATTTGGCAGGATATTGTAAATATACCCTGACTGTGTATAAATCAGGTCAAGTTGTTCGGCCTTGCTAATGGCATCCTCTTCAGATATGGGCCTTTTTTGCGCCACATCCTTTGAAATCTCTGTAGTGAGAGTTTTCAGGAACGGGTCTAATAGTACCCAATCATCGAGTTTGGATTTACATAAACTGCGACGCTGCCGCCATTTGTGGAGATGGTCCGATGTATGGATGGAGGGGGTTTGCCTAAAGTGTGTCAGTAATTCCATTCCGAAATCATGGTGGATGGGTAACTGAAAATAGGTTAGGAATGCAGTGGAAAGGGTGCTAAAGGTTACATGTGTAGCAGAGGGTTGCTCCACATACAATCTCGCTGCTACTCGTGTCAGAGTGTGTTGAAATAGTCTCAATCGAATAGTATCATCCACAATTTTGTTCGATGAGCACCACAGGTGGAAAGTCATAACATGATTTCCTGGGTCTTCCGATTGCTTTCCTTCGAACTTTGGAATGTATGAAGGGAGCTTCGGGGGCATGGGAGGCCATATAGGGTTGTGTGTAATGGGGTTGTTCATAACCTTGGTTAAATCTAGTAGATTCAACGAAGCTAGAAAAGGTGACTACGAGGTTGTAGCCATTGCAAGTTGTGAAAACACAATGTTCTGGTTAGGAAGAGGGTTTATCTATGACGTACCCTGTTGTGTATTATACTGGCTTCCCGAATGGTCAGAATTCATCTACCCTCTAGGGGTTGTGGGAGGAGTGGTATGTGATGTGGCATTGGGAGACTGACCAGGGTTCTCAACTAAGGATGCCCCAATAAAGGAAGAAATGATAATGGTGGTAGTGTTCTGTCTTTGATGCCTAAATGGTGAAAGACCTGGAACCCCTCTCGATAATGGGGAAGAGGTCCAAAAGACGTCTAGATCGAAAAGGTTCTGTTGGGTCCGTTCTGGTGTCGAATAGGTCTAGATTTGGTAATATTTGAGAGGATAGAGATTATAATCAAAGATAAATTCTGATGGCATACATAAAACAAAGTGAAAATAAAATAAATTTTCCCTTTAAATTAATCCTATGTGATCAGCCAATCAAAAAATATGGTTTTTGTTTGTTTGCATATGATACTCATATCTTAGAAGACCTAATCATCCTCACACACTCAAATATAACTGGGCCTTGAGAAGATATCTTGCAAGTGCTGGCACAAAATCCCGTAAGAGCTCTCGACACCACCAGTCATCCAAAGAAAATCCACCAAAGTAAGGGTAGAGCATCTAGTGCTTGCCTGCACCATCACCTATAGGGAAATGATGCCCTAATTTTGGCCACTAACTACCACCATCCCACGTGAGTGTTCGAGTCTTGGGCTTCTTGGTAATTCAACTAACAGTACTGAGTATTAGCTGGGCTAGGTAGCCCCAGCTGATACCTGCCCGCACTGTGCCTTATCCTAACCCCCTCTGAAACGGGTCTTTGCCGCAAGCGGGTTTTCTTTCCCATGGGATGATAGGTGGATTTGAAAGCTCCCTAAACATTCAAATTCTATGTTTCAAGATGAAGAATGATCAAGGCAGCTTATTGGATGCCTACCCCCTTGATTCTAACATAGAATATAAATTCTTTTGTGGCCCTTGTGGAGAAAATTTAGTGAGTTTTGTTAGTTTTAGGTGTCTTTTCTTTTCTTAATGTGTGGATGTGTGTGAGAAAAAAGTGAACAAGCACATAGTTTGAACGTGTGGATATGCGATGATCCTTTTCAACTTTTCCCAGTTAATCTATGTTATCAACTACAGGGAGATGGTGAGTTGTGAATATAGAGTGTTCATATGCTTGCCTAGGATCACCAAAGGGTGAAAAGGCAACATAGATTACTTTCTCTTCTATCGACAATTCAATCGTGGTCCTCAAATCCTAGTGCAAAAATTAAACTAAACTAATGAATTTTACACTAGAAAAGAGGAACTAGCTAAGCATGCGTGGACTTTGGCCACTTACTTTGGCTAATGATCTAATTGTTTTGGTACCTAAATTTGAAAAACATAATTTTTTTTTCGGAATTCAAGTTAATTTCCCCCCCTACTTAAACTATGTCTGAACTTTGCAAAAATCAACTTGAAATAAAACTAACACCATGCCTACCAAAATCAGCTAAGAGTGAGCTTTAACAATGTAATATTCCTAAATTAGCTGCAACTAATAGGAATATTAATTTTTCCTTGTTTATTTTTCATTTCATGTATTGATAAATAAATTGTAAAGGAGGACATGTAAAACTCCTGAAAATCAAGAATAAATCAATGCCTATGTGAACAGAGACATATATGGGCTATGTAAATAAACTCTTGCAGGTGTGAAAGGGTCTAAATCACAAGAATGGATCCTATTTGACCAAGTCAATAGTGCAGTCTCGATGCATTGAACCTCCTTGAGGGACAGTGCAGTTCTAGAAGGAGATTCTAAATGTGAAAGGAGCTAAACTAATGAAGTGGTTTAGGGTTTTTCCAAGACTCCAATATTATAAAAGGAGGAGGAGATCAATGAGGAAGGGTTGTTGAAGATCATTATTTCTGAAGGTCTGTCTGCTTAGACATCCCTTGTTGGGACTTCCTGTTCTGGAATCCCACCTCCTTCCTTGAGCAACTCTTGGAGGAGAATTGTGCTAAACTTTTCCACTATCAGGCTTGGGCCAAGCTTTAGCTTACATTGTAGCACTGCTCATGTTGAGGGTTGAGCTGTCTTGTGAGCTGCAGCAAGTGGAAGACTAGATCTGCTTAGATCTAGATGATAGCAGTGGCTCTTCTCAGTGAGTGTGTATTTTAACCTCCTGGAAGAGTTCATTTGCTGAATATAACTGAGATCTACATCTTGGAATCATTCCAAATTCATCTTCAAAAGCTACAACGCTGTCTCTCACCCTAAGATAGCGTTATTTTCAGATCTACAGCTATAGGGTGTTTTGCCAGCGTTTTGGAGGAGAGATCTCTAGTGTTGGGGTTTTTCCTCTCACTGTGGTGATCCATGGATTGGCCATCCAATCCATGTTTTTTTCAGATCTGATCTGATATGTACTTTTATTATTCAAAAATTCTGAATCATTCTGCAGATCTGAAGTTTTAGATCTCAAATCTACTTCCGGTGCTTCATGTTTTGAGCAAAACTCCAAGGGGAATGTATAGATCAACTCTTCTGGTACATGGATCTGTATTGGATCTATCTTTTTATGTACAGATATGATATATATCTGAAGAATCAATCAATTTCTGTGTCAGCCCTAAAAATAATGCTGTCATGGTTATGTAGTCTTTTAACATGGTTGTGGCACCTCTTTCTTGAGGATTTCTTCTGTATTATTTCATTATTCTTATGTAAAGTGTATGATTTATGCCCCTGATATTATTTTTCAATATTCAGACCTTATTTCAGTCACACTCTTCAAAAAATCTCGCTCACATGCTTCAGTAAATTTCTGCATACTTCTAGTCTTGGGAAATCAGGGTTTTCTAGCCTAGTTAGGAAAGGAGGAACTGTTTAACATAGAAAAATTTATTATTTTTTGCTGAAATTCCACATGGGAGTAACTAATAACCCTATATATCATATAAAACCACTTTCCCACCTTATTTTTACGCATATCTTTGAATAAACTCGTTTTAGGGCCTAAAACCTCACTTTTCCCCACCTTTTGCCTTATAAAACGCTGCATAAAGTTGCTGCTGCATATTTTATTGAATTTAAAGTGATTTTGTATCTCTTTATAACATATTTCTATAGCTCCACATTGGTAATAACTCAGATTATTCCCAATATTATAGCTCTTCCATTTTTGGGAACATTATAGTGGTATCAGAGAAAGATATTTGGCTCAGCCTGTGGCTTCAAGCCAAAGTGATTTATAGAAAAGAGAAATGTCAGAATGATGAATAATATGGTTTTATTCTCATAAGCTTTCAGATCTAAGAAGAACCTCTCCAAGGAGGTTGAATAAGAAGAAGAAAGGAGAAGCAGTGAAACTCCTAGAAAGTTTCAAGAGCAGAAAGATCTTCTGATCAGATCTACAAGATCTATACATGAGGAAAATTCTGAATCCTCATCTCATGTATATGTTCAATCATCCATATCACCAAATTTTCAACGTTCTGTCTATGATTTCTTCATGAAGAGGAAGAAAGGAGGTGTGCCTAAGAAGGAGATGCTTAGAGAGTATTTGGAGGAGTATGAAGCTCAGTCCAAGGAGTTCAAAGATGACTTGAACTTCCAAGGATTATACAAGATCAAGGAGGAAAAAGTCACAAAGGAGAAGCAGCATGGCAAGGCTAGATTCTATCTATCTATCTTTGATAGATCACCTAAATGTCCAGTCAGGGTTTGGGTGAAGGAGCTATATAAATTTGTGCAACAACATCAAGTTTCAGAGATTGAAGCCATCAAAGCAGCAGCGCTGCATTTTGAAGGTAAAGCATATGCTTGGTGGTTGTTTGGGTCTTTTTCCTTGAAGAATGCCAATACACCTACTTATGCAAGGTTTATTGCCAGATTGATAGAAAAGTTTGATGAAGCTCCATGTGTATCATATTCTTTTGACATTGTCAAACCACATCAGATGAATCCTTTGCATGAGTTGGAAGGGTCTATGAATCCAAATCCATTTCTGAAGACCATGGAAGAAGGTGTAAGTTTTTTTGATGCCTTGCCAAAGGAAATATCTCCATTGAGTGAAGGATCCTCTTTTCAAGAGTAAAGCATGAAGGTTTCTCCTTCAATATATGACCAAGATCTAATGTCTCTCATTGATGATGGGACAATTTCAATTATTGAAGAGAAGGGGAAGGCTAGATATGATAACGCAGTAAAAAAAAAGGCACCTCAAACACCTTATGAAGATGAAGTTGGGGCACTCTTGCAAGGATTTCCACAAGATCTCACACATAGAGCTCTTGGTACAACACATGAGCAGCATTTACCATCATTTTCAAATGATGAGATCTTGATGATAGAAGAAGGAAGAGAGGAGGAAGGGAATTATAAGAAGAAGAACATGGATCCTTCTCTATTTCAAAGCTTTGAAACACAAAGGAGGCAAAAGGACTTATGCATTAAAGGTAGGGGAAAATCTGTCTGCCTACATCCTCATTCTACTCTATGCCTTGACACCTCTTTGCAAGGAGGTACTTTACCAGGAGCACCTCTTGATAGAGTAAATATAAAGTTTTCTCTCAACTATGGGCAGCATATACATATTTGGCTAAGGAGGGAGCCTTTGGAGAAGCTAGCACAACGCAGAGAATTTCTCAAGAATTCAAGAGAGAGATGAGTAGTTTCCTGAAAGGGGCATTGCTAACTCCCACTCAGAAATCTGCACTGAGAAAGGAGAAATCATAGATATATGATGGCATAAGCATGAGGGCACATGGAAAATCCATATATTTGGGGCAGCCCATGATATCTCCATCACAAAAGAGATTTCTGAAGATGGCAAGTGGATCTTAACCCTCTTGTATACATGGGCCAAAAGGAGGAGGTTTTGGAAAACAAGGACTTTCCGAGGGGAAGTTGATTTCCATGTGCTCCAATCTTGTCTTGTGCAATATTAGCTGCAAATGGGGCAACAAAGGGAAGATTATGATGCTCCAACATGTGATTTTGATATCAAGGATGTCAAATATGGGAGCCATGAGAAGACAGGGGCTACATTTCAGACCTCTACAGCGCTGTCATTCTTGGAGAGCTTGGATCCTTCTTGGGATTCCCAACTCATGATGGAATACTCCAAGGATCTTTTCATATGGGGGTTTCTTTATGGGGAAGTAGAAGATGAAAGGTTCAAGGTGGTTGATTGAGTCATCTATTTCTATAATCTTATTCTTTTGGTTAGTGACTCCAAGCTAAAGGAGAGACTACTTAATGCCATATATGAAATCCTGCTTTCCAAACCCACCGGTTTTGTCAAAGCATATCATACTATCTTGGGTGGTTTCATATGGGAAGGTTTCAAGGAAGAGGTGCACTCTCATATGAAGATGTGCATGGACTACTTGGTAGAGGAGGAGGAACATAGCTCTTGGAAAGAGCCATCATTCACATCTCCTTACCCATTGAGTGTGAGAGGGAACTCATCCATGCGTTATCCCACTTATGTAAAACAAGTATATAGAGAGGCTCACCCTCTTGAACATTATCATGTTTCTCCTATATGATTATATTTTTCTAACACTCATTTGCAGGACATAGCTCCAAAAAGGGGCACTATTTATGGTATATTTCATGGGCTACTCAAGGCCATGAACTATGTTGATGCAGGACATTCCTTGGAGAACTTTGGAAATCAATTATATTCCTCATGTTGTGATTATTTTACACCAACCATGATGTACATTCTCCAAGCATTCCCAAGGAATGAGGCAGAAAACAAGTGTTGGGGAAGGCACTTGTCATATCTTATTCTATGGTAGTTAAGGATAAAACTGCGCTGGTTGCACATGAGGGAACATCTTCCTTCTCATTTATCACACATGGCAGCTAGCATGATTCTAATCATGATCCCACAAGCTGAAGATGTCATTATCTTTGTTGGGGGCATAGTTGGAAGAAGGGCACACTTGTTGAATGTGCCCTTGGGGGAAGGAGCTCCCCATTCTTTTTTCATTGCATGCTTCAATGGGAGCATGAGATTTTGTATGGCCACTATGATAAATCAATTGTCTCTTTGTAAAGTGAGCCATATTTTTTTTGGTAACATGCCTCTCATATGTTTTGGGGAGGAGTTATTCTATGGATTTCCAAGTTGGGAGGTGATCCACTTCATTTGGATGATAGCATGGAGATGGGAGTCTTTCATGGATCATGAAAATCCCCATGATTTTCATCACTTCTATCTTGAGGAGGCCATGGATCAGCAAGAAGGTTTCCACAATAACCTTCCATTTCTTCATGATGAGAGCCCTTGGGTTTATTCACCAAAGGCAAACTTGCATATTGAGGAAGGACCATTGGGAGACAAAAGTATTGCAGAAAATTCAAAACAATGGAGGAGACTATTTGACGAGGAGGCCACAAGAGAAGAAGGGGAGATTTTGCAGCACACTTGTAGTTGCTTGAGGACAAGCAACATTTGGGAGGGGGAGACTGTAATATTCCTAAATTAGCTGTAGCTAATAGGAATATTAATTTTTCCTTTTTTATTTTGCATTTCATGTATTGATGAATAAATTGTAAAGGAGGACATGTAAAAATCCTGAAAATCAAGAATAAATCAATGCCTATGTGAACAAAGACATATGTAGGCTATGTAAATAAACTCTTGCAGGTGTTAAAGGGTCTAAATCACAAGAATGGATCCCATTTGAACAAGTCAATAGCGCAATCTAGATGCATTGAACCTCCTTGAGGGACAACGCAGTTCTAGAAGTAGATTCTAAATGTGAAAGGACCTAAACTAATTAAGTGGTTTAGGGTTTTTCCAAGACTCCAATATTATAAAAGGAGGAGGAGAGCAACAAGGAAGGGTTGTTGAAGATCATTATTTCTGAAGGTCTGTCTGCTTAGACATCCCTTGTTGGGACTTCCTGTTCAGGAATCCCACCTCCTTCCTCGAGTAGCTCTTGGAGGAGAATTGTGCTAAACTTTTCGACTATCAAGCTTCGACAAAGTTTCACCTTACATTAAAGCACTACTCATGTTGAGGGTTGAGCTGTCTTGTGAGCTGCAGTAAGTGGAAGACTAGATCTTCTTAGATCTAGATGATAGCAGTGGCTCTTCTCTATGAGTGTGTCTTTTAACCTCTTGGAAGAGTTCATTTGCTGAATATAGCTCAGATCTACATATTGGGATCAGGCCAATTCTATTTAGAAGCTACAGTGCTATCTCCCTCCCTAAGACAACGTTATTTGTAGATCTACAGCTACAAGGTGTTTTTCCAGCGTTTTGTAGGAGAGATCTCTAGTGTTGGGGTTTTTCCTCTCACTGTGGTGATCCATGGATTGGCCATCCAATCCATGTTTGTTTCAGATCTTATCTGCTATGTACTTGTATTATTCATAAATTCTGAATCATTTTGTAGATCTGAAGTTTTAGATCTCAAATCTACTTCCGGTGCTTCATGTTTTGAGCAAAACCCCAACGGGAATGTATAGATCAGATCTTCTGGTACATGGATCTGTATTGGATCTATTTTTTTATGTTCAGATATGATCTAGATATTAATAATCAATAAATTTCTGCTTCAGCCATAAAAATAACGCTGTCATGGTTATGCAGTCTTTTAACATGGTTGTAGCACCTCTTTCTTGAGGATTTCTTCTGTATTCTTTCATTCTTCTTCTGTAAAGTGTATGAGTTATGCCCCTGATATTTTTTTTCAATTTTAAGACCTTATTTCAGTCATACCCTTCAGAAAATATCGCTCACATGCTTCAGTAAATTTCTGCATACTTCTAGTCTTGGGAAATCAAGGTTTTCTAGCCTAGTTAGGAAAGGAGGAACTATTTAACATAGAAAAACTTTTTTTTTTTTTGTTTAAATTCGACATGTGAGTCCCTAATAACCATATATATCATATCCAACCACTTTCCCACCTTATTTTTACGCAGATCTCTGAATACACTCGTTTTAGGGCCTAAAACCTCACTTTTCCCTACCTTTTGCCTTATAAAACGCTGTATAAAGTTGCTGCTGCATATTTTATTGAATTTTAAGTGATTTTTTATCTGTATATAAAATATTTATGTAGCTCCACATTGTTAATAACTCATATTATTCCCAATAGTGTAGTTGTTCCAGTTTTGGGAACATTACAGTGGTATCAGAGAAAGATCTTTGGCTCAGCCTGTGGCTTCAAGAAAAAGTGTTGTACAGAAAGGAGCAAGGTCAGAATGATGAATAATATGGGTTTATTCTCATCAGCTTTCAGATCTAAGAAGAACCTCTCAAATGAGGTTGAACAAGAAGAAGAAAGGAGAAGCAGTGAAACTCCTAGAAAGTTTCAAGAGCAGAAAGATCTTATGATCATATCTACAAGATCTATACATGAGGAAAATTATGAATCCTCATCTCATGGATATGTGAACTCATCCATATCACCAAATATTCAGCGTTCTATTTGTGATTTCTTCATGAAGAGGAAGAAAGGAGGTGTGCCTAAGAAGGAGACTCTTAGAGAGTATTTGGAGGAGTATGAAGCTCAGTCCAAGGAGTTAAAAGATGACTTGAAATTCCAAGGATTCTGCAAGATCAAGAAGGTAAAAGTCACAAATGAGGAGCAGCATGGCAAGGGTAGATTCTATCTATCTATCTTTGATGGATCACCTAAATGTCTAGTCAAGGTTTGGGTGAAGGAGCTAGATAACTTTGTGCAACAACATCAAGTTTCAGAGATTGAAGCCATTAAAGCAGCAATGCTACATTTTGAAGGTAAAGAATATGCTTGGTGGTTGTTTGAGTCTTTTCCCTTGAATAATTCCAATACACCTACTTATGCAAGGTTTATTGCCAGTTTGATAGAAAGGTTTGATGAAGCTCCATGTGTATCATCTTCTGTTGACATTGTCAAACCACATCAGATGAATCGTTTGCATGAGTTGGAAGGTTCTATGAATCCAAATCCATTTCTAAAGACCATGGAATAAGGTGTAAGTTTGTTTGATGCCTTTCCAAGGGAAATATCTCCATTGAGTGAAGGATCCTCTTTTCAAGAGGAAAGCATGAAGGTTTCTCCTTCAATAGATGACCAAGATCTAATGTCTCTCATTGATGATGGGACAATTTTAGTTATTGAAGAGAAGGGGAAGGCTGGAGATGATAACGCAGTCAAAACAAAGGCACCTCAAACACCTCATGAAGATGAATTTGGGGCACTTGCTCCAAGAGAAGAAACTCTTGCACTCTTGCAAGGAGTTCCACAAGATCTCACACATAGAGCTCTTGGTACAACACATGAGAATCATGTACCATCATTGTCAAATGATGAGATCTTGATGATAGAAGAAGGAAGAGAGTAGGAAGGGCATTATAAGAAGAAGAGCATGGATCCTTCTCTGTTTCAAATCTTTGAAACACAAAGGAGGCAAGAGGACTTATGCATTAAAGGTAGGAGCAAATCTATCTACCTACATCCTCATTCTACTCTATGCCTTGACACCTCTTTGCAAGGAGGTACTTTACCAGGAGCACCCCTTGATAGGAGGAAATATAAAGTGTTCTATAAACTATGGGCAGAATATACATACTTGGTTAAGTATGGAGCCTTGGGAGAAGCTAGCACAGTGCAGAGAATTTCTCAAGAATTCGGGAGAGAGATGAGCAGTTTCCTAAAAGGGGCATTGCTAACTCCCACTCAGAAATCTATGTTGAGAAAGGAGAAATCAGAGATCTATGATGGCATAAGCATGAGGGCACATGGAAAATCCATATCTTTGGGGTGTCCCATGATATCTCCATTCACAAAAGATATTTCTGAAGATGGCAAAGGGATCTTAACCCTCTTGTATACATGGGCCAAAAGGGGGAGGTTTTGGAAAACAAGGACTTTCCGAGGGAAAGTTGATTTCCATGTGCTCCAATCTTGCCTTGTGCAAGATTAGATGCAAATGGGGCAGAAAAGGGAAGATTATGATGCTCCAACATGTGATTTTGATATCAAGGATGTCAAATATGGGAGCCATGAGAAGACAGGGATTGCATTTCAGACCTCTACAGCGTTGTCATTCTTGGAGAGCTTGGATCCTTCTTGGGATTCCTAGCTCATGATGGAATACTCCAAGGACCTTTTCACATGGGGGGTTCTTAATGGGGAAGTAGAGGATGAAAGGTTCAAGGTGGTTGATGGAGTCATCTATTTCTATAATCTTATTCTTTTGGTTAGTGACTCCAAGCTAAAGGAGAGACTACTTAATGCCATCTATGAAATTCTGCTTTCCAAACCCATCGGTTTTGTCAAAGCATATCATACTCTCTTGGGTGGTTTCATATGGGAAGGTTTCAAGGAAGAGGTGCACTCTCATATGAATATGTGCATGGACTACTTGGTAGAGGAGGAGGAGCATATCTCTTGGAAAGAGCCATCATTCACATCTCCTTACCCATTGAGTGTGAGAGGGAACTCATCCATGAGTTATCCCGCTTATGTAAAAAAAGTATATAGAGAGGGTCGCCCTCTTGAGAATTATCATGTTTCTCCTATATGCTTATATTTTTTTAACACTCATTTGTAGGACATAGCTCCAAAAAGGGGCACTATTTATGGTAGATTTCATGGGTTACTCAAGGCCATGAACTATGTTGATGCAAGACATTCCTTGGAGAACTTTGGAAAGCTATTATATTCCTCATGGTGTGATTATTTTACACCAACCATGATGTACATTCTCCAAGCATTCCCAAGGAATGAGTCAGCAAAAAAGTGTTGGGGAAGGCACTTGTCATATCTTATTCTATGGCAGTTAAGGATAAAACTGCGCTGGTTGCACATGAGGGAACATCTTCTTTCTCATTTATCACACATGGTAGCTAGCATGATTCTAATCATGATCCCACAAGCTGAAGATGTACTTATCTTTGTTGGGGGCAAAGGAGGACATGTAAAAATCCTAAAAATCAAGAATAAATCAATGCCTATGTGAACAGAGACATATTTGGGCTATGTAAATAAACTATTGCAGGTGCGAAAGGGTCTAAATCACAAGAATTGATCCTATTTGACCAAGTCAACAGTGTAGTCTAGATGCATTGAACCTCCTTGAGGGACAACACAGTTCTAGAAGGAGATTATAAATGTGAAAGGAGAAAAAATAATGAAGTGGTTTAGGGTTTTTCCAAGACTCCAATATTATAAAAGGAGGAGGAGAGCAACAAGGAAGGGTTGTTGAAGATCATTATTTCTAAAGGTTTGTCTTCTTAGACATCCCTTGTTGGAACTTCCTGTTCAGGAATCCCACCTCCTTCCTTGAGCAGCTCTTGGAGGAGAATTGTGCTAAAATTTTCCACTATCAGGCTTGGGCCAAGCTTCACCTTACATTACAACGCTTCTCATGTTGAGGGTTGAGCTGTCTTGTGAACTGCAACAACTGGAAGACTAGATCTGCTTAGATCTAGATGATAGCAGTGGCTCTTCTCAATGAGTGTGTCTTTAAAACTTTTGGAAGAGTTCATTTGCTGAATATACCTCAGATCTACATCTTTTCATTAGGCCAATTCATCTTCAGAAGCCACAACGTTGTCTCTCTCCCTAAGACAACGTTATTTGCAGATCTACAACTGCAGGGTGTTTTGCTAGCGTCTTGGAGGAGAGATTTCTAGTGTTGGGGTTTTTCCTCTCACTGTGGTGATCCATGGATTGGCCATCCAATCCATTTTTTTTTCAGATATGATCTGCTATGTACTTGTATTATTCATAAATTCTGAATCATTCTGTAGATCTGAAGTTTTAGATCTTATATCTACTTCCGGTGCTTCATGTTTTGAGCAAAACCCCAAGGGGAATGTATAGATAAGCTCTTCTGGTACATGGATCTCAGACCTTATTTCAGGCATACCCTTCAGAAAATCTCTCTCACATGCTTCAATAAATTTCTGCATACTTCTAGTCTTGGGAAATCAGAGTTTTCTAGCCTAGTTAGGAAAGGAGGAAATGTTTAACATAGAAAAAATTATTATTTTTTGGTTAAATTTGACATGGGAGTCCCTCATAACCCTAGCTATCATATCCAACTACTTTCCCACCTTATTTTTAAGCAAATATCTGAATACACTCTTTTTAGGGCCTAAAACCTCACTTTTCCCCACATTTTGCCTTATAAAACGCTGTATAAAGTTGCTGCTACATATTTTATTGAAGGTTAAGTGATTTTGTATCTGTATATAACATATTTATGTAGCTCCACATTGGTAATAACTCAAATTATTACCAATAGTGTAGCTGTTCCACTTTTGGGAACATTACAAACAAGCTGCAGGGTACCTCAACCAATGCTGGTAGATGTATTAAGGGCTTATAGACACTTTAAAAGTAGGAAAAGATAGAAATATTGGAGAAATTTCTCATTCTGTCTTTTACGCGCAAAAGGCTATTACAGGTGCATTGTCTGCGTGCAGGTCAGCTCTAAACGCGCGCCTGTCTATGGGAAAAGTGTGCAAATTCCTGCAAAAGTAATCTTTTGGAGCTGCTCTACTGCAATCTGTCTCTTAAGATGAAATAGGGACTGAAGGAGAGAGAGGGGGAAATTTCAGCCCAATCCACAGCACAGACAAAGGTCTCTGCAAAAAGGCACAACCACATAAACTTAAAAATAAACGTTAGTGGAGTCACCAATCCTGTGTTAGTGTGTTTGGTGCATGCATGTACGAAATTAAACCAACTTAAGGGGTGTGGTTTTACCTCTTAATTTATTGGTCACAGTCAGAAAATATATGGAGTCAAACAAGTTAGTGCAACATGCTAAACATAAACATACTAGATAGAGAAATAACATGCATATTCAAACATAAAAATTAAACTAAAACTAAAAAAAATAACAAAAAATATGTAAATAGATTCAAATACAACTTCAATAATCCAAAATATGATGCTTACGTCCCCTCTTATTGAGTGCTGGTAGGAAATGAGGATGAAACTTTAACCCACTTGCCAAGGGGCCCTTAGAACTTGGGGTCCTAAGTCTCGATGCAAGGATGTCTTTACTTCTGAGCTTCCTTGGTGCAAAGTCTTCCTCTCTCTACTATGGTGGAATGAAGTTTTTGGATGGCTAACAAATGAGTCCCCTCTATCTCTGCTCCGGATCACACACTGCTGGTATTGCTTGGGGCAATTCTTGCCAGCATAAAAATGTGCTCTCCAGTTACTCATCTCTTGGTGGCCTTTTATAGGAGAATGAAAATCCTCCTTCCCTCTCTTGGTACATTGTGGATGGTGACCCAAGAGAGGTGGATGATTCCATTGTGTGCTCCCTTGATGTCCTAAGGAGGCTTTGGTGGTTGTCCTTAGGCGGCTTCAAGTGTGGAATCAATGTCCCGGAGTGTGCTTTTTGTGGTCCCGGAAAGTGACTTCCACCACTCCCAGGATTGTGCACTTTTTGGGTCAAAAGGCGTGCTAATAGAAGGATTTTGCGTGCAAAAGCATTTATGACTAGTTCAAATTTGAATTTGTCCTCAGACCTTAGATATTTTTAAATACTTCCATATTCTCTAATGTCTTTCAGCCCTATAAATCCTTCTGCCTGACATTAAATAATGTTTACTTTTCTTGTACGATTTTCCAGTGATAACAATCACAATTATCATCTCCATACTTTTGATCTCCCACTAGAGTTCTACACATTGTTTGGGTTTTCACATAATGAGAGAGGAAGATCTAATACTGAAGCGTCAAGGACACCAAAGGACCCATCCCACGGAGGGATATTTATGACCTTTTTTTAAATCTCGTTTACCATGTGCTATTAATAAAAGATTTATTATTTCGAATTATTTTCCATAATTGGGTTATTACATCATAATTATTTTTCTTTTTACTATTTTAGATTGCATACATGCATTTTTTTGTAGGTTTTTCTCACATTTTTATTGCAGATTTGAAGTATAATCAACCGCATTTTTTGTAAGGGTCACTAGACATCTATGACTTAAGTGAGATATTTTTGGTACACCTTCCAAGAAATTTCATACTGACATTTGACATAATGGGTTCTGACATGTTCGACCACGTAGTAAGAAATACATGTATATGACATGCCTCCAATATACGACAATTCTACAACAAGAGAAGTGGGTGGAGAGGTAAGCCCTATCAATATTTTCCTAAAAAAAGAATAGAATTATTAAAGGATAGATAGTCCCTAGACATAGTGCATTGGATGATTGGTTAGTGTGCACAGTTGCATGAACTACATATAGCACAAACCCCCAAGTGCATATTCAAATAGATTACATGCAATAAAATAAAAAGCATGGAATTTAGGCATAATGCACAGACCAAAGAATATCATATGGACCACATTATCATCGACCTAGGTTTGATCTTAAAATTCTTTTGAAGCATACATGGGAAATCATGGGCAGAAAAAAGTTTCTTTTCTCACCTATCTAACTGAGAATGGCCAATCGATCAAGAATCTTTCCAATTGGAAAGCTTGTGGGAGTATAATTTAATATTTATGGAGTTAAGAGTAGTGTTGAATTTTAGGTAATCAATATTGTGGACAATATTAATCCTTATATAGAATTACTTGCAATTGATAGGGCCTTTGAAAACCAAGTCATAATCAACATTAAGAGAAGGAAGATGATTTTAGAATTATGGAATTTGAGGGTGACAACATTGTTAGACCCAATATAGGGAAATCAATATGTAGAACTGGTGTGAGATGGATTCAACGCAGAAGATCTTGATAATATTTACAACATGAAAAACATAAGGAAAATTATGTTAATATAATTTTTGATGGGGTATTAAGCTTGCAAAGTATTAATTCTTACACACCATACTTGGATTGAGCAGTTGAAAATTACATCATAGGTTGTGCAAAGTATCCACTAGGAGATGTGATTGAACTACCCTGAGTAGTGCACTGGATCAGAACATAGTTATGTGATCCCATAGAATATGATGGAATGAAAAATGTATGTTCCTTATTTGGAACAATTTGAGTCACATATACTAGAGAAGCTCAGGTTTCTAGACTTAGATATAGCTTTGAAAGAAACTCTGACATGATGGTGGGTTTTTTAGAAATATATAACTGAGGACTAGCATGCATACTGACCTTTTTTTGCAGATAACACATAAGATGTAGGGAGGAATTCATATAACCACCCAAACCTATGGAAATGTGGACCAACTATTAGGCACTCACAAGATGGAAAAACAAGGGGGGAGGAGAAGGGAAGTAATGTTGAAAAATGTCAATATCTAGAAATTTCCAAATGTTATTTCATTCATGACAAATTAGAAACACTTTAATAATGAAATCCCTGCAGATTGGTGGATCTAGCTAGAGAAAAAATGGATAGAAAATTCACCTGAATTATTTTTGTGCACAGAGGTATAAATCACTTAGAGGAATAAATATGAATGGGTACCACATCAAATTTGATAGATTGGGGGTTATTACAACTAGAAAATTATGTAGTAGGGTAAGAAAATATAAATGTTTTAGACATAATCAGTGAGATTTGTTTTTCTTAAGTTGTTTGAGGAGTGAAAAGTGAGCCAAAATTGTGAAGCACACTCTTATTGAAAAGCTTGGATTTAGAAAAGTGATCATGAAAGCACCTTGTTAGTCATCAGTATTTTTCACTATCTTTGTATGACTATAGAATGGCTATATTTTTTTGAAAACAATATTCGTTGAATATATTGAGTTTCAGAAATCTCACTACCTTTATTATCTTCATAAAACCTTTTTCCTTATCTATTATTTTTCCATCTCAAAGTCACCCTGTTGCTCTTAAAGACTCAGTATGGGCTTATACCTCTCATTTTCATCATTCTTCCCTACCTAAAACCTCATTTCCCCATTTTCCCTTGTCAATAAACTCCATCCTCCCTCTAATATTTCTAGTTTCTAACTCATTCCCATGTCCCCTGGAGCATAATAACACTTTTGGAAATTCTCTTTCCACTTGAAAGCTTTTAAGTCAAATTCATTCAAAAATCAGGTCAAAAAGCACTCCCTTTAGGTCATTAGGGTTTTGAATTTTTTAAGGTCATCCTTTCATTCCATTGAGCTCAGCACACCTATGAGAAAGATTGATTATGACAAGAATTCTTATGGCTCCCCTAAATCCTTGGATGTTTCAGGCATTTCTTTTTCTTTTCTAGAATCTGGCTCGGATGTAATATAATGTCAAGACATGGTTATTTCCAAGGAGGATTATCTTCTCAGTTCAGAACCTGCAAGTGAGAAAAATGGGACAAATTTTAGCACTTCTGTAGAGGTATTGGAAGCTTCAGTAGAAAGTACTAATGATGTAGGTTGTCTACTCCCGAATGAAAACGATTTACATCAAGGGAAAGGGAAAAAATTGGTCTTGTAGATGACATCAGTTATAAACTTGATAGTCCATTTGAGTGCCAAAGTAGTGATCACTTGTAGGAAAATGACATGGAGGAAGCACACAAGGCCAAACATGAAGAAAGTCTATCAAAAAATATTGATGGAATATGGAAAAAGGTGAGGTGAATTGGACATAAATGAATGAAATAGAAAGGGCTATAAAGAACTTAGATGACAACATTGATGATTGCTGTAGAGAACTGCACGCACTTAGAGATTTGAGAAGGTGGACAGAAAGGGTGGAAAAGAGGAGTTTAATTTTATGTTGGAAACTAAAGAATATTTTGAAGATGCTACTATATGTAAATCTCAAATTTGTCAAAATAAACATATCAAGCCTCAATGAGAAAAAGAAAAGCCAACTTCATGGCTTCAACAACCTACAATGAAAAAGTGTCAAAAGTATCAATGAGAAAAAGAAAAAGATATCAAACATTAGAAAGTGGGTTTTTCAAAGTTAAATTAAATTCCACTTCACTATAAAGTTCATTTAGCACTTCAAGAGAATCATTTTTTCCTTTCAAAAGATTAGAAGCATTCAGCAAAGGGAAAAATTTGTGAGTTTTTTGAGCGAATTTGGGTCAAAACCCTTGGCGCTGCACATTCAGCATCGGTGCCACATGCCTAGAAATCAGCACTGCGCCCTCGCCTGAGGTTTTCAACTCGTTTTGTGAAGGTGATGCGGGCCTGTAGCTTGGCGTTGTGCCCTTGCAGAGGTGCTGCACGCTTACCACTGGTGTTGCGTGCCTAGCCAGAGGAGGTTGTGGAGTGATCTATCAACTCAAACAAGTTCAAATATTCTCCAAACTTTGCCAAAGTCCTCCAAACAACCCTCAAAGGAGTAAGTACACATTTTTACCTTGATTTTAAGCTATTTGGTCACTCTTAATTGAATGGAAATGAAACCCTTAAGGAAACCCTAAATTTTAGCTTGAGATCACTGTTTTAACCTTGTTTCATCTTCCTAAAAAGAAAAATCAGTCAAAGAAAGGGTAATTGCATTGATTTAGGGCTTCCATTGATTTAGTTTGTCCCTTCACACATTCCTTTTGACTCATTCCATTCACTCACACTCATTCCCTTCATTTTTTCAAAGCTTCCATTTCATTCCCTTCCCCTCATTCATTACATTTACACCCTAGGGTTTCCAAATCAGAATTTGAAGATGTCAGAGGAAGAATACAATGGCATGGTTGGTGAGGCACAAATTCCAAGGAGACATGATCACAAGGGAGTAAAAATAAACAGATTTGAACCTATCACCACAAGAGAACTTATGACGTCTCCTCTCACTGTTTCTTGCTTCAAACATATGGGTTGCTTTGAGTTTTGTGAAAGAGTGCAGCAAGTCCAAAATCACCTGGAGTTAACAAGAATATTCATCATCAATATTCATGAAAAGAAGGTCAATATTGCTGGAGTTACATTTGAGATGTCCACCAATGCCATTGCAGCTGCTACAGAGATACCTAGTGTAGGAGAGAGGTGGTTTAAACAAGAAAACTTGGACATGAGCCATTATGAACCATACCTCAAACCTAGGTACAAAGATCACAACAAGTCCATTTTACCTTTTTCTCATCTTCTTGACCGGTATGTGCCCATGATGAGGAAAATAACGAATTATTTCACTTGTGAGGGAAGTTTTTCCCACCTCTACTCATATCACATTCGTATTCTCATGCATTTCACTAGAGTTAGGATGTTGGATTTTCCTTATTATATTTTCCGCAACATTGGCAAGATATCTACATTGTGAAAAAGAGATATTACAATCAGAAAATGCAGATATTATTTCATTATTCACTCATCAAAATGGTGGTCATGCATCGGCTCTAGTAGAAAAACATTCCATGGGATACCTTCATTGCATATGAGGTTTTCACTACTCCACCTGGCCATCATCAACAAGATATCCCTTCATCTTCTCATCCTCCCATATCCACTTTTCCATCACATCCCACTGCTCATACATTGCCATCCACTCACATCCATTCACCTCATGATGATCCTTCCTCATCACCTTTTCGCAATCCTTCACCATCAGATCATGATACTAGGGCATCAAGTAGTGAAAGGGACATTGAGACAGATGGAACTAAAATGATTGACATTGAGCCATTTCCTTTGAAATATCAGAGAGGCCACAGGAATTTTTTTTCTTCACTTGGTGTGAAAGGGGCCATGCCTTCTTTGTCAGCAAAACAAGTTTTAGACAAGGGCAAGGAAAAGGTTACAGAGCCTATCACTATTGAGGAAGAGGAAAAACATGAAACTGATCAGGAGTTTCAATTGATTGACCTTGATGATGAGGATGAGGAGAGAATTACCAGTGCATTGATCAGAGACAAGGATGCCAAGATTAGTGAGCTTCAAAATAATCTTGGTAGAGCAAGGAATGTGATTAACTTTCTTGAGTTAGAGAATTAGCAGCTAGAGAAAATATAGACCATCAGTGTGGTCAAAGCAATCAGAGCTCAAAGAGAGGCTGGAAAGTCCAAGGCTCTGCTAGATGAGAACTTGGGAATTTTTGATGGCAATGATGATAAGGATGATCGGATTCCTAGACAAAGACCAAGGACCATTGGACTGAAGAGGGCTTTATCCCAGGAAAGGAAAAAATAGGTAGAATTGGCAGAGAAGCTCACTCGAAGTGAGCCGCTTTCTGTAGAGTCTCAATTCTGCATCTTTTCCATACACTTTTCCATACCTTTTTCACTCACCTGAACCTCCCAAGTTGTCAATATCATTGTATATTTATTTCAAAAGAGAATCTAACATGGTTTTTAATTATATTTTTGTGTCTGCTGTTTGATTTAGATTTTGTTCATTTAGCTGTGGAATCTTGCCACTTTCCGCAGCTGCTGCAACTTTCCGCAGCCATTTTGTGAAACT
This sequence comes from Pinus albicaulis, assembly GCA_034641835.2. Lineage (NCBI taxonomy): Eukaryota > Viridiplantae > Streptophyta > Pinopsida > Pinales > Pinaceae > Pinus > Pinus albicaulis. The sequence goes on from CM076583.1 coordinate 678,466,090, forward strand.
CTATGTTACAGGTGTCTACAGGAAAAAAGAGCCACATGGGCAAGTCAGGAATGATGTGGACATGGTTCGTGTCCTATTGGCTCGAGCAAACTCATCTAAAGAAGCCGCGGTCAAAGGCCTCCACATGGAAGTCAACCGTAGAGTCTTATGGTGGCAGGACTCTGTTTCGTGTCACGTGAAGGTTCATATGGACGTTTCTGAGTTGCGGAGGACAAGTCGACATTTGTACATGGCTCCATAGCCGAATTCAAACATCCACTCCTCATAGATTTACTTTGCAATACGGCCATGATCCTAGATCCGTGGATGTAATGGTCTACATGTTCTCCACCAGCATAAACTTTAGGAGACAATTATATTTCTTTTGTTATATATAACGTGTTTGCATACGCATAGAGAGTTAGTCGATGTTAGTCTCTGTTATCTTTTATTTGTCTGCTCTGTAATGTAATTACGCTGCCTTTGTGCCGTAATACTACCTTACTGTTATGACTGCATATTAATATAAGAAGACTCTGTTTTCCAACGTGATTCGTACTTGAAGATTTTTGCCAATGCTGGTGTAGAGGGCCCCTGCACTTGCCAAGGTTCTGTGCATTATTGTATAGTTCTTATTTCATTTCTTTAAAGCTCATTGTGCCATAATCCATTCACATGTTTATACATTGCATTATTCATGATACATATGCTTCATTTCTGTTTATAAACTTTCATGCTTTCCATTTCACTTATGTCTTTCATGTTTTACGTTATTAATCACTGATCAGTGTTGTTGTTTCAGGTTATAGATAGGCAGCCCGGGCATTTGCATAACTTTTTGACTAATGACATGGAATTAACATTATTCTGCTGCTAATTTGCTTTTCTTATTTTTTGTTTAATTTCAGTATTGCTTTGTTTAATTCAATTTTGCTTATTTGCTTCAGTAGTTAAATTTAGATATATTAAACTGCTCATAACATCTTCAGTTGCCTCCGAAAGCCACAGCTGGACTGATGGTGAGGGATTGTATTATGAAATGTGTAGTTTGGTATTAGTTTCATTTCTGCAAATTTAGATATATTAAACTTCTCATAACATCTTCAGTTGCCTCCGAAAGCCACAGCTGGACTGATGGTGAGGGATTGTATTATGAAATGTGTAGTTTGGTATTAGTTTCCTTTCTGAAAATTTAGATATATTAAACTGCTCATAACATCTTCAGTTGCCTCCGAAAGCCACAACTGGACTGATGGTGAGGGATTGTATTATGAAATGTGTAGTTTGGTATTAGTTTTCTTTCTGCAAATTTAGATATATTAAATTGTGCATGACATCTTCAGTTACCTCCGAAAGCCACAGCTGGACTGATGGTGAGGGATTGAATTATGAATGTATGGTTTGATATTATTTTACTTTCTGCAAATTAGATATCAGTTACTCAAGTTGTTTATGGTTACTTCCGAAAATCATAGCTGGACTAATGATGAGGGATCAGAAGACAAGTTGATGTAATTTGATTTAGATTTACTTTACTGCAATTTTGGATTTCTTTCAGCATAGTTTCTTTTGTGTTTAGACAGCAGCAAGAATAGTTTGATTTCATACTCACTAGTTCACTGTTTTGATTTATTAGACTAGCAGCACCTTTTCATTTCAGCAGCACATTTTCCATTTTCTTTCAAGTTTTGTCATTGTATGTTTCAAATTTATTTTTCAGTTTCAAGTTGGTAAATCATTATAGAGAATTTCCTTGAACAAACATAACCATACTTGTTTTCATTTTAGAATTTCCATTTCATCTTAGAAAACCAAAAACGACAAAAAGTTAAGAAATAGGTTATCTTGCACATATAGTGCGCCGCACTTCATCAGCTTACGAATCCCGGATTGACAAATTAAATGCAGCAATGTAGGACACACTAAATTGACCAAACATTTTGGCACCGTTGCCGGGGAAGTGTAAATAGGTAGCCAATTTCTTAAAAAAAAAAAAAAAAATCATAAAAGAAGGGAAAACTTGATAACTTCTTGAAGTATGCTCTCCTCTTGCACCTAGTGTGATCTGGAGGATCAGAAAAGAGAGTTATTGGTTCAGTAATTTCTTAAGTATGCTCTCTTCTTGCACCTAGTGTGACCTGGAAGATCAGAAAGAGGATTATTAGCCCAAATTTAAAAAAAAAAAAAATAATAAGAAAATAAAAAAATAAAATGACATGCATAGAGCAAGAGATTCTAGGGGAAGGTTTATAGCTAAAGCCAAGAGTTTGATTTTTACAACTCCATCTTCTTCAAGGAATAGACTAGATTCACCACCATCTACCCCTAGCCTTAAGATTTTTGGAATTCAAGGAGCAGCTGAATTAGAAGATTCTCCTATACCACCTACCAAATCTCATTTAGAAAACAAAGAGACTCTCTCTCATCCTCCCTTGATAGAAAACCAGAGAAATTTAAGGACTCTAAAGAAACTATCATGGCAGAGGAAGTAATCGATGGAGGTAGAGGTAGAGGTAGAAGATGAGGAAACAATGGAGACAACAATGGTGAAGGAAATAATGGAGGAAATAGGGAAGGGAGACAACTTGTTTGGATTCCCTATAGTTGATGAGGAAACTCATACAACGATGAAAAGTGTCATCACCATACGTTCTCCAAAACTTTTTATGGTTAACGAAGTGAGGATCACAGAAACATTTACATTTTGAGTTTGAAGTCGTGTGCCGAACCTATGACTATATGGAAGACTCTCAAAAACTCAAACTGTTTCCTTCAACATTGAAGGGAGCTGCTTTGAAATGGTTCATGGGATTAGCCACTCAATCTATTAGGACTTGGAAAGATATAAAACAAACATTTTTGGATAGATATTTGGACTATTGTATGCCCACCAATCACAAGGATGAGGTATTCAAAATGATGCAAAAAGAAGATGAAAACTTGGAAGATTTACTTGAAAGATTTCATTACAACTTAAAAAGAGCAAAGATGAGCAACCTAGATGATGAAACCTTGAAAGCCCTCATATTAAAAGCCATTAGAGATGAATGGATAGATATTTTAAACATGATGGGGAAAGGAGACATTTCTCAACTCCACTTCGTGACATACGAGAACTATGTGTCCATCTCTCAAGAGGAAAATCTAAAACAGGAAAAGGGCCTAGGGATCCTTCTCTTATTAGGGTTAAAAAATCTGCAACTGGATCAGTAAGTAGGGCAGAGATTGGTAATATGCTTGATGAATTCAAAACTGATATCTTAAGGAGCCTTAGTGAACAACTAGACACCCTTAAAATCCAAAACAAACAGAAAGAAAAAACAGATGCTCTAGCCATCTTTTGTCCAAAATGTAGGAAGAAACATGCTTTAAGGGAATGTCCCTTGGATGCAAAAGTTGTAGAAATATGTATGATTTTCTTAGAGAATCATGAGATCAAGGATTGTCCTTCAATTCCTGGACTCAAAGCTATTTTTCAAGAAGACCCAAATTCAGTAGAATCTCTCTGTTTTGTTGCAAGAAGACCTTGGCAGGGACAAAAAACTCAAGGGTTTAACAACCACATGAATCTTCAAACCCCACTAAGTGGAATCCTTAGCAACAACATTTGCCCCAACATCCATAATCCATAGCGGCCATGGGTACGGGATGCAAAATCCTTATGGGAGATTTGCTCAATTTTATCCAATATCCTCCATCTTTTCAAAATCAACAAGCTCCACAACTTCCAAATTCAAATCCACAACTTTCATTTCCATTTTCACAACAACAACCTTCTCAACAAAATCCAAATCCTCAACTCATGCTCCCATACCAACAAAAGACAAATCAACTTCCAGCTCAGCCATTGTCAAATCCTAACAATAAGAATCCTCAGAATACTTACATGGTAGAAGGACAACAATTTCCTACCTATATGATTGTTCCTCTCAACGATGTACAACTCAAATCTGGTAGAGTTTTAGAAAAACCTTCTATAGATATTCAAGAGCAAGATACCTCTGAGGAAGACTCTCTTCAAGTTAATAAGGATTCTGAGGAAGAATCTCTTCAAAATGCAAACATTCAAAAAGGAAAAGAAAAGCTAACACCCACAACTCCTATAGTTGAGCAACCTACATCTTTATCTACACCTCCTTTTCCTGAAAGACTACAAATTGACAAGGGGGTGGAAAAACAAATCTTGTTGCCTAACTATGAATTTCTAGATGAATTGAAGAATGTTTGTATCAAGATTCCCTTGCTACAAGCCATTCGAGAGATTCCTATTCTAGCAAAAACAATAAAGGAGTTGAGTTTCAAAAGACCGGGAAGGAAACTAAAAGATACAAGAAGAATCCACCTGGTAGGAAAAATTGCAGATATCATGATGGGAAAAATTACCATGCAGAAGTATGTAGATCCAGGAAGTCCAATTTTCAAGACACATATAAATGGGATAGAAATTCCAAACACATTGATTGACTTAGGGGCTGCTATCAACATTATGAGTAGGCAGACTATGGACCAGCTAAAACTTCCTAACCTTCTTTTTACACCTACTTTACTGCAACTTGCAGATCGATCAATTATTAAACCAGATGGTGTATTAGAAGATATTTCAATCTCCTTAGATTCTTGGGAATATCCGGTAGATTTTATGATTTTGACTCCCAAGAGTAATCTAGGAGGGCACCCACTTATCTTAGGAAGACCTTGGCTAGCCACAGCTGATGCTTTTATTAGTTGTAGATCTAGGGACATGTACATTTCTAATGGTAATTCGACAAAGAAATTCAATTTGTATCCTCCAGCAAGAGCAATCACAGAAGTAGGAGACAATGAATGGGTCGATGATGAGGACACTATACAACCTGTCTTTACCATTTCTGAAATCATTGAGGATAGTCAAATTCTGAACACATTAGAAAATTTTGAGACATCTTCAGAATATGACCCCACACAATTTCAGTTGGAATCTGACATAGAATATTTATCCTCAAGACAAATGTCTCTTTACTCTATGGAAGAGTTTGGTAGTTCTACTATTGAGATTTTTCCAGGAAAAACATTGAATATCAACAAACATTTGGAAAAGTCACAACAAGAAGAACTAACCAAAATCTTGCAAAAAAATTCTACTGCATTTGCATGGGAGTATACTGACATGAAAGGAATTGATCCTAAGACTTGCATCCATCATATCTATATTGAGGAAAACAGTAGACCAATCAGACAACCTCAAAGAAGGATGAATCCAAATCTTAGGGAGATAGTGAAAGAAGAGCTCCAAAAACTACTTAATGTAAACTTCATTTATCCAATTTCAGATAGCCGATGGGTTTCTCCTTTGGTTATAGTACCTAAAAAGAATGGTAAATGGAGGGTATGCATTGATTACGGGGAATTGAACAAAGCAACTTTGAAGGATCACTTTCCTTTGCCTTTTATCGATCAGGTATTAGATACATTAGCAGGTAAAAAGTACTTTTCATTTTTGGATGGTTTTAGTGGCTATAATCAAATTCAGGTAGCACCTGAAGATCAAGATAAGACCACATTTACTCGTCCATGGGGAACTTTTGCCTACCGAGTGCTTCCTTTTGGGTTATGTAATGCACCAGCAACATTCCAAAGAGCAGTACTAGGAATTTTTTCTGATCTAATCCATGATTGTGTAGAGGTTTATATGGATGATTTTACAGTTTATAGTAATTCATTTGAAGAGGCATTAGAAAATTTGGAAAAAGTTCTTATAAGATGTAAAGAAACAAACCTTTCATTAAGCCATGAAAAATGCTTTATGATGTTTACTGAAGGGATTGTTTTAGGACATCATATTTTAGGGGATGGGATTAAGGTTGATAGATCAAAAGTTGAAGTCATCTCCAAGTTACCTATTCCAAATTGTCAAAGAGATGTTAGAAGTTTTCTAGGATTTACTGGTTACTATAGAAGATTTATAGAAAACTTCACTAAAATGGCATCTCCACTCTTCAAATTGCTTACAAAAGACTGTGAATTTAAATGGGATCCTGATTGTCAATCAGCCTTTGAAACTTTGAAAACAAGAATATCTGAAGCACTTATCTTGAGAGGACCAAATTGGAAACTCCCTTTCCATATTTCTACGGATGCTTCAGATACAGCTCTAGGAGCTGTGTTGGGTCAAAAAGATTTAGTTCCTTATGCCATTTATTACACGAGTAAAAATTTGACTCCCACAGAGTTGAACTATACTGTGACTGAAAAAGAGTTTTTAGCTGTTGTTCATGCAATTAATAAGTTTAGACATTACATAACAGGCTATGAAACTTTTATTCATACCGACCATTCTGCAATTAGATATTTAATGAACAAACCTGTTACTAATGGCAGAGTGACAAGATGGCTCTTACTTTTGCAAGAATTCAATATTGCTGTGTTGGATAGACCAGGAAAACAGAATACAGTAGCTGATTTCTTGTCTAGGATTCAGAATACTAAAGAAGATTCTCCTGTAGAGGATAAGTTTCCTGATGAATACTTGTTTGCAGTAACTATTAAGACTCCTTGGTATGCATATATTGCTAACTATTTGGTTACAGGGAAACTACCTTCACATTTATTTCCAAGTGAAAAACGGAAAATTATTCAGGAGAGTTCAAAATATTCATGGATTTCTAACGAATTGTTTAAAACAGGGCCAGATCTTGTGATCAGAAGATGTGTCAGGGAAGATGAAATGGCTGATATTCTTAAGGCATGTCATGATGAACCATGCGGCGGACACTTTGCAGACAAAAGGAAAGCCTATAAAATCCTCTCTTTAGGATATTATTGGCCTTCCCTCTTCAAAGATGCAAAAAAATATGTCAAAAGGTGTGACAGCTGCCAAAGAGTAGGGAAACCTACCCTTTCAAATGAAATGCCATTGCAAACACATGTACTCATTGAACCCTTTGAAAAATGGGCTTTAGATTTCATTGGACCTATTAATCCACCATCTAAGAAAAAAAAGTATATATTGGTTTGTACTGATTATGTTACTAAATGGGTAGAAGCCAAAGCATTAGTATCTGCTACTGAAAATTCAGTTGTTCATTTTCTTTATGAGGATATTTTTACTTGCTTTGGTGTTCCAAGAGAAATTGTGACAGATCAGGGGAGCCAATTCACATCCAATTTGGTGGAGAAGTTGATGGAAGAATACAAAATCAAGCACAAAAGATCTACTCCTTACCATCCACAAGCAAATGGTCAAGTGGAGTCCACAAAAAAAGTTCTTGAAAGTATCATCACCAAAACTGTTCATCTACATAGAAGAGATTGGGCAGAAAGGCTTCCAGAAGCCTTGTGGGCCTACAGAACTACATGGAGGAATACAACAGGACATTCTCCCTATGAACTTGTTTATGGGAAAGAAGTCTTGCTCCCCATTGAGTTCAAGTCAAGACCTTCAAGATAGCAGTTCAGTTGGGAATGGACTTGTCAGAAGCTCAAAAGCATAGAATGGAGCAGTTGAATGAGCTAGATGAGATCAGACAAGAAGCAATTCTAAGAACTGATCTAGTTCAATATCAAAGAAATAAATGGCATGACAAATATATCAAAGAGAAGAAGTTTCAAGAAGGAGATTGGGCATTGTTATTTGACTCCAAGTTTAAAGATTTTCAAGGGAAATTTCAGACTCATTGGCTTGGGCCATATGAGATTGACAAGATCTTTAGCAATGGAGCTGTAAGAATCAAGACTATTGATGAGTTTCAAACTCCTCTTATTGTGAATGGCCATAGATTGAAATTTTATCATAAGCCACTCTCAAAAGAGGATTTTGTCAAAAATTTTCAAGAAAGTTCTGCAATCAGGCTGGTACAGAAGAATTCTTCTTCTCTACCAGCCTAGCTTTTGTTCTTTTCAGTTAGAAAAAAAAAAATGTATAAGCCTGAAAACCAATCATTGATTGGCAGTCTTATACAGAAAATATAGGGTGAAAATCAGGAACACCTGACACTCTATATTTTCCAAAAAAAAAAAATCTCTTTCATTTCACAAGTTTTGTGACCACCCACTCCATTCCATTCCACTTCATTCCATTTCATTTCACTTCATTTCACTCCATTCCACTTCATTTCATCCATTTCATCAGTAAAATTCTTTTTCATGACCATTTCCATCTGGTCATTTGTCATCTATTCATTTCCATTCATCCAAATAATAGCTGTGTCAGTTTCCGCAGCTGACTCCAGTTTAGCCAGAAGCAGATTCCGCAGCTACAACTCTGTTTTCAAAAGAATCTACAGTCATATGTTATTTCCATAATCATGAAATAAAATGCAGGTGAGAGGATAAAAAATGAAGACATGGAGCATTCAAGACACCAATGACGAGCAATTAGTTGAAGACCAAGGGAAAAGGCAAAGATTCCAAAGGTATGAATAAAATTTATTTCAAATAGCATTGAAAAACACATTTTTATATAGTTATGAACCATGAGCTCTATCCATTATGTGCAATGATTATATTGACAATTCCGTAACCTTTCACGATCTCCATATTATCCTCTCGCATTCATTCACAAACGGTTCCATCATTAAACCCCCGATTTTCACTCATGTTCCAATATTCCACCGGTGACAATGAGACATAATTGATTTGACCATGGACTCTTACAACCGCATAAATCTATAGCCGTTGTTTAAACGTGCTCATATTTATTGTGCAACCACCAAAATTCAAAACACTGTCGGATGTGTTATACTCTGTTAACCTCTCAGCCGTGTCTCTGCCGTGCTTACGAAACCCCACTATGTTCTATTCACTCCATTTCATTCTCTATTACACTACAGTTTGCATACCCACTCACTGACATTTACCCACAGTCATTGTGCTCATCTCCGTGCATTCAGCCGTTCTATTTTCATTTGAACCCTCACGCAGGCAAATCTTTGAAGAAGTAGAAAGGGAAATGGGTAAATTGCTAAGAGCAGAGCCGGAAGGACCCAAGTTTATGGAGGGATATCCGCAAGTAAGGGATGTATTGAAGAAAGAAAATTGGCTGCGGTTTATCCAGAAATTCAGAGGTTATCATAAAGAAGTGATAAAGGCATTCGCAAGGTCGTTTAATGGCTTAGAAGTAGAAGTTGGAGACCTTAAGTTTGCGGTCAATGAAGCATCTATAGCAACAGCCACGGAACTTCTTCAGGAGGGTGAGCATTGGTTTAAGAATAAAATCATCAGTGATGAAGCTTGGAGAACAATCTTATGAAACCAAGGTATGGACATAACTGTTTTTAAAAGAGGAATTCTTGTTCATGCATTGAAAGAGGAATGGGCTACATTGCTGCTAGTTGTTCAAAAATTTATTACATGTGAAGGCCGTTTTGGGTCCATGTATATGTACCATACCAGGTTGCTGATGAATTTTCTAGATAATCAAAATCTCAATCTCCCATATTTTCTATTCAATAGTTTGAAGAAAATGTCCGTGACTGTTCAGAAACATTTAGGAGATGTAGAACCCCATCTATATCACCACGGCCTTGTAAAAATTTTGATTGAAAATGAGTTAAAGGAAAAGAAAGACACATGGGAACAATTTCTGGTTAGAAATTTCTTTGAGGAACCTCAGGAAATTCCTGAAGGTAGTACAACAAGAAGGAGTAGAAGAAAAAGAATAACTGATGAAACTCAAATTACTCCTACTCAAGAAATTCCTGAAGGTAGCACAGCAAGAAAAAGTAGGAGAAAAAGAACAATTCATGAAATTAAAAATACTCCTACTACTGCAATTGAAAGAACTGATAAGGAAGAGAGACTGTCAAAGAGGAATAAGAAAGAAATCAAGGGTAAGAAGCCAATAACACCAAAAGAGAGAAAAACTATTGAGGCCATACATCAAACCCCTTCTTCCGAAGAAGAAGATCACCAAGTGTTATCTGAAAGATTAATTTATCTTCAAAAACAGTCCTCTATGGCCAAGAAGACAAAGAAAGGAAAACAAAAACAAAAGGATAGTGCACCACAGCGTGTGAGAAGAAGCAGCAGACTTAAGGGGAAATTGAGAAAAACGCAAGTGAAGGGTCCTCATTTCATTGATTTGGGAGAGGAGACATCTGAACAGTCCCCAGCTGACCATAGTCCATCTCAGTCAGTTAGTGAACCTGGTTCATTTCATTCTCAGTTAGACATTGAACATAGTCCATCCCATTCTCAGCAAGATGTTGATGTGAGCCCTTCTCAGCCAGATTTTGAAGATAACTCTCCTTCACGACATTTTGGGGACAACCCAATAAAAATGACACCTGATATAGACCCCAAGCAGCAGGAAGTATATGATTATATAGAATCTTTGGAAAGAGCAGCTACGGGCCCCAGTACTTCGTCCATCCAGCCTTACACAGTACAAGATGATCTAGTCCAATCACTAAAACAGGAAATCTTTGAGCTAGAGCTTTTAAATAGACACATCAAAAATGAAAATGAGACATTGAAGGAACAAGGTAAATTGGACAAAATCATTCATGATAATACCATGCTACATCTGGGAATATGGCAGAAGAAGAACAAGAAATTGAAAAGGAAATGTCAGAAATTAAGCAGAGCACTGGTTAATATCAAATTTAGGTGCTTAATGAAGAAACCCAGAATGTTGGTAGCACCAAGGAAGAGGAGGAGAGGATTGGATGTGCTGGCTGAAGTGTCAAGGCATATGAACTAAGGAAGGAATATCAAAATTTTGGTTGCATGAGGACATGTAACACCTTCACAGTGGGGGTATGTTGAGTCTCAAATCTGCATCTTTTCCATACACTTTTCTATACCTTTTTCACTCACCTGAACCTCCCAAGTTGTCAATATCATTGTATATTAATTGCAAAAGAGCATTTAACATGGTTTTTAATTATATTTTTGTGTCTGTTGTTTGATCTAGATTTTTCTCATCTAGCTGCGGAATCTTGCCACTTTCTGCAGCTGCTGCAACTTTCCGCAGCCATTTTTTGAAACTCTATGTTACAGGTGTCTACAGGAAAAACGAGCCACATGGGCAAGTCAGAAATGATGTGGACATGGTTCGTGTCCTATTGGCTCGAGCAAACTCATCTAAAGAATCTGCGGTCAAAGGCGTCCAAATGGAAGTCAACCATAGAGTCTCACGGTGACAGGACTCTGTTTCGTGTCACGTGAAGGTTCATATGGCCGTTTCTGAGTTGCGGAGGACAAGTCGACATCTGTACATGGCTCCATAGCCGAATTCAAACATCCACTCCTCATAGATTTACTTTGCAATACAGCCATGATCCTAGATCCGTGGACGTAATGGTCTACGTGTTCTCCACCAGCATAAACTTTAGGAGACAGTTATATTTCTTTTGTTATATATAACGCATTTGCATATGCATATAGAGTTAGTCTCGATTAGTCTCTGTTATCTTTTATTAGTCTGCTCTGTAATGTAATTACGCTGCCTTAGTGCCGTAATACTACCTTACTGTTATGACTGCATTTTAATATAAGAAGACTTTGTTTTCCAACGTAATTCGTACTTGAAGATTGTTGCCAAGGCTGGTGTAGAGGGCCCCTGCACTTGCCAAGGTTCTGTGCATTATTGTATAGTTCTTATTTCATTTCTTTAAAGCTCATTGTGCCATAATCCATTCACATGTTTATACATTGCATTATTCATGATACATATGCTTCATTTCTGTTTATAAACTTTCATGCTTTCCATTTCACTTCTGTCTTTCATGTTTTATGTTATTAATCACTGATCAGTGTTGTTGTTTCAGGTTATAGATAGGCAGCCAGGGCATTTGCATAAATTTTTGACTAATGACATGGAATTAACATTATTCTGCTGCTAATTTGATTTTCTTAGTTTCTGTTTAATTTCAGTATTGCTTTGTTTAATTCAGTTTTGCTTATTTGCTTCAGTAGTTAAATTTAGATATATTAAACTGCTCATAACATCTTCAGTTGCCTCCGAAAGCCACAGCTGGACTGATGGTGAGGGATTGTATTATGAAATGTGTAGTTTAGTATTAGTTTCATTTCTACAAATTTAGATATATTAAACTGCTCATAACATCTTCAGTTGCCTCCGAAAGCCACAGCTGGACTGATGGTGAGGGATTGTATTATGAAATGTGTAGTTTAGTATTAGTTTCCTTTCTGCAAATTTAGATATATTAAACTGCTCATAACATCTTCAGTTGCTGCCTCCGAAAGCCACAGCTGGACTGATGGTGAGGGATTGAATTATGGATGTGTAGTTTGATATTAGTTTCCTTTCTGCAAGTTAGAAATATTAAATTGTGCATGACATCTTCGGTTACCTCCGAAAGCCACAGCTGGACTGATGGTGAGGGATTGAATTATGAATGTGTGGTTTGATATTAGTTTACTTTCTGCAAGTTAGATATCAGTTACTCAATTTGTTTATGGTTACTTCCGAAAATCATAGCTGGACTAATGATGAGGGATCAGAAGACAAGTTGATGTAATTTGATTTAGATTTACTTTACTGCAATTTTGAATTTATTTCAGCATAGTTTCTTTTCTATTTAGACAGCAGCAAGAATAGTTTGATTTCATACTCACTAGTTCACTGTTTTGATTTATTAGACTAGCAGCACCTTTTCATTTCAACAGCACATTTTCCATTTTCTTTCAAGTTTTGTCATTGTATGTTTCAAATTCCTTTTTAAGTTTCAAGTTGGTAAATCATTATAGAGGATATCATTTCCTTGAACAAACATAACCATACTTGTTTTCATTTTAGAATTTCCATTTCACCTTAGAAAACCAAAAACGACAAAAAATTAAGAAATAGGTTATCTTGCACATATAGTGCGCCGCACTTCATCAGCTTACGAATCCCGGATTGACAAATTAAATGCAGCAATTTAGGACACACTAAATTGACCAAACACTTTCCATAGAGATTGATGGAGACAAAGAGGCTTGGATTGAGAGAGAAATTTTTCATCTAGAGGGCCTGCTAGAGAAGGCAAAGAGAGACACTGACATTCAGAGAAATATTGTAAGCCATTATGCCATGAGAAACAGGATTGCAAGGGTTAAGCTCAAACGTGTCATTTCAAAGATTCAGACTTTTATTGAGGCAAAGGAGAAAGAGAAGCTCAAAATTCTTGCTAATATGTCCCTCTAGGCCTCTAACCCATGATCCACAAGAAAAATTCCAATTTTGGCACTTTTGTGCACATTTTTATTTTTTGACAATTTGACATGCAAAAATTGGGCCAAATGCGCAACGACACTAGCGCTGTGCTCTTTTTTGGGGGAATCAAATGAAAAATGGTTAGCATCCTCATGTTCCTAGTGATGATTACATCAACCGCATAAATTTTAGGAGATTTGGAGCAAAATTGGTCCCTCAAAAAGGCCAAAAACTACCAAAAAATCACCTTTCTGCCCTCTTTTTGGCACTGGTGCTGCGCGTTTACCAGTATTGGGAGAGCAGGTATTTGACAGGGAAATTAGACACCATTTTGGAAAGTAAATGTAGATCTGGAAACTAGACTCAGAGACCTTTCCAATGAGCCATCATGGATCTCATTTGGACATCGGGAAGGCCTCTAAACATTACCTGGAAGACATGCCAATTTTTTAGCCTTGGCACTATGTGTTTGCGCTAGTACGATGCTCCTATACCTTGGCACTGTGCCCTTACTAGGAGTTATTGCAAAATTTATTGAGATGCCCTTAAAGTCAAATATTTCCAAAGTTAGCTCATAAATTAATTTAGGAGTTATTATTTCAATGAATTAGGTTTAGATATTTTGCCTTGGGCCTTGCATGGTCTCAATGGTCAAATGTATTAACTATGTAATAAATGACATCTGAAACCCTAGCTAGGGTTTCACCTGCTCATTTTTTAAATAAATACTGAATGTATGCTTCATGTTTTTTTTTGGTTGGTTGTTGGGCTGAATATCTCATAGACTATGAGTTGTAAAGAAGTTAGCTTTGGATCTCTATAGTTGTTTTGGAATGAATGCCAATAGATCAAGCACATTCATTAGATTCACAAACCTTGTTAAATGGTGATGTTATTCTGATATCGTAATTGTTTCCTTTTTTTTAGCCATTTTTTATATGAATTTCGCTTATAAAAAAGCAAAAAAATTAGTTTAAGATATGTTGTTCAACACCTTAAGTCTGTTTGTTCTCTGTTATTCAAATGTTTTCCTTTATTGGGTCTGATTGGAGAATTTAGGAGTTCCCTGCTCTCCATTTTCACTTAGTTTGTTTTCTTGAGATTAACTAACTAGATTTTGGCTAAAGAAGTTTATGGTTTTCCCTGTCCTTTGATTCTGCTTGAAATGTTGTTCTCAAGGTTTTATTTGAATTTTACTTACTAAAGTTTAGCTAAAGAAGTTTATGGTTTTCCCTGTCCTGTAGTTTATCTTGAACAGTCATTTTAAAGGTCTTTGAAGTTTGATTGAAGATATTAGGAGTTCCCTGCTCTTTAATCATCACTTAATTGTCATCTTAAATGTTTTCTTTGTCTGAAAATGAATAGCTAGAGAATCTAGGAGTTCCCTGTTCTCTAGGGTTTGTTGGATTTGTTGTCTTGAAGTTTACTTACTAAGGTTTGGCCGAAGAAGTTTATGGTATGCTCTGTCCTTTGGTTCTTTCTTAAAAATAGTAATCTTAAAGACTCTTCTTGTTCTAGTACATGTTAAGGGATTCTTAATTTCCCTTTAAGCTACTAAAATCACAACTTAATGTTCATTTCACACTCACATAAGCTATAAAGATCCATTTGGCTTTGTTAACTTTCCATGTGGAACACCCTTGATTTATTGATGTACTCCTCAAACCTTTTGCAGACCCCATAGCCCAATGGTTTGAAATTCTCTTACCCTATTTTTTCTTCCTAACAAGAAACCAAACAAAACAAAAACTCCCTATCATTTTAACTAGCCTAAAATCAACACCCTATGTCAATCAAGTTATATCTTTTATACAAGCATAGAGAGAGCCCTCTCTGAGTCCAGGAAGGCTAGGTCCTAGGACTCCAAAGTTGGTTTGATGTTACCCTTGTTTATTTGGTCTTAACAATCTGAAAAATTATAGGGACCTAACATAATGGCGACTCCACTGGGGACACTTATTTAAAATCTTAGTGTTATATAAAGAACTCAGAAAACCAAAAAATTATCTCAATATTGGTATCCAATTGTTGATGGTGGACAACAAAAAAAATCCTCAAAACAATTAGGATCATCCACCTAGTGACTCCACTATTTTTTAGTAGGCCTGCTGCCTCCACTAGTTTTCCATAGACTCTACTGGGAAACTTATTTTTTCATTAAACATCAAAAGAACCGAGTCAAGAATACTTTTGTGGATTAAGTATTTCTTTACAGATTAGGTTGTGTTTCAAAACTGTTATAAAATCTCAACCTTTTCTGATCTATTGGGTCCAAATTCTGGCTTCTAGAAAAATCTTCTCCAGATCCCATCCTGATCCAAACCCTCCTACAACAGTTGAAAATACTAAAAGCATCCTTAGGAAGTCTCCTAGATCTAAAAACTCAATTGTTAGAAGACATATCTACAAAGCACGTTCCCTACATGAAAGCCTTAAAAACTTGCAAAATACCTGGTTGTTGGTGGTGGACAACAGCTAGCCACAAGAAAGTTGAAAATCATCCACCTGAAGACTCCAATTCTGATCATTCTATGAAAAGAATACACTAGAGGAAGAACTTGAAAACATGACCAGTCATCCTAGGAAGAGAGAGTATTCAAGCCCAAATTGGATTCAAGAATTTTTTTTTTTATCTGTAACTATGTTCTATCCTACTTTAAGCCTGATCAAGAATACACTGATGAGGTCTACATTGATCATTGGAAATATCTCAATACTAAAAAAGCTAAGCCTCAAATTGCAGAACATAAACATACTTATACACCTATGCATATCCAAGGTACATCTGTGGAAAAACCAATCAAACATGAGCCTCATGCTACTTCTCTTGCCCTCGCTGAAATCTCAAACAATAATAAACCTTCTTTTGCACTACCTATACCCACAAAGGTCCCAGATAGATACAAGCCTCTGGTTTTACCTTCTATCCTCCAGGCCCTCCCTGCAAATCTTGCAAATAATCTGCCCAGATTTGATGGAGAAAATACAAATATCACTACTGAGAAACACATTCAAAGTCTGGAGGATTTCCTTGACCTGTTTGAGGTTGGAGAAGATGATGTGTGTATCATAATGTTTGCCTTATCATTACAAGGAAAGGTTAAGAGTTGGTTTAAATATCTTCCAGCTGCAAACATTAGAAATTTTCATCAATTCACTCAAGTTTTCCTAGATAGGTGGGTAGTCATGGGAAATTTTTTGCTCATCATAGATGAATACAACCATTTAAAGAGAAAGGTAGGGGAGACAATACAACACTTTTCAGCTAGGTTCAATAAGGTATATCATTCCATACCTACTAAGATAAAACCACCCCTAGGATGGGCTCTCTTGCACTACCCAGATGCCTTTGATCCAGAGATGGCATTCCAGTTAAGAGAAAGGGATCATGAGGACCTGGAAGAAATGCAAAAAATGGAAATTAATGTGGAAGCCAACATGATGAACAAAGAGGCAAAGCTAAGAACAATAAAGAAGGAAAAAGTAGATAAAGAGAAACAAATATCTTCAGAGGTAAAGATAGAGATGTTGATAAACACAGTTAGCAAAACAATGCTTATGACTAGCAGGAAGAAAGAGGAATGCTCTGATGAGTTAATCAGGGAAGAGATGGATGAGACAAACCATTTTTTAGATCCAGAATTTCCCCCCTTAAGCCATCTTGAAATCACAGAATCTGAAATAGAGGAGGATCTGATACATTTGGAAACTCTACCCTTGTGCTTTAATTCATTTCAGATTATAAAAATAAATTGGCATCCGAAGGATCTATCAAAGGAAATTCATGAATATCATGCTCAAGTTAAAAATCATGACAATCAAGAGAAATTGGTTGAGAATGAAATCAACCAAGAAATGGAAGAAGATCCACAAGATCTCTCTGAAGAGACCAAGGATGATTCATCTATTCTTTTGTGTGAGGCTCAAGAAGAAATCCATCCTTATGATCATTCACAAGAGAAAGAAAACTATTGTGGTTCTATCCAAAGAAAAAGACAAATGCTTCCTCCTTTAACTGAAGAGGAAATCAATCAAGGTCCGGGCATACAACTAGCTTCTCATCTTTCATATAAAGGGATTGTTTCTGTTTGCTCTCCTGTTAATTTATATACTACAACCTTGCCTCATGAAGAAACAAAAGAACACACTGATACTGATGCTATACTACCTTCTCTAGAAGACTTAATTCCAAATGATGCTCCTAATGAATACCTTCAAACAGTATTCAGCCCACTCGATCGAAGCATATCAGGTGTGTTGGAGAACAACATAGCAGTACATTATGAGGCTGCTAAATCAGATCATCATGAAGAAGAGGAAGAGATTCTTTCTCAAAATAATCCCAAGCTTAGCCAAGTGGAGGAAGGAGTAGTCCTTGATGAAGCTTATTTATGAAATCCTCTAGGCTAGTTATTATTCAAAGAACCCTTTGTTGTTTTCTTAGAGACATTTGAAAAGGGAGTAAAACATGCCAAGAATAGTTTGTTGCAGAGTATGAAGAAAATTTTAAATACTACTGTTCAAAAACAAGTGAGATGGAAGTGTCTTGTTTTTTTCTTCAGCATACCTAAAGGGCTGAATGAAAATCAATCATGAGGCTACTTGCTTGATTGGTTGTATTGGAAAAGAGAATTCAGCTAATGTAGATATCATATACAAGCTATATTAGGATAGATAGATATGAAAATAAGCTTAGCACTATGAGCATATTTTTAGGTTTAGATTGTTTTGAAAACAAAGAGAGAAAAAGAACAAAAAGAGAAAAGAGGACATATAATAGAAGAGGTAAGACCCATATCAAAATTAATATTTTTGAAAGTGTGCAAGTCCAAATGCCGCTAATTTTTGATGAAACATTTTTCAACCATACAACTTAATCATGGTTGAAAAAATTTGAATTTCTACTGATAAGTTAGAAAATGAAGATTTTCCGAATTGTTTAAACTTGGCTTATCAGTAGAAAAGATAGGAAAATATATTGGTTCCCAAGTTCAAATCTAAACCAAAGAGAAAAGAGAGGAATGAATGAAATTTTCCATATTATAGCCCTCAATTTTTACTTTTACTTTTGCAAAATAAATATTGTGTGCAGCTTGTCCAGAATGCCACAATTCATGACAATCAAACCACTTAATCTCGATTTAATCATGTTTTAAATTTCATGTTAATAGATCAGAGAATGAAGATCTGTCAAACTGTTTAAACTTGACAGATAAGTAGATTATGTAGAGAAATAAAGGAGCTCATCAGCCTGATCTGAGCCTTTGGATGATATAAGGGTATAAATAGATAGTTTTTATGATTTCAAAAGAAAAATAATGTCAAGGGTTTGCAAGTCCAAATGCACCCAAATGAAGAAAAAATGTTAGAACTAGAAAGATGGGTAGGTAGAGATGAGTTGGAGCAATTATGTTTTTCATATTTTAAAGATCACAGCTTCAAAGAACAGTAGAAAATCAACAATTTAAGAAAGAGGAACCCCCCAAGAAAAAGCAAGGCACTAATTTACAAATTCCAGAGATCTGAACTCTGACGTTATTGGAACCTCTTGAAGGAGCTGCCATCCCCAAGTGGAGCCACTGTTAGTCATAAGTATTTTTCACTATCTTTGGATGACTATAGAATGGTTATAGTTTTCTGAAAACAATATTCCTTGAATATCTTGAGTTTCAGAAATCTCACTACGTTCATTATCTTCATAAAATATTTTCCACTATCTATCAGTTTTCCATCTCAAAGTCACCTTGTTGCTCTTAAATACTCAGTATGGGCTTATACCTCTCATTTTCATCCTTCTTCCCTACCTAAAACCTCATTACCCCATTTTCCCTTGTCAATAAACTCCATCCTCCCTCCAATATTTTTGGTTGTTAACTCATTCCCATGTCTCCTGGAGAATAATAACACTTTTGTAAATGCTCTTTCCACTTGAAAGTTTTTAAGTCAAATTTCATTCAAAAATTAGTTCAAAAAGCACTCCCTTTAGATCATTATGGTTTTTCATTTTTCAAGGCCATCCTTTCATTCCAATGAGCTCAGCACACCTATGAGAAAGATTGATTATGACAAGCATTCTTCTGGCTCCCCTAAATCCTTGGATGTTTCAGGCACTGCTTTTTCTTTGCTAGAATCTGGTTTAGATGTAATAGAATGTCAAGACATGGTTATTTCCAAGGAGGATTATCTTCTCAGTTCAAGACCTGCAAGTGAGAAAAATGGGACAAAGTTTAGCACTTCTGTAGAGGTGTTGGAAGCTTCAGTAGAAAGTACTAATGTTGTAGATTGTCTATTCCTGAATGAAAACAATTTACATCATGGGAAAGGGAAAAAACTTGGTCTTGTATGTGACCCCGGTTTTAAAATTTATAGTCCATTTGAGTGCCAAAGTAGTGATTACTTGTAGGAAAATGACATGGAGGAAGCACACAAGGCCAAACACAAAGAAAGTCTATCATAAAATATTGATGGAATATGGAAAAATATGAGGTGAACTGGACATAAATGAATGAACTAGAAAGGGCTATAGAGAAATTAGAAGACAACATTGATGATTGCTATAAAGAACTATAGGCACTTAGAGATTTGAGAAGGTGGCCAAAGAGGGTGGAAAAGAGGAGTTGAATTTTATGGTGGAAACTATAGAATATTTTGAAGATGCTACTATATGTAAATCTCAAAGTTGTCAGAATAAATATATCAAGCCTAAATGAGAAAAATAAAAGCCAACTTCATGACTTCAACAACATGCAATGCAAAAGTGTCAAAATGTATCAGTGAGAAAAAGAAAAATACATATAACATTAGAAAGTGGGTTTTTCAAAGTTAAATTAAATTCCACTTCACTATAAGGTTCATTTAGCACTTCAAGAGAATCATTGTTTCCTTTTAGCACTTGGCACTGCGCGTTTAGCACTTGGCGCTGCACGTTTAGCACCGGCATTGCGCGTTTCAAAATCAGCACTGAAAACTTGTAGCTTGGCATTGTGCCCTTGCAGAGGTGCCACATGCTTACCACTGACACTGCGCGCCTAGCCAGAGGAGGTTGTGGA
Source organism: Pinus albicaulis (assembly GCA_034641835.2). Lineage (NCBI taxonomy): Eukaryota > Viridiplantae > Streptophyta > Pinopsida > Pinales > Pinaceae > Pinus > Pinus albicaulis. The sequence goes on from CM076583.1 coordinate 678,486,256, forward strand.
GTGATCTATCAACTCAAACAAGTTCAAATATTCTCGAAACTTTGCCAAAGTCCTCCAAACAACCCTCAAAGAAGTAAGTACACATTTTTTCCTTGATTTTAAGATATTTTGTCACTCTTAATTGAATGGAAATGAAACCCTAAATTTTAGCTTGAGATCACTGTTTTATCCTTGTTTCATCTTCTTAAAAAGAAATATCAGTCACAAAAAGGGTAATTATATTAATTTAGGGTTTCCATTGATTTAGTTTTTCCCTTCACACATTCCTTTTCACTCATTCCCTTCACTCACGCTCATTCCCTTCATTTTTTCAAAGCTTCCATTTCATTCCCTTCCCCTCATTCATTACATTTACACCCTGGGGTTTCTAAATCAGAATTTGAAGATGTCAAAGTAAGAAGATAGTGGCATGGTTGGTGAGGCACAAACTCCAAGGAGACATGATCATAAGGGAGGAAAAATAAATAGATTTTAACCTATCACCACAAGAGAACTTATGAACTCTCCTCTCACTATTTCTTGCTTCAAATATATGGGTTGCTTTGAGTTTTGTGAAAGAGTGCAGCAAGTCCAAAATCACCTGGAGTTAACAAGACTATTCATCATCAATCTGCATGACAAGTAGGTCAATCTTTCTGAAGTTACATTTGAGATGTCCACCAATTCCATTGCAGCTGCTACAGGGATACCTAGTGTAGGAGAGAGGTGGTTTAAATAGGAAAACTTGGACATGAGCCATTATTAACCATACCTCAAACCTAGGTACAAAGATCACAACAAGTCCATTTTCCCTTTTTCTCATATTCTTGACCAGTATGTGCCCATGATGAGGATAATAATGAAGTATTTCACTTGTGAGAAAAGGTTTTCCCGCCTCTACTCATATCATATTCATCTTCTCATGCATTTCACTAGAGTTACGATGCTGCATTTTCCTTATTATATTTTCCGCAACATTGACAAGATGGCCTACATTGTGCAAAAGAGAGATTACAATCAGCAAATGCAGAGCCTATTTCATCATTCACTCACCAAGATGGTGGTCATGCATCAGCTCCAATAGAAAAACATTCCATGGGATACCTTCATTGCAAATGAGGTTTTCACTACTCCACATGGCCATCATCAGCAAGATATCCCTTCATCTTCTAATCCTCCCATATCCACTTTTCCATCACATCCCATTGTTCATACATCACCATCCACTCACATCCATTCACATCATGTTGATCCTTCCTCATCGCTTTTTCACAATCCTTCACCATCAGATCACGATACCAGAGCATCAAGCAGTGAAAGGGACATTGATACAACTGGAACTAAAATGATTGACATTGAGCCCTTTCCTTTGACATACCAGAGAGGCCACAGGCATGTGTTTGGTTCACTTGTTTTGAAAGGGCCCATGCCTTCTTCGTCAGCAAAACAAGTTTTAGACAAGGACAAGGAAAAGGTTACAAAGCCTATCACTATTAAGGAAGAGGACAAACATGAAACTGAGCAGGAGTTTCAATTGATTGACCTTGATTATGAGGATGAGGAGAGAATTACTAGTGCATTTATCAGAGTTAAGGATGCAAAGATTAGTGAGCTTCAAACTAATCTTGATAGAGCAAATAATGTGATTAACTTTCTTGAGTGAGAGAATCAGAAGCTAGAGACAAAATAGACCATCAGTGAGGTCAAGGCAATCAGAGCTTAAAGAGAGGCTAGAAAGCCCAAGGATTTTCTAGATGATACCTTGGGAATTTTTTATGGTAGTGATGATGAGGAAGATCAACTTCCTAGACAATAAAAAAGGACCATTGGAATGAAGAGGGCTTTAGCCCAGGAAAGGCAAAAATAGGCAAATTTGGCAGTGTAGATCACTCCAAGTGAGTTGCTTGCCATAGGGATTGATGGAGACAGAGAGGCTTGTCTTGAGAGAGCCAATTTTCATCTAGAGGGCCCGCTAGAGAAGGAAAAGAGAGACACCCACATTCAGAGGAAGATGGTAAGACATTATTCCATGAGAAACAGGATTGCAAGGGCCAAGCTCAAACGTGCCCTTGCAAATATTCGGGATTTGGCTGAGGAAAAGGAGAAAGAGAATGCCAATATTCTTGCTGAAGTGTCCCTCCAGGCCTCTAACCCATCATCCATAAGCAAAATTCCAATTTGGCACTTTTGTGCACATTTTGATTTTTTGATAGTTCGACATGCAGAAATCGGGCCAAATGCGCAACACCACTAGCGCAACGCTCTTTTTTGGGTAACTCAAATGCAAAATGGTAAGCATAATCATGTTCCTAGTGATGAGTACATAAACCTTAGAACGTTTCAAGAGATTTGGCAGAAAAATGGTCCCTCAAAAAGGCCAAAAAGTACCAAAAAAACACCTTTTTGTCCTCTTTTTGGGATTGGGGCTATGCATTTACCAATATTGGGAGAACATGTTTTTGATAGGGAAAATAGACACCATTTTGGAAAGTAAATACAGATCTGTAAACTAGACTCAGATATCTTTCCAATGAGGCATCATGGAGCTCATTTGGACATAGGGAAGGCCTCCAAACGTTAGCTGGAAGACAAGCCAATTTTTGAGCCTTGGCACTGTGCGTTTGCACTGGCGCTACGCCCATGTACCTTGGCGCTGCACCCTTACTAGGAGTTATTGAAAAACTTATTGAGATGCCCTTAAAGTCAAATATTTCCAAAGTTAGCTCATAAATTAATTTAGGATTTATTATTTTAATGAATTAGCTTTAGATATTTCGCCTTGGGCCTTGCATGGTCTCAATGGTCAAATGTATTAACGATGTAATAAATTAAATTTGAAACCCTAGCTAGGGTTTCACCTCCTCATTTGGCAGATAAATACTGCATGTATGCTTCATGTTTTTTGTTGGTTGGTTGTTGGGATGAATATCTCATATACTATGAGTTGTAAAGAGGTTAGCTTTGGAGCTCTGTAGTTGTTTTGGACTGAATGTCAATAGAGCAAGCACATTCACTGGATTCACAAACCTTATTAAATGGTGATGTTATTCTGATATCGTAATTGTTTCCTTTTATTTATCCATTTTGTATATGAATTTCTCTTATAACATAGCAAAAAAATTAGTTTAAGATATGTTGTTCAACACCTTAAGTTTGTTTGTTCTCTGTTATTCAAATGTTTTCCTCTGCTAGGTCTGATTGGAGAATTTAGGAGTTCCCTACTCTCCATTTTCACTTAGTTTTTTTTCTTGATATTAACTCACTAGAGTTTGGCTAAAGAAGTTTATGGTTTACCCTATCCTTTGGTTCTTCTTGAAATGTTGTTCTCAAGGTTTTCTTTGAAGTTTACTTACTAGAGTTTAGCTAAAGAAGTTTATGGTTTGCCCTGTCCTTTAGTTTATCTTGAACAGTCACTTTAAAGGTCTTTCAAGTTTGATTGAAGATATTAGGAGTTTCCTGCTCTTTAATCATCATTTAATTGTCATCTTAAATGTTTTCTTTGTCTGAAAGTGAATAGCTTGTTGGGAAAAATACTGAGAGGGGGGGGGGGGGTGAATCAGTATTTAGGGCATACTCAACAATTTTATTTTTTCTTACTTCTAAAACCCATACGCTACTTTCCTGATACAGACTCGCGTATATACGCGGATACCCTTTAATAAACTCGCATATACACAAAGATCTAATTATGCCATTAATTCTTCACTTATATCATTCCATCATTCATTCATTAGATGTTCTATAAACAGTAAACATGTGCAGTAAGAACAGAATAAACCATCACACATAAGCATCACACATGAACACCGGGATTTTTAGGTGGAAACCCAAGTCGGGAGAAAACCACCGCTGCGGTTGCTCAACCTTCAATCTTTTATTATAGAGAAAAAATCTTACAACATATGTGCTGGTTCAGACTCCTACCAGCACGCAGGCACCCACCTGTGCTCATTTACCAACCTCTCCTAGAAGGGAGCTCCAACCCCCTGACTCGTTTACCAGCCTCTCTTGGAAGGGAGCTACGACCCCCTGATCTCGTTTACCAGCCTCACCTGGAAGGGAGCTACGACCCTAACCCGAAGGCTTCAACCCTCGGCCACCAACATGGACCACGTTTCATCGAATTTTCACCTTGGATCGACCAACTTCAATAGAGCACAACTTGCAGGCCACGTTTCATCATATTTTCAGACTGGACCCACTCCACACATTTAAGCTCAATCATACAACAAAAACTGATACAGACAATTCAGAACTGTAGAATACATATAGCAGTAACATAGCAGAATAGATCAGACATTTCATACCCCATGCTTCAGCAAACCCTAGTTTGCATACGCGCTTTCCTTTCACTGATATCGCGTATACACGCGCTTCCGTTCACATAAACCTGCGTATACATCTGCACATAAATTTCACTGCAAATACACGCTTTCTCTTCAGCGAAGTCGCGTATATACGTGCTTCCTCTGTGGCAAACTAGCGTATGGTTCTTCAGACATTCAGGTCAATGCAATTATTCAGAACAGATACATCACACAGATTTTACCCTTTACTTCAGACAGATGTTCGCCTCTTCTCAGATCTAATCATTCCATAAACAGGTCTAGCAAGTACAAATACATTTCAGATCTAGATACCCTTCTTCATCATTTTCTTCATTGGTGCATCATGCATTCATATCTATCATTCAACTGTAACCCTTTCCATTCAGATATACTTCAGAGAGAAGTATTCATTCAAGCTCGGACATCTTGCCCTCACGCTCATCATTTGCACAATGAATTTATTCTCCTTATATGGGTTACCCTTTTTCAATACCATGAGCCAAAACCACATTAATTCCGATGGTATTCTCGGGCCCGAGGTCATTTAGATGAATCATTACCCAATACAATGGGTCAATACCATGGTGGTTACCCCTGGTTTTGCACTTTAGAGCGCTTTTGCCCATACGCGACTTGGCACATTATTTCCCGCGTGCATACGCTACTTTTTCTAGACAAATCCGCGTATGCCTTGAGACATACTCTTTTCATCATGTTCTAGCACATACTGACATTCCTTCCATCATTACCTTCTGTACTCATTATATATACATTAGATTTACATCATTTAACAAGTTCATCAAGACATATTCCATCAGGGACAAGTTCATCAAGTAGGTTGCCATCATCTTCATCAAGTGGGTTGCCATCAAGGACAACACTCAGCATCATATTGCTAACAAACATCACTTCATATCAGATTTACATCATTTACCAAGTCCATCAAGTCACGAATAACTTCATCAGGTGGATTGCCATCAAGGACAACACATGTCTTCATCTTCATTCAGTGGGTTGCCATCAAGGACAACACTATGCATCATATTGCACGACATATCTAGAGAATTTAGGAGTTCCATGCTCTCTAGGGTTTGCTGTATTGTTGTCTTAAAGTTTACTTGGTAAAGTCTGGCCGAAGAATTTTATGGTATTCCTTGTACTTTGGTTCTTTCTTAAAAATAGTAATCTTAAAGTCTCTTCTTGTTCTATGACATGTTAAAGGATTCTTAATTTCCCTTTAAGCTACTAAAATCACAACTTAATGTTCATTTCACACTCACATAAGCTATTAAGATCCATTTGGCTTTGTTAACTTGCCTTGTGGAACACCCTTGATTTATTGATGTACTCCTCAAACCTTTTGTAAACACCATATTCCAATGGTTTGAACTTCTCTTACCCTATTTTTTCTTCCTAACAAGCAACCAAAGAAAACCAAACAAAACAAACAATCCCTATCATTTAACTAGCCTAAAATCAACACTCTAAGTCAATCAAGTTATATATTTTATACAAACATAGAAAGATCCCTCTCTGAGTCTAGGAAGGCTAGGTCCTAGGACTCCAAAGTTGGTTTGATGTTACCTTTATTTATTTGGTCTTACCAATCTGACAAATTATAGGAACCTAACACACCTAATGGAGGAGCCTCTACACCTAGACAAAAAGTAAGAACAAACACACTAGGGTTGCCTCCACCCACCTTGAAAATAGAAGGGGAACAAGAAAAATCAATTGGGATGATGATTTAATATTTCAAAAGGACATATATGCCACCAATAAATGACACTGCACCACCAATCTACCTCAAGAAGCACCCAAAGCATCAGATGGTGCCACCCTTAATTCCATCTACAATGATTAAAAAAGGAAACATGATCAACATGATATAAAACTTAAAGTTCTATGATCATGACATCACATACACAAATATGTAGAGCTCACACAAGGAAAATATCTTAGAGCTTCCAAGAACCTAGATGTTCTAGTCATCATATTGGAACCACGAGACTAGGAATGTACCCTAAAACAATCAAGTATCTTAAACTTGTTCAAAATCCCACATTTCAAAAGAAGAACATAAATTAATATATGTGTTAAATAACTATACTATTGAGTTATGTTCATGGAGGTTTTCTATGGATACATCAGCTGATATCCATAGAAACATAAACTATTTCTAAAATTATGGGGTTGTCTATGTTGGGCGAGGACCCAAGACTATAATTTATGGATAAAAATAGGGAAAATCACTCACTAAGGAAGTCAATAAATTGTATGGAAAACATAGGGATGCATGTGGTTTCGACATTCCTAGTATAAATGGCCACACATTTATAATTGAAACAAAATTAATGGCATCCAAATTACTGCAAAAATTTCAAAAGGACCAAATCCCAAAAAGAGTTATAATAACATTAGTTAAGTGCGCAACATTGTCGAAATAAATTGGGATGCATTTTTACTTAACCAATTTTTTATTGATTTTTAGGAGGCACAAGATAATAATGCGAATTTATACTATGAGTGGCTACTAATATTAATCATGCTCATCACATGGAGGGAACAGGAGGAGGAAGGTCCCAACTACAAAATATAAATTGTTCATGGTGCCTCAATATTCCTCCTTATGGCATACCAAAAACGAGAGTCAACAACAAGAAAATGATGTTATATATATACATAGATAAATGATTCAACACATAATAGAATGCATCTCACATATATCACATAGATAGTTGAAGTGTATAGTGGGATCATGCACTTCAAAGAAACTCCACACTTCATGTGTATATAGATGGAGAGGCATCCCACAAATAAATTGTTGCCAAGTCATTACATGCTAATGGAGGATGAATTCAACCACAGTACTAATGGTTGGGACACAAACTGGAAGGCCCCACTCGCAAAGGAAGAGGAAATCAAAAATATTGAAAGTAGTAAGGCCTAATTAGTTCACGAATCTACATCATAGAATAATGGAATGGTATAATAGATACGTAGGAGGATAATATTACATAGGTTAGGGAGAAGAGGAAGAAAAATAAGATTCCATCAACTGAAGAAGGTACCTCCGATGAAAGACCAAAGTGGAAATCCATTAAACGGATATACACTTAGGGGTAGTTATTGATTTAAAATTAACTAGAAATTGGGGACCAAGTAAAGTAAAACATCGAAGAATTATTGACATACGAGCTGCTAGAGTGACTACAATGATTATTTAAAACTAACAGACTAAATTTGACATAGTCAAGAGAGATAGACTAGGTAGCAGCAAAAGAAACCAAAACATAATTGAACCACATCCAACATCATCAAGAGATTATCACATCCTTCATATATCACAAAGGGCATTGATATTTACTTTGGAGGAGATGAGGAGAAAAGAAAAAAAGTACAACCCCTAGACCCAAATCAATGGCCTAAGAATTAAGTATTTTTATGGAAAAAAATTTCCAGCTAATAACAAGGTCCCCGTACCTACCCCTAAAAATTTCCTCAATGATATTCCAATATTTCAAAATACCTTCAAAGGTTACAAAAAATACACATTCATCTCCCATGGTTTCTTATAGTATAATAATATCTGGTTGGTTGATCTATGCCAAAATCCTTAGGGAATATACATGCCCCTACAATTTACCAAGAGTAATTTCATGGGGGAGCCCCTTATGGGGCTAATCATACTCAATGTGCCTTAAAAATGGAGAGTTTTCTCCCATCATCCATATCCATTCGAGCCCTATCCTAGGCTTTCGATAAAAACTATTTCCATCCCTGACCAAACTTAATAGGAAATGTCACCAAATTTTGGCCCGAACCCATTGAAGCTCTAACTACTGCAGGGGATTCCAAAATGGGCCTATTTAAAAGGTAATAGAGAATTTCACTCTCCTTCTATTGTCTCAAAGATTCATACTAGGAGTGATAATATGCATGGGTAAGGTTAGACAAATACTATATCAAAATATACTAGGCAAGTGGGGAATCCAGAGCAGAAAAAAGAGGTGAGCCACATACCCCCAAGGGAAAACCTAAAGATTTACTAGGTCAAACCAATATCTTCCCAGTACATAAAGGGAATGAATCAAAATATTAATAGGAGGTAGGAGAAGATGAGGTATACTTTTCTGGGGAGCGAAACTCCTAGACATTCCAAAATCGAGTTGGTTTTTTGAAGAATCCCATACAACCTTGTTCACAACCTCAATTGGAAAAATTTACGTTGCCTCAGATGCATGATCCCTACGAATAGAATTGTCTAAGTTTTCCTTTGTATTTTGTTTGGATGTCGAGGATCTATCGAAGTCCTTATTGGTGGAAGAAACCAAACCTTATGATTCTAAACTATATCTCTTTTTTTACCTTAGAAATCTAGATCCTCCTTTTCATCCTTGAAAAGGTAGAGAGCACTGACTAGGTAAGTGCCCATGTTGGTGAAAATAGTGCCATTGGAAGGATATAACTTCATAGTCTAACTTTTAAATATAATATACATTTCCTTCCACTAATTTGATTTCTTTATCAAAATTTTCCTAATGTTTAATGAGACTAGGATATGGGAAACCACCAATTTTCCTGTGGTTCAAAAAGACATATCTACACCTAGATAAGTTCCCATCCCTGTATCTTTGAAACTCTCCTCATTTCATAACTCCACAATGTGACATGGTAGCTAAACATAAATAAGAAGAAGATCTATCCTTTCTTTATTTTCATTAAAAAGTAATGTCCACTTCTTTAGCAATATTGGGGTCGAATTGATACACTAGTTACTTTTCAGTGCCCTACCAACATCCTTTAAAAAATGGATCTTTAAAGAAAAACCACCACCTTGGCATGGTATGTATCACAAGAAGTTGATAAAAAACTGAAGCCTATGTAGAATCCACCTAATTATTTAGAAAATTGAAATTGATCCAACACCCATGTACCCTTCTAACCAAATTTTTTTTAACCATTTCTACTACCTAAGGAATTTTGATATTCTCCCTAAAGACAAGTTTGGAATCCCTTCCTGTTGACTTAACATATTTTCCCCTCCTTCGACAAGCGCCCACACTACATTGAGAGTTGACTAGAACCCTATTAGCAGAACAAAGGCCAACATCTACCTAAAAAATGCAGAGCTAATCCGCCACAACCATTTTTGTGACTTCATCACTCGAACTTGGTATTAGAGAGAGAGGAGAGTGTAAACTCACCATAGTTGGCAAGCCATCCTGAGCTGAAAAAAATGAGGTAAAGCATGGAAATTATCATCCAATGCATAGATCCCTTCCTAAGAACTATTGAAACCTTGAGAATTGATACCTCTAGAAAATTCTCTAACAAAACCTCCTCCAGAAAACTTTGGGCATCAAAATTCAGTTGTGCAAGACCCACATTAGATAAAACCAACATGCAAAAAAGCGAATCCATGCATGAGGGTTGGGTGTTGTTGGGGGATGATCACTAGAATAAAGAAATTGTGGACAAAACCATTTTGACCCAAGACCCAAAGTTGTACCTCAGTTAGCTTAAGCCTCAAGCATAAATTGGATGTCAACACAACTTGGCTTCCTTGGCTAGGGTTTTCACCATTAGAGAAAGAATTATAAAAGGGCCAACCTAAGCCAACATGAGCCTCGAATACAAACTTCTCAAAAAAGTTGGATAGGAAATAAATAAACCTGGGTGAGAGTTGGATCCACCCATATGTACTTGCCCTCCAAAGGATCTAAAGATAAATCCACTAAATCTTCATATCGTCCCATACCTGCAACTGGCAAGAAAATATCTCCACATTCTTTGTTGTATCTACTATCACAATCCCATTCCAACATCATGTTAGCAATTGGAATGTAATGTAGAACTCATAGTAATAATAAATATTTGTTTTTTTACAATCTATGTCTCCTCACACAATGTGTTGAACTATTTCTATTATATACTTTTGTTCATCATATTTTGAATTGTCTCTATGTTATAACTTTGTTGAACATAATGGATTTACTACGCAGAATAGGGTTATACTTAAAATTTCCTATTTTGAATAACTAATTGTTGGATAATTGATGATGAAAAATGTAGAACCTACATCTCCTTCATCACCATATTTTTTTTTTAGGTTCATGCAATCCCTTCAATGAGACTTCACCTACTCATGGGTGATGTTAAAAGGTCTAGTGTCTTGGAGTTTTTGTTGTCTAATTCACTTCAAACCTAGGTCTACCCTCTAAGCACACCAAAATTCATGTAGTTGTGTGAACATGCTTATCCTCATGATCAATGTCATCCTTAAGTTTACGTTGGCCACCTATTATGCCTAACCCTCTAACTAAGCCCAATTATCAAAATGAGCATGTTCTCGTGTATATAAACTCTATGACCTATAAGTACAAATAAATAAATATTTTTACAGGAAAATTTGACCTGAGAAAGAAGACTAACTTTAACCTAGTAGATCAGAGTATGATCTAGCCAGATGTAATTGTGAACAATATAAAAGAGACAAATCTCAATCCTTTCCTACATAAACAAATACATTCAACTCTTGTACATTATAATACGAAGATCAGAAGCTAAAACCTAGTGTACTTGTAGGTTGGTGGAGTCTTTTGGGTTTGATGGAGAGGAAGTGCGCTTACACTTGAAAATCATGTTCCACCTACAATAAAGAAAGACCCTACACATAGTACTACCAAACAAGAAAAAATGGCCTTTCTGCAAAGGGCCTGACATCTTAAAACCAATATATCCAAGCATAAAACATATTCAAAGAATTGACATATAAAAGGAAAATATAGATCTATTAATCCAAAATTAAATTACAACAAATGTATGCCTCTAAAAAAATTAGATTCTCTCCTCAAGCCCATAGCATGGTCTCATCCCAATATATCTGAGCTCTCACACTATAATAAGGATACTTCCTCTTTCCCCCTTTCCTCTTGGTGATATTATAAAGGTTCATTCTATCCTTTGGGAGAATGTATGTAGACACCTAGGAGCTTGATAAATTAGGAAACTTATACAATGATGGACCTCTATACAACTCATACACAAGTGGGTCAATTTGATCTCCTTGGGAATGACAAACTCTAGAACACTTTTTCTCAATTATGAGATTTCTCTAAATGATCTCAATTATGAAATAACATTATCTCATAATTATTAATTTTTGACAAAATAATTATGAGAAATAACTCAATCATGTAATTCCACCCTTTTATCATTGAATAAATCTCACATAAGTAAAAGAAAAGGTGAAAGGGGATGTATTCTAGCCAACAACTGAGGTAAGTTGAACTTGGGTCTCTCTTACTCTACTGGAGTGAAAAATAGGGTTATAAAAAATATAAAGAGGTGTGTATATGTAATTATTATTTATTTATAATATAGAAATAAAATTTAAGGATATCACCTACCATAATTATCGGGCATGATTAAACCTATACATCCAATACTATTGGAGAACATTTTGTGTTTGGAACACAATCCCTTTACAATAATTCATGGTCACATGAGTGGTGAGACAATTTCTAAGATGGTTCAAGCCCAAACCCACACAAAAATAGGTGCACACTATAATAAGATGATCCACTAGGAGATAGATTTGAAAAAGGAAAAATAACTAACGTGGATATCATGCATGATTGATTGATTGCATGAATATATTTCAATACACATATAACTACATTTATATGTGCACAAGTGCATATACCATATTTATTTTGTATTATTTTCTTTATGGACAAATTAAATTACCTACTATTGTTTTCAAATGGAGGTGTTAAACTAGGTGTCAATCTATCACTAGGCTACCTAGATTTCTTATGCCCTAATGACTAATGAAATCTACCATAATTAATGAATTTTTCTATAACATGAATATTGTATAACAATGATAGTTTCTTACACATTTTTTAGAATTAAAGGTATTATAAAACAATCCAATTTTGATAATATCATATTAGAAACATGGAAGATTCATAGAGAGCCTCCAATCATAAAATAGGAGCTAAAGGCATAACTATTAGTTTAAGTAATGAGAAGAAAAAGTCTAATGGGCATAGAAGGAGGGTGCAACCAACATTGTTGGTAGAGACAATGAGGATCCTAAGATGAAAGAGTAGAGTAACAAAGTTGATAATGAAATAATAATAGTATAACATGAGGAATAAAATCAAATAAATACTTGGTTTTTTAAAGCCTAAATCAATGCCAAATAAAAATGAAGAATGGATCAAGTTCAAGTCATGAGAAAGAATGTGGACCTCATGCAAGAAGAGATAATTATAGAGGATACAATTTCTCAAGAGATGCTAGTAGAGCTCAAAGACATCACTACTCACCTACTCATTTAGCCAAGAAGTTTTATGCATTTGAAGAATCAAGGATAAACCCAAATATATCCCTTGTTAGGTGTTATCACTTAAAAAGTGACCACCTAGCCATTTTATCCTAGGAGGATCGAAATATGCCATGTAGTATGGGTTTTTACACATTAAACCCCACTTTCACCTTCAAAAATAATTTAGAGAGAAAAATTTCCTAAATTATTTATGAAAATAACCCAAAAAACCATAGAAGTAATTAAATAAATCATTATTTAGTTATTATTCCATTTAAATAATTATTAAATCACTATTTATTAATCATTTCTAATCACGTTACCCAAGAATAATTACATAAATAATTATTTATTTATTATTCCTTAATCATCACACATTCCTCCTATAAAATAATTATTAATTCATTATTTAGTAATTATTTCTAACTCACATTTACCATATCTCATTAAAGTAATTAATAATTCATTTTTATTTATTAATTACTTTAACTATTTTTCTTAATTAACTCAATTAGTCATTATTTTTTGAGTTAATTCACTAAATAAATATTATTGACCATTTCATTAATCTTTTCCTCTCTTAAATATAGTAAAATACTCATAATATTTAGATCTTGATTTGGTCTAATAATATTTTATTATTTGACTAGATCTAGATCTATCCTAGCATTTTGTTATAAATAGAGAGTTTTTTCCCTCACTCTCTACACATGATCATAATCATCATTGCCACTGTATTCTCATAACTTCCAAGCTCTCCATATTGAGTTCAACCAACATTCTTCATTTACTCATTGCAACCAGGGAGAGAGAGAGAAGACAACTACATGAAGCGTAGGGACTCAAAAGGACCCATGTCACATAGGAGGATGTTATAGACCCATGTCTATTTTATTCTCCAATAGGTGTTTTCAATAATATTAAAATGAAATTCTTTCCATTGGGTTTCTTGTTATATTTTATAGCATACGTTTTTTTATTATTTGCGGTCTCTTTTTGCAATATTTTATAACATTATTCTTGCATATCTGAAAGTCTTTGTAGCATTTTTCTTCTTATTCTCTTTGATGTTAGGCAAATCATCGCCAACCATGAAGTATATTTTTGGCTTACTTGTTTAGAAAAATACTACTAACATTAGGAATAAAAGAGGAATGAATGAACTAGACATTTTGCAAGGAGAGCTTATGCATATTAAGCCAACAACCTTTGATGGTGAAAACAAAATAGGTGATGTTGCTAAAACTTCGTTGCTTGGAATAATTTTTTTTTTATAGTTGCATAGTTATTCATTCAATCTAGAGGCTAGGATTATATTCTATCATTAAGAATGGAAATACTTTATGTGATGGGACTTGTTGTAGCAAGTAAAACACATTGATGTTGAAAAGGATTCCTTAGAAGAAATTCAAGAAATATTTTTAGTAGAAGTATATTTCAAAACACTACTATAAAAAAATGTGCAGGATGTCATTGAACTCAAGTTGGGAAGTATGACCATGGAAGAGTATGAAAGGAATTTTATGTATGTATGCTTTATTAATGAGGGAAAGGTGAAAATATAGAGGTTCTTATGTGGACCACCATATTTTTACGAAGGAAAAATCTAGTTTGATGAACTCAAGACTTTGGTAGAGACCATCAAGAAGGCTAGGTTCTTGTATGAGAAAAGTGAAGGTAGAAATACTTTTTAGAAGTATTCTAAGGTTAAGAATGAGAAATTATATTAGAGAAAAAATGCATTTAAGCCTCCCTTCAATTAAAAAAATCCTAATGAATGTAAAAAATTATCCTACTTAGGATTATCCCAAAGTGATAGACCCCTTTGGAAAAAGGGGAAGACCACCACTCATATATTGTGGATGTCAGAGACATCACTTGTACAAATATTTTCCTCATAAAGATGAAAAATTGAGGACTTTATGCAACATTCAAAAGGCTACCATAGTGGAAGACACGTGAATAAATATTCCATGGATATGTGCATTTCTAGAAGATTGATAAGCATAACATCAATATGAAATTATTAATGTGGCCCAGTAAGAGTAGAAACTATCTTATTTTATATTTTGATTAATTTAGGAGAAAGTTATTATTACATTATTACTAGATTAGTGGAAATGTTACATGTTATGAACTAGGCTTTAAAGATCGTGGTTGTTTTAGCTAGCTACTATCCAATGGTATCCTTTGAGCATAAAGAAGTAGAAGAGGGTGAAAAAATGGAAACAACCTAAAATGAAAATGGTTAATAATTGCTAGGAAAACCATAAAACACATCCTCCTCTAAATTATCCCTCTCCCTAGGACCCCTCTGCCTACAAGAAAATTCCCCAATAGACATCCACTACAAACAACATCCTAAACTCACAACCTCTTCAGGGAAATAAATGCAATTCTATCCCAAATCAACGAGATGGAGTACAAAGAAATTCCTTCTATCACAAATGGAAATAAGGATAAAACACCACCTCTAGAAGACTCCACAATCCTTTAAGTGGAAGCTATATTCTATCCTTCCCAATATATTAGCCCATCAATATTAAGGCCCCTAGCCATGAGGAGATTCTTTACTTCTCCCTTTATTAGAACTAAGCTTCCCCAAGTTTGGGTTAGCAAAATAAAAATTACAATATGAGAAATAAGGAATTAAAAATGAATAGGTCATTGAAGAAGCCAATAAGGAAACCCAATAAGAAAATAAGGGAAATATAAGTATAAAAATACGAAAGCATGGAAAAAAAACACACTATGGAAGGTGTATTCAAACAAAACATTAGAAGTAATAAGAATCAGTGGGGCTCTCTCCCCCATTTAGGGGGAGCCAAAAAAAATCCAAAAATAAATTATGAAGGTAATCTCCTATAATTGTAGAAGTTTAGAAATGAAAAATAGTGGATAATAGTTAGAAATGTAGTACAAATAAAAAAAAAATGCAAAGTATTCTATTGTAGGAGACAAATACAGAGGAAGAGGAAATTCCCTAAAAAAGTAGCATAATGTGGAAAGAAATCCAAGAGTTGTGAGTTAAATGGGGGCCTCTAGAGATATATGCATAATCTAGTATATAAACCACTTCTATTTTATCTAGGATCTCTACTATGGACATTGGATAGCTATAAAATTTCTCCACATCTCATCTAGTAAGCTATATAATTTCATTCATATTTATATTCCCAAATCATATCAAGATGAAGTGGCATGCTTGAAGTCACTATTAAGTTTAAAGGAACTAAATTGAGACATAGGAAACACTTTTGTTGGGACTTCAACACCACAATTCAACTTTAGGAGAAGAAAAAAGGCTCCAAGGTCATGATCTTTTAGGGTAAAGAATGAATACATGATATCATCCTTTGATGTATTTAATCAAAGCAAAAAAAAGAAAAAAATTACTTGGTCTAATAGGAATTTTTGGCCAAGTCATATCATGCCTCAACTAAATCAATTTTTAATTCAAACTTACCTTATAGATTAAATTTCCAGTCCCTCTCCCAAATTCTATTGTGGGGATGCTCACACCAACATTTGATAGGATTTTCCATCTTTCCCTTACAAAATTATGGCCTTATCCTATTTAGATATAATCCTCCATGGTCCCAAGATCCTGAATTCCTAGAGACTATCTCTAAATAATGGATTCAATTTATTTAAGGATCACCTATCTACATTTGGGAATAGAAGATAAAAAAACTAAAAAAGGATCTAAACAATGGGAAAAACTAAAAGAAAATTCAAAGTCCCTCCGTGTAAAATATATATATAAAAAACCATAAGATCTGCAAGGAAAGATGGAGCATCAAGCAACTACCTAAAATACACTCATGGAAGAAAATAAATCTTCCAAAATATTTATAAGGATATAAGGATAGAGGAAGAGACTTGGAGACTCAAATCTAGAATCCTATGGCTACAAGTGTGGGATAGGAACACATTATTCTTCCACAAGAAAGACGACCAATGAATATGGAGGAACAATGTCAATTCAATAACTACACAGAAAGGAGAGGAAGCAACATGATATGACTAGATTAAAGGGGAATATTTTAGTCACTTTTCATCTCTCTATTTGTTACACACATAATATTTAGAGATTGGGTGAGAAATTTGGAAATATGTATTAAGTAAATTAAAGAGTTAGAATAGGAAGATACCTTCGAATAGGAATCCCAAAGGTCACACCTCCTCATATTATATAATCATGTTTAAATTAATGCAAATTAAAATTTATGAGTCATTAGTTGGAAAGGCATGATATCAAAGCCAAGTTTGGATATATTTTCTGGTATAAATCCTCTACCATCTACCCTCTACTCGTTATAATTGTTGCCCTCAATTGGTTCTCTCTTTAATACCATCAATCCTAAATATTTCACTATTCACCTCTCTATTTTATTTCTATTTGATTCTCATATATTTTGATCTAAAGGTAGTTTCCCTCTTAGATTCTACAATACCAACATCTACTTCATTTTCCTCCTGACATCAGATAAGAACCAGAATGCACTACTCATAGCTCCAGGAGGCACTTCCTTGATTCCCTGATAAAAAAATCCATTTCACTATCATGTTAAAATAAGGTAGAGTGTTGCTTTATCTTACACCATATAATAATCATGATTCCCATGCTGGTGAAATTTGTTGTTGGTCCTGCTCTCGTTTGTTGGAATAAGAATCTAATTTCCCCCCTTTTGTGGCTTCACGCCTCTGTCAAGTTCTCTAGTTTGGCATGGAACAATTTAGGAATTTCTACTCATACAATTCTCTGGTAAGCTATGACAATGCCTTGAAGCCCTTATTCATCCCTTTATGGTGGTGTCTTGGCCTGAACTCAACCATTTAATACTATAAATGTTACACCCGATGGTGATATTTTCCCATTAATATTCTTTGATTTTCCTATAACATTTTGTTGTAGTTGTTATCATTTGCAATGTAAGATTAATTTCTCCATCATAACCATCCAATATTATAGTATTTGTATATGCATAATAATCAAATACTCTAGAATGATCCTTAGTGAGATTGTTTGAAGACAATTTGTGCTAGAGGATGGATGAGACACCCAATGTGTGCAGAATTAGACTTTGACCAAACATGTCCCCAAAAACACTGAGGCAACTTGAATATCGATTGTGGGAATTATGGAGTCACAAGTGTCAACTCATACTAGATTTTATGGTTACATATAGGTTATGATAAGATCGGTTGACCTATTCCAAAATGAAAAATAACACATTAGTTTGAAATTTATTACAATATTTGTAGTTTATTGGCACATAAGAAACTTCACCTCCAACATTGAACCCAATGGTTCCATGAAAAATATTCATAGTAACAAACAATGATTATGGTCAATAACCTACAACCATGTCCTCATGGTTGATAACCCAATTGTATATTTTTTGTGAAATTTCTTTTGGAGAAAGTGTTTTCAATTATGAATTCTATTAACATTGACAAAACTTAAAGGAGAAGATGACATTAATTAATGTCAAGCCAAAGGATTTACAAGGCAGGAAGACATTATGGAATCAAGAAAGTATTTAAAATCTCTAAGGTTTTGAGAAAATCAGATTTGAACAAGTATTAAATGCTAAATTGTGCACTTAATCCTTCGAAAAGAGTGCCTTTTTCGTGCCCTTTTGCTCGATAAGCACTCATTCCCGAAAGTGGCAAAATGTCTCTTTCCGGGACCACACAAAGCAAAGGACAGTTACTCCTTATATGAAGCCGCCTAAGGATAGCTACCAACGCCTCCTTAGACACTATGTGAGCACACAAAGGAATATTTGGAGCACACAATGGAATCATACCTCTCCCTTGGGTCACCATCCACCATGTACCAAGGGAGAGAAGGAGGATTTGAAATCCCCTATATAAAGCCACCAAGAGATGAAGAAAGGGTGATCACAATTTTATGTTGGCTAGAATTTCCCAAGCAATACCAGCAGTGTGTGACCCAGAGCTGGAGATAGAGGAGACTCAATTGTTGGCCACTCAACAATCCTAGTCCATCACAGTGGAGAGAGAGGGAGACTGCATCAGAGCCAGAGCTTGGAAAAACAACATCCTTGCATTGAGACCTAGAACCATTGTCTAGGGGCCCTTTGGCAAGTGGGTAAAATTTCTTCTCCATATCAAACGTTTAATAAGAAGAGACCTTGAGCCATCGTTTGCATTATTATCATTTTGACTCTCTTCAATAGGTTCTGTATATTTGTGTTTTAGTTTTAAGTTTACTTCGAGCATACATTCGCATATTGTTTCCTCTATATTATATGCTTTTGAGCTCCACCACTTTCTGTCTATTACCAATAGTTTATAGGGGTAGACCACACCCCTTAAACTGGTGCGATTTTGTAGACCCACGTGTTAAATCCATCACAACAGGATTGGCGACTCCATTAACGTCTTACAAGTTTATGTGGTTGTGCCATCTCTTGCAGGAGACCTTTGTCTACGCTGGAGAGTGTAGCTGATAGTCCTCTGATCCATCTTGCAGTCCCTGGATTCACTTGGAGTGACAGATTGAAGAAGGTAGCTCCTAATATTTTTAATTGCAAGATTTTTGTGTGCAATTGTTTCTCATAGACGCGCATTGCGTGCGTTCAGGACTGACCTGCGCACAGGAAAGCCCACCTGTCAGAGCCTTTTCACAAATTACAGAATGAGAATCTTCTCCCTATATTCTAATTTTTTTTCTTGTAAGTGTGCTGGGCAGCCCCTAATGTATCTGCCAGCACTTGTGTTGATACCCCACAGCTTCTGAGAACTTACTTTTAGCTACCTTCTATAGGCTTAGAGTTAGTTTTCCTTTAAGTTGGTTTTTTGCAAAAATATTCACATAATTTAAGTAGGGGGAAAATTAACCATTTCATTTCGAAAAATTTATGTTTTGCAAATTCTGGTATTCACACTTAGATAAAATATTCTGAGCAAGTGGCCCAAGACCATGCATGTATAGCTAGTTTCATTTTCTAGTGTAGAAATTGTTTAGTTTAGTTCAATTTTTGCATTAGGAATTGCAGCACTAGGATTGAATTTTCAATTAGAGCAAGTAATATCTGTTAACTTTGCACCCTCCAGTGATCCTAGGTAACCATATGAATGCTCTATATTTACAATTCTCCATCTCCCTTTAGTTAGTCACATAGATTAACTTAGAAAATTTGAAAGTGGCCCTTTATCCGTAAATGTTTTACATTTGAACCAGGAAAAACATAACATAGTTTAACTAGGGGACTTTTGTAAATGATCACTGATATCCATATGTTCAAAATATGACATTGTTCACCATATGATCACACACACTCACCCACTAACCAAATAAAGACACCTAAAACTAACTTAACCAAACTCACTAAATTCTCCCCACAGCGGCCACAAAAGAATTTATAGTTTAAGTTAGGATCAAGGGGGTAGGCATCCAATAAGATGCCTTGATCATAATTCATATTGAAACATAGAAGTTGTGTATTTAGGGAACTTCAAATCCACCTATCAGCCCATGGAAAATAAAACTTGAGCGCGACAGAGACCGAATCAGAGGGGGTTAGGCTTAGGCATAGTGCGTGCGGTATCAGTTGGGGCTACCTGACTCGGCTGATACCCGGTACTATTAGCTAACTACCGAGAAGCCCAAGACTCGAACGCTCATGTGGGATGGTGGTTCTTAGTGGCCAAAAACTAGGGCATCCTTTACCCTATAGGTGACGGTGTAGGTAAGCGCCAGACCCTCTACCCTTACCTTGGTGGATTCTCTTCGGCTGACTAGGGGCGTCGCCAGCTCTTACGGGACATTGTGCCAGCACTGGAAAGAAATATTCTCAAGGCCCAGTTATTTTTTAGTGTGTGAGGATACATATGTCTTCTAGGATTTTGAGTATCATGCGCAAACAAAAAAAAACCATCTTTTTTTCTTGCTTGATCACATAGATTAAGTTAAAGGGAAAATTTATTTTATTTTAGCTTTGTTTGATGTATGTGGCCATAAATTTTCTTTGATCATAGACTCTATCTTCTCAAAGTTTTCCAAAGCCTAACCTGATCAACACCTGAATGGTCCCAACAGAACCTCATTGATCTAGGCGTCTTTTGGACCTCCCACCATTACAGGGAGGGGTTCCAGGTCTTTCTCCATTTAGGCATCAAAGACATAATGTTACCACCGTCATTATCTCATCCTTCATTGGAGAAAACATAGTTGGGAACCCTAGTTGGTTTCCCAACACCACACCGCACACCACTTCCTCCCTCGACCCCTATGGGGCAGAGGAGTGCAGCCCATTTGGGAAGCGAGCTGAACATGCATTAGGGTACGTCACAGACTCACCCTCATTCTAACTAGAACTTCATGTCTTCATACGTTGCAATGGCATCAACCTCCCAATCACCCTTCTTAGTTGCGTTGAATCTAACTAATTTAACCAAGCTCACAAATGACCCCATCACACACGATCCCTCATGGCCTCCCATGCCCATGAAGCCCCCTTTGGATATAACAAAGTTTGAAGGTAGGCAAGCGGAAGACCTAGGTAATCATGTAATGACCTTTCACCTGTGGTGCTCATCGAATAGTATCATTGAAAACACTATTCAATTGAAGCTATTTCAATGCACTCTTACGGGAGTAGCCGCGAAGTGGTAGGTGGAGCAACCTCCTGCTTCACATGGAACCTTTAGCACCCTCGCTACCACGTTCCTCACATATTTTCAGTTACCCATTCACCATGATTAGGGAATGTAGTTACTAACTCATTTTATACAAACCCCCACCGTCCATATCTCTGACCATCTTCATGAATGGAGGCGGTGTCGCAGTTTATGTAAAGCTAAACTCGACGATCAGGTCCTCTTAGATTTATTCTTGAAAAATATAACGGCAGAGATTTCAAAGGATGTGGCGCAGCAATACCCCACAACCGAATAGGATGCAATTAGTAGAGCCTAGAATCTTGAACTGATTTATACGCAGTCAGGATACATTTACAACATCCTGCCTAATGCCCCATGCCTGCAAACTTATCAAGAATTTCTAGGCACGTTGAACTCTACAGACGGATTAATAGGGTCAATGACCCAAGGTTACCTAGGCAATAGTATTCAAAATCCTGGTTACACATATAATTCTACTCAGGACATGCCTCAACCTGGATTTCAAAGCCATCATATGCCTTAGCAAGATTTGAATAATAGGGCGCAAGCGTATCCCCAAGGAGGAACCTATCCTCCAGCTGAGGGGAACCAGTACGCAGAAAGAAAAACTGACAGAAGAGCTCCCCTCCAACGGCTAGGTGAAAAGAAGGGACAACGTTATGCTCAGTCCCAAGCACATGACCCACCTACGCAAACCAATGCACAGGTGAAATTTGTGCAGCCGTCCCAAAATCAACCACACGAGTATAACCAGGAGAAAAATTCAAATAACAAGACAAAAGGGAACCCTGAATAGGGGGGTAGCAACCAACAGTGCCCATCACGATCCCAGGCTGGAGGCAACTCCAACAGGAATCAGAACCAGGAGCCAAACAGTGCCCAACGGTAAGGCAAAATGCCACCTCTACGAACAAACCACTCTTGTTCAATATGTGGTGAGTACGGGCACTATACTCACCATTGTCCCGATATCCCTGAGCTAAAAAGTTGTAGAGTAACCGAGGACAAGGAGGATCTTCCTAGCAACCCACTATTATGAAAGAACCTTTCCCCCACTAAGGGACAGTCAGCACTCAGTAACAAAACCTAGACGATTCCGAGAAAAGCAACCATGAAATCTACATGACTGGGGAAAAAATGTTTTTCCAAACACGGAACCGTAGTTACGACACCCCACCAGACACCACTATGTCAGGGGCTAGTACTAGTGCGCCGACTGCACCTTTGACCATTTCAAAGATGCCTATAGAGCCATTGCCAAATATGGCAAAGGGACCTAATAGGAGAACGGGTAACTACTCCAAAGAGGCCCATAATTATAGCATCGTGGACGATTTAGCTCAATCACCCGCTACTATGTCTGCACTGGAAGTACTGTAGTCGTGCCCAAAGCAACAGAAAGCCCTACTTTCTGTGTGAGGTGCTATCAACCCTGCCGATATGCGCATGATGCCTTTTGACTTAGAAAAAGCCACCCCTAGGCTTCCTTCTATGGTCACCTTCCAGATACCAGTGTCAGTCGAGAATATCACTATTCACCGATGTGTCATTAACGAGCGTGCATCGACATGCATCGTATCAAAAAAATTTTGGTAGAAGTTGGGTTCTCCCGAACTAAAACCCTCGGTCATAACGATTTGAGCATACGATGGTCGTCCCTCGACCCCCGTCGGCCTCTACCAAAATGTCCCAGTCTGCTTAGCTTGAAAGACGGTTCACATAGACATTGAAGTCTTGGAAGCTCACTTAGATTACAATATATTCCTCGGGCAGAGTGACATGTATGCCATGTCTGCCATAGCATCCTCCGTCTTCTGCATTATGACGTTCCCCCGCGAGGATTGCATCATTATTGTAGACCAGCTAACACAGCGAGAAGCATCCCCTAACCAACACAAATGTAATTATAACCTATGTAGATACAACCTCAAGAGGTCTTTTATGGTACCAAGAATATGGCCCTGGCCAATTCAAACCGTCCTCCATTATAGGGTCATTCCTAGGAGATCCTCTTATCATCCCTGAGGCATCGCCCGATGCCACAGGGGCCCCGGTGTGCATGATGTCCACATCAAGCACCAAGGTTAGTCAGGATACGAACTCAAGCAGTAAAGACATCAAGGCATCAACCACATCATCCTATCTAGCCTACGCTGCCTCCCAAACTCCTTTTCTCTACCCCCCAGCTAGCTTCGTCTCCCAGCAGGTTTTGGCAACACTGGTGTTACCCAACATATTGTTGGCATTCAAAGTTTGGTACCTCATTCCCCCTTCCAGAATAGAAGCCAGCAACATTACTGCCATAGGGTTAAATCCCCTCAATTCCGACGAGCCCCAACCTACCCAAGAAACAGTCGAGACCACCCTCGCAAAATAATTTCCCATTGCGAAATCTGTAATCACTGCCAAGAAAACTAAAAACAGAGGAAAGAAGATGGTGACCCCCACCATTCAAAGGGAACCATCAGTCTACGCCATATGCGACGTTATAGGCCATCCTACCCATATATTTCTGGAGTTGGACGAGTTAAAACCACTCCTCAGCTCCGAAGCAAACATCTCGACGCCGCGTTCCCATAAAAAGGAACCTACCACCAAAGGTATAGGTAAACTGCTACGAACCAATCACGCATGTGCTCTTTGTGGCAACTATGGGCACTATACCCACCATTGTCCAGAGATACCATGATATAGGGACGCCTTACGTGCGATCGAGAGATCCTATCAAGAGGACCCCTCCATCTAGTTTGTCAACGATGAAACTTGTACCATCTTATACCTACAGGAAGAGCGAAAATCACCTGAAAGGCCCCCCAATAGACCACACCCTCTGGACGAAAGGTGTGTACTTTGCGATGAACTTGATCATTTCATCATTGACTGCCTAGCCTTGGAAATGTTCCAACGATGGTATCCAGTCCATATAGTATACGGCGCCAACATGGACGTCCCATATTCATGTCAGATATGCGGTGACAACCACCCTATACGTCGTTGTCACTACGTACCAAGATTCTGCACAGCTTTAGCGTATATGCGATCAACCATAGTCCGCCTCTCCCAAGAAGACAGTACGGACTCAAAATCCATGAACAGTTTGACAACACAAGAATATGTGACAAATACATCCACCCCGTCATGGCTGTCTGGAAGATGAACAATTAGGGAGATTCTTCCCCCGCTAAATGCCGACGATGCGACACAACACATACAATTCATGTCGTCATGTATCAGAACCATGACTCAAGCTTTCTGCTCATCTACCATAGGTGTCGAGTCAGCTGTAGCTACAAGGGTAGTTGTCCCTATGACAGTACAAACCCAATCTATCTACACTCTATCATCTGCATCTGGTTCCACCATAACCACGATGGAATATTTTTCGTGTCTCTCAACTAGCTCCACCTAGATTACCCCCCTTCAATATAAATCTACGTAGGAAAAATCCTCCTTCGAGGCCTTGTTTCATTCGGATGAGGATATCCTAGAGGCCATGAGGGAGCCAGATTACCCATGGGATGCAATGCATCACCGTTCGTTGTTTCTCCCTAAGAAAATGTTCAGTCCTAACAAGACAACTGAACCAGAGATCTATGTGATCGAATCAAAATACTTCCTACCAGCAGGTAAGGTCGACTGGTTCAAAAATCCCATTCCAGTGCCCGATGCGTTCGAGGAAGGAAGTATGTGAAATATTTCACCTACCATTAAGGTGAATATATCCCAAAATCCAACGAATGTCAAAGAAATCTCACTTGGGGCAGCATGTTCCCAAAAAGAAATAACCTCTTACACCAAATTATTAAAATATTATAGAGATATATTTGCGTGGGACTACTCAGAAATGCCTGGGCTTAGTCCTACTATCGTAGAGCACCATATTGACACTTGGCCTGACATACCCCTAGTATGACAACAACAACATCAACTACACCCATCTAAGGTAGAATCAATAAAGAGAGAAATTGAAAAGCCTCAAAAAGCCAAGTTTATCTACCCCATCACCTATACATCGTGGGTTTCCAACCCTAATCCTGTCATGAAAAAATAGGGCACAAAGCGTGTCTGCACCGATTTTTGGGATTTGAAAAAATCTTGTCCCAAAGATAATTACCCCACGCCATTCATCAACCTGGTCATCGATGCATGCGTAGGGAATGTAGCTCTATCCTTTATGGATGGATTCTCTAGATACAATCAAATTCACATACGTCACACGGACCGATACAAAACCGCGTTCACCACTCCATGGGGCATGTTCGCATACAAGGTGATGTCATTTCACTTAAAAAATGCTGGAGCCACCTTCCAAAAGGCCATGAATTATATATTTCATGACCTGGCACACCTTATCCTCGCCTACTTAGACGACTTGACAGTCCACTCTAAGAAGCGCTCAGACCATCTTGAGGATCTACGATTGGTATTCCAAAGATGTTGTTAATAGAACTTACACTTAAACCCCCTCAAGTGTGTCTTTTGCATCATTGTGGGAAGACTCTTAGTTTTTATTGTGTCCCGGAAAGGCATTCACATTGACCCTCTCAAGGTCCAAGCCATCAAAGAGGTACCTCCACCTCGAACCCTCAGACAACTTCAAAGTCTGCAAGGAAAGGCCAACTTTCTAAGACGCTTCATCCTAGACTATGCCACCTGTGCTCAAGGATTCTTGCGCCTCCTTCACTAGGACATCACCTTTAAATGGGATGACCATGCCAAAAAGGCATTTGATGCGTTGAAGGAAGCATTATCCTCATCACCACTCATTAGTCCCCCACACTACGACAAGGATTACATCCTATATCTATCAGTTTCCAAATCCACATTGGCCGGAGTATTAATTCAATAAGGCCTAGATAGAAAGGAGTACGTAATATATTACATCAGAAAAACCTTTTTAGGACCAGCATTGAGATATGAACTCGAATAAAAGACTTCCCTAGCATTAATCTATGCAGTCCAAAAACTTCACCACTACATCATCTTAAAAACCATCACAGTTGTTGCAGATATTAACCCCATTAAATACCTACTCATGCGCCGCTTAATGAACCACAAGTACACCCACTGGATAGTCCTTCTCCAATAATACGACTTACATTTTCACTCCCCCAAGAGAAAAAAGGCACTTTCCTTAGCAAAGTTCGTTACGGACCTCCCAGGACATTCCAAGGGATCACTAGTAGACAATTCGGTGCCAGAAGAACGCCTCTTCTTTGTAGCAACCGACGACCCTTGGTACGGAGACATCCTCCTATTCTTGCGAACCTAAAAGTTCAGACCTCATCTCACACAAGATGATCATCAGTACATACACCGGCAAGCCCCCCAATTTCTCCTTCTGGGAGATGTCTTATATCGACGAGGCATAAACACCATTTTACATCAATGTCTTACTCATAAAAAAGTGGAGCAAGCCCTTAATGATTGCCATGGAGGTGCTTACGGTGACCATCTATCGAGAATGGATACCGCCCAGAAAATCATACGAGTAGGATACTTTTGGCCCTTCCTATTCCGCGATTGCATCACAACCGTGTGAATGA
The DNA here is from genome assembly GCA_034641835.2 of Pinus albicaulis. NCBI lineage: Eukaryota > Viridiplantae > Streptophyta > Pinopsida > Pinales > Pinaceae > Pinus > Pinus albicaulis. The sequence goes on from CM076583.1 coordinate 678,513,105, forward strand.
TGCTAGCGCTTCGCTCATAAGGCAAGAGAACTCCCTGCTCCTCTGCACCCCGTCATAGTAGCCGGCCCCTTTTGCAAATGGGGGATCGATTTCATGACTTGAAACCCTGCCTCATCAGGCAATCATAAATACATAATCGTGTTTGTTGACTATTTCACCAAGTGGGCTGAGGCCATGCACACATACAACATCACAACAGAAACTGCCGCTTGATTTCTATTTAACCATGTCATCGCTTGATTCGGCGTACCCAAAGAGTTAGTCTCTGATCACGGAAAACACTTCAAAAATGAAGTTTTCCAGGAACTATCTCACCACCTCAGATTCACCCACAAATTCGCTTCACCATACTACCCCCAGTCCAATGGACAAGTAGAAGCGATTAACAAAGTACTCAAAACTATGTTACATCGCATGGTGAGTAACCATAAAACCAACTGGCACCATATGCTCTTTTCCCCGATGTGGACATACCGCATGACAATAAATACGTCCACTGGTTTCACTCCCTTCCACTCGGTATATGGGGTCGAGACCGTGATTCCCATAGAACGCAAGATCCCCAATTTACATGCTGCCATCGAAATCCTCAATGACATCCAACCTCTAGAGAAACGCCTAGTACAACTAGATCTTATCGACGAAAATCGACGACAGTCGCTACAACACAACAAGGCCCACAAAAAAAGGGTTAAAGCATCATTTGACTGCCACATCACCCCTCACTCGTTCACCGAGGGAGAATTAGTTCTTCGCTATGATGTCGCAAAATAGGCCTGAGGGCTAGGAAAGTTCAAAACCTTATGGAAAGGAACTTATATCATTAAATATTTCCTCGGATAGGGAGCATACATCTTGACGGAGCCAGACAATACTTGCCTCACTAACCCCATCAACGGTCTTTATCTCAAGAATTTATACCCATAAGGGCCCCAGCAACCCTTTCCCATAGAATTAGAGTACACAAAAAAAACCCACCCATTCAAAATTCTTTGACCAAAAAAGACTTAGCTAAAAGTGCTCAAAGTATCAACATGGATCACCAAAATGAACCCTATTTCGGATTTTTTGATGGAGCATCAGGATGGTCCCAAAATTTAGTCGCCTCTGCTTGGGTCATTTACCGCCCTGGCCGATCACCACTATGTTCAAATGGCGTGTGTATCGGTTTAACAACAAACAATCAGGAAAAATATGAAGCTGTCATTGGACTTATGTACGAAGCCCTCCATCGGGGCATTTTTCATATGCATATCTACCTCAATTCCCAGTTAATAGTATCACAACTAAACCAAACATTTGAGACCAGAGACACACATCTATTTAGAAAATATGTTCGTACCAAAAGATTAAGCAGACAATTTGATTACATTACATTTTCACATGGACCAAGGAATCAAAACCAAACAGCTGATAGCATAGATAACAATATCCTAAACTTGAATGCATCTCGAATAAACCATCATACATAAAAACCAAAAATATAGGCATCCATCAACATAACATAACACATAAACCGAAATAGGTGATACATCATGTAGAGCTGCAAAAACACCTCTCATATATATATATATATATATATATATATCAAAAATATTTGTATCTGAGTACAAAAATAGTGTCGTTGGCCCACTGGACAGCCCAAAGATACAAAATTCATAAAAAATAAGGGAAGCATCCACATAACGAGTGTTTTCCCTGTGTACAAAACTGCTCTAGGGGGCGCCCCCTCAAGAGGGGCACCTAGACCGACCACTGCTCTTGGTACCACCACCAGAGGCACTATCACCACCGTGATCGCCACTTGATGTAGAATGGGCCGATAATCCCTCTTGCAGGCCATCATCGTCTCTAACCAAACCTCCTCGAGGTCGTGCATGAAACCTTGAGTAGGCATACCTTGGGTCAAGCGGTCAACTCGACCCCAGAAGTCCTCAAGAGCGACCACCTAAGCTGTCAGTACTGCATTGCGCATCTCAGCCATATCAGCATGAGCTCGCTCGGCCACAATCTCTGCTCCATCCGAGCTGCTACCCTCACTAGAAGGGCCAGCACCATATCCACCAAGTCCATCGGCACCACCACTCGATCCACCTGCACCACCTCCTCCCTGACCACCTTGAGGTCGTAGTGGATGATCGTAACCCACCAATCAGGCCACAGGGTGATCTGCCTTGCCAACATCCACATGAGTAATGAAAATAATGTCAGTTTTAATGCCAAAATGCATAAGTACATAAATACTCGAACAAATGCAGAAAAATATAACACATACTTGTAGGTCCCCAAACATAACCAAAAGGGAGACCCATGTCTGGATCACCCTGGAAGTCCATCCCTGCATACGGGTATGGCAAGAACATCTATGGATTGGCCTCAAACCAAGCCTCAGTTGTGGCATTCCAGTAATGCCCCACCATGCCACCACTGTCCCGCGGCATCACTGGAGCCCACCTCCTCATCCGTGGCTCCCGTGGCCCCCCAATAGACACTGCCACCACCGACCTTAGTAGCACCACCCACTCATACATGATGTTGCATAGTATGCTGGTGTACACAAATGACTTCAATCCATGTTGGACCTTGTTCAATTGCGACACCATACCATCAAAGCAAAATTGGGCAAAGTCAAGGAAATGCCCGGACCTCAACCAGCGCAAAACTCCAACCTACGTGCCAGATGCCTGATGTGGAGAAAACGACCCCCCCAGTCAAAAATCATTGCCAAATCACACCACTCTACCACATCTGTCACTGATGCAATGCTGATGTATCCCTCGGTGAGAGGCGCCCCTCCACAATTCTTTCTCTAGAATCTATCCAGATTCACTCTCCCAGAGGAGAGTGGGTATCTCAAAGTCTCCCCCTAAGGCAGTAACCTGGTCATGAAATAGATATCCTTCTTAGGAAGGATCACCAGGTTCGTCCCCCGCAGCACGAACATGTTGCACCTCCTACGCCAATGCTATATAATGTAATGCAATAAATGGTCCTGTGACCACAGGAACTCATTCTCAGAAAATTTTAGAAGGCCCCATGTGGCCAACTGACGACACGCCCCAACATCAGTAGCTAGAGTGGTTTGGATCTCAGGCCAATCCCTCTCTCTCCACACCAACCTGCCAGCAACACAGGTACCCATCAGTACAAAGAAAAATATCAAAAATAGACAAAAAATCAAACTTTTCTGTCATCATGGCCTTTGCACACCTATCCCTTAGACAGGTGCACCCTCACGCGCTTGTATTCTTCACAGGTATGCCTTTGCGTGCAAAAGGAAGGGAACAACGCGCCCTTGCGTGCCTGCCCCTCAGGATTGCGCGCAAAGGAGGCACTCTTTTGCCTAGATCGCCCGCGCAATTTAGGGCAAAAATCACTCAAAGGTAGTACAAACCTAAAACCTAACTTGTACGACCCCCGACACCATCAAGCTGAAGAAATTACAATGCAGGACGTCATGAGAGTTACCTCGGCATAATATCGCTAGTCCTTGGTACACGGGCTGACTGCAATGGCAAGAAAGGCTCAGCAAGCACCTCTGATCTCCCACAACTCAGCAAGTACAAATGAATAGGATTAGGGCCGTAATTCCATATTTATCACCCTTTTCAAGAACTTCGGAGGTCCATAGCAGGACATCAGAAGGTTCGTTCTACAAACCATAAGTTCCACCATCATCAGTATGCCATGATGAACGAAAGCAATGCCACACATTCGCTTTCCAGGAGAAATAATTTTTCAATGCCAGCAGGTATGCCCTCTCTCATCTTCCTTTTTAAAAGATCGTGCCTTTCAATAATATTTGATGAAAATATGATGCTTTCACTTTAGGTAGTTGTTTTTGCAGGAAGAACCTACAAACCACTTACAACACCATCCACTGAAGGTTCCAGAGCAGGTATCATTCTACCCTTAGCATGATAGAGTCCCAGAAAACTTTGCATATGCTGACATCATTTCTCCATCAGAAATAAACCATAGGACCCTCACACCCAACCGCATTTATCATCACCTCACCCTTCATATGATAAACATCTACATTGGTCGGTAGAGCCTCCCCTCCATGGCGCTCATCACCCAAAGTAGACCATAAATCATAGCAAGTGACGCCATGGCCATACCACTTCAGTCCGAGAAGCCCCTTATGCCCATCCATTCATCATGCACAAGCTCAAGTTCACCATATAAGCTGACACCCTCTTCCTAGATGACCAGGTTGTATAAGTAGATTGAAAGTGCACCTCCGCGCATCGCATTTTTCCCACCATACCTCGATCAACATAATCCCATCTGCGACACTTCTTCATCCTCTTCATCAACCCCACACACGAAACCAACCAATGGGACCCCCACCCCCAAAAAAATACCATTTTCACAACTTCAGTGAGAGAACCCTTTCATATTTTGGGGTACCCATCTCTGTGTTTGGTACAAACCAAACCTCATTATTTTATTCTTTTGGTAAGTGTACAAAGGCTGCAAATGATGCACTTCGCCCCTTCACCCTCATATTTGATCTTTTCCCCCATGGCAGTAGTCCCTCATTCCCTTGGTCAGAGTATTTCACCCCCACGCACACACCATCACGACATTCATAACTGGTTCACACCCACCCTGGAAGTCCTACTGACTCCAGGGTTTTTCGCTTTAGAAATAACCATGACTGCAGCTGATATGCTAAAGTATACTCTGAACTCGGGCCACTAAATCCCTATCCTCCATTTTCAGTCACCTCTCTCCAATATTCCTATGTTAAACCCATCACATCCAGGTCCCCGACCCCTCAGGTTGGTGACCCATGGTTCGGTTAAGGCTTTCTTTTTGTCGACTTCGACGCCTTTTCTCCAAAAAGGAAGTGTTACCTTGGATTACCCCTCCCCATGCAAAGGGGTATCCTCGGGTGGCACTATGGGAGACATCATTGTCCATAGATGTCATTGATCCTCCTGAAATTTGACTGCAGCAAAAGCTTTCATGTCATGATGGTATCATACCTTACAACCATTACACTTTGATTAGATCTGTCGAAGACCCGTGCCTCCATAAGCGTCTCTGTCAAAAATTATTACATGGGAAGGTCCTAGCCAGTACATATGCATACATTGCATAGCTATATGCCATAATAAGTTCACGCATATGGGTACCACATTCCACCTATCTTCAAAGAAAAAACACCCCTGAGGGCATCAGCAGTCGTCGTCAACAACTTCCAGCATCACTACCACAGTAGTGATGCAAACAGCACATGTATCTATCAATTTTGTTTAACTAGCCATAGCATCACGAGCATGGGACATGCCCGCCTCATTGAAATTTTGTATATATGTTTTATACTTTGTTTGCTTTCAGGGGTCCCTTAGGCCATGGTCATCTCGAAAACAGTGCAAGGTGTTGTCAATTCCAAGATTCATGCAAACCTCTCTCTCTCTCTATGCACGATACAGAAAATAAACTATAATGTATTTTGGCTATACAGTCCTTCCTAGACCTCACACATTAGGGGGAAACTGTTAACAATGAAAAATAGTACAGTATAATATGACATTAATTAATGTCAAGCCGAAGGATTTAAAGGGCAGGAAGACATTATGGAATCAAGAAAGTATTTAAAATCTCTAAGGTTTTGAGAAAATCAGATTTGAACTAGTCTTAAATGCTAAATTGTGTGCTTAATCCTTTGAGAAGAGTGCCTTCTACATGCCTTTTTTCCCGATAAGCGCGCATTCCTGAAAGTGGAAAAATGTCACTTTCCGAGACCACACAAAGTAAAGGATAGTTACTCCTTATATGAATCCGCCTCAGGACAGCCACCAGCACCTCCTTAGACACTATGTGAGCATACAAAGGAATATTTGGAGCACACAATGGAATCATACCTCTCCCTTGGGCCGCCATCCACCATGTACCAAGGGAGGGAAGGAGGATTTGAAATCCCATATATAAAGCCACCAAGAGATGAACAAAGGGTGATCACATTGTTATGCTGGCCAGAATTTCCCACGCAATACCAGCAGTGTGTGACCCAGAGATGGAGATAGAGGGGACTCAATTGTTGGCCACCCAACAATCTTAGTCCATCATAGCGAAGAGAGAGGGATACTGCATCAGAGGCAGAGATTGGAAAAATAACATCATTGCATCAGGACCTAGAACCATTGTCTAGGGGCCCTTTGGCAAGTGGGTAAAGTTTCTTCTCCATATCAAACATTTAATAAGAAGAGGCCTTGAGCCATCATTTTCATTATTATCATTTTGACTCTCTTCAATAGCTTCTATATAATTTTGTTTTAGTTTTAAGTTTACTTCAAGCATACATTTGCCTATTTTTTCCTCTAGATTATATGCTTTTGAGCTACACCACTTTCTGCCTATTACCAATAGTTTATAGGGGCAGACCACACCCCTTAAACTAGTGTGATTTCGTACACTCATGCGTCAAATCCACCACAACACATTCTCTCATTTCCATTTTCAAAGTAATACTCACTTGAAAAGAAATCTATAAATAATATCAAGAAATACTAGGAATACCCTCATTTTTAATGGCTTATGGAAAGGTATTTTCAAAGGAGAAGATGAAATTTTACTTGCCAAGCCCACATCATGTACAGAGTTATCCATTTTGGAGAATAAGGAAAACAAGGCCTACACCTTAATTGCTTCTTTTGTAAGTGAATACGTGAGTCATCATATTATTCCAACAAAAAATGCTTATGATGCATTTAATCAAGAAAAGGGCCTCCTAGTGCAAATAGTAAAATAGATACCTGCAAATAAAACCGTTATAGTTGTTTGATCCTGCTCTTCCTTGCTTGATATTTTCTTCCTCTTTTCATTCTTTTCCTTTCTTGATCCAATTTTGAAGTGCTCCAATAAAACTCGAAGTATCCACGAGTGTGAGAGAGAGAGAATATATAGAGAGCTACAAAAATGAACTGACCAAAAGCTAGAAAAAAATTTCCAACTGATCCTCAGCGTTTTTATCAGTGGGTCCTTTATTTTCTTCATTTTCCATAATTTCATTCATTTTCCTCCTCACATGAAACCTATGACCTTTCACCTTCATTTTCTCCTAATTTCCATAATTTTCATAAATAAAATTCCAATATATGTCACATTCCTTTCTAAATCCCTTTCTATTTCATTTTTCAATTTCCTTATCCATAAAAAACCAAATGAACACCCTCTAGGAGGTTTTTCCCACCATTCAGCTTGGAATAAGTGTCCCAACAACTATGGTTATTATTCTTACCTTTATTAAATTTTATTACATGGAATTTTCACTAGGGTTGTTAAATATTTATATCGAGGGATTATGCATGTGGTTGCATCATGTTCATTTCTATCACAACGAATGCAATGGAGATCAGGCCTTTGTCCTTAATAATGAGTATGCCCCCTGTCTTTATGATTATTTATTCCAGGTCCTCTTCTACCACCTCTTCCTTTATGAGAATTTTATGGTTTATTTTTCTCTTTTTGTGCAAGGAACACTACCTCTGTAGGGGACTAAGAAGCTATCTTCATCTTCCCAAAATCAATATCTCATCCCACAAACTTAACCACAAAAGTTTCAAAAGTAATGTCCTTGAGTTTGGTACTAGCTTGTAAGAATTCAAGATTGTGAGAGTATGTAGAATAAAGGAGGCTTGACAAAGGTTGTGAGAGGAATATCTATTTTAAATCCATTGTCTTCTACATCATGTGTGATGTCTCTAATATCTGAGGCTAGGGATAAGGGTTCATCATCCTTCAACTCTATGTTGAAGAGCTTAATCATCAACTGAACTACTTCCAATTCTAAGTGTGAGTCGTATAAATATTTTAACATTAGGGGAATTTTGAGGTCTAAAATGGGCCTCCTAAGAAAAATATACAACCAAAATAAACTTTATAAGAACCAATAAGATTTAATATGATGATGTCAACCATGGGGGTTGATTCACCATTTTTTAAGTAAAAGGGTAAAAACATTAAAAATTAATAAAATAATAAAACTACTTTTTCAACTCGTATTTTAAACTTATCTCCCAATTTTTTTACTCAAATTTTGAGCGGGAGTACTCGTTGGATGCAAAATTTAATTCCCCATCCAAGGAGTAACCATGTTGCATACTTTCGATGGACCTTGCTGCGCGAAAAATTAGAAATACATGAAAAAACGTGATTGCAATCACATTTTTCATGTATTTCTCATTTTTCGTGTAGCAGGGTCCATCGAAAATATGAAACATTGGTACTCCTTGGATGAGGAATTAAATTTTGCATCCAACGAGTAATCTTGCTCAAAATTTGAGTAAAAACTTTGGGAGATAAGTTTAAAATACAAGTTGAAAAATTAATTTTTTATTTTTTCCCTCTAAAATTTGATAAGTCATCAAATCTTATTTTACTATTTGCACTATTATTTTATAATTTTCCACTATAACAGTATAATCAAGCAAGGAAGAGTAGGATCAAACCAATATAATGTGTTTATTTGTAGGTATCTATTTACATGTGTGATTTCTGTTGGTGTACAAGTGTGAATGAATATTCAAACTCTTTCCCACATTAATTATCAATCTGGGTGCATTGGTTATTGCAAGGCTAATGTGCACAATTCTGATATCAATCGTGGATTCGATAATTTAAATAAAGCAACAATCATTGTAACAAAAAATAAATAAATGGAAAATAAATCATAAATCTTACAATGCATTCGCAGCAATAAGAGTATCAGCGAATACATCTATTGTCAAAACAATTGCAAATTATACAAAACAGGAAATAAAAATAACAATATACAGGAAATACGCAGCACTTGATCAGAGAGTGGGCTCATCTCTCTAATCGAGGATGTGATATGCTCACAACTAACAGAATTAACAGGAATTTAACTCGCATTAACTTGATCAAATAATGTTCTGTTACATAGCTCCATTCCTTGCATAGCCAACCCTCTATGTGTTATCTCCTATGCATTATATCCTCCCCCTCTCTTTGATCTGTGCCCTTTTAAATATACAAACAACAAAGGGAAATAAACTAATTACAAAATATCAATAACCAAGATGAGATCTGAAAGATCTTTCCATCTTGATTCCTCTGGTACAAGTTGAATCTGGCAATTACAATTGGGGCAATTTGGAAAACGGGCACAATAGAAAATATGCAAATCTGTCCTTCAAAGAACCTTTTTTGTTTCTCAATGAAGACCAATTTTGGGAACAATTCTCATGTGAAAAATAATTTGGTTCATTCTGCACAAAACCCATGTTTCAGATTCTCATGATTCATCTTTGTTTGCCCGAAACGTTCAACGCAAAATGGTCTCTTGTAATTCCAGCTAATTTCTGAGTTGGAATATTTAATTATTAGCTGAAGATCAAATATGCAATCTAGAAGAGGTCTTGGAGGCTAAAATAGTGAGTGATGATATAACGAATTCATTATTAAATCATCATTGGCAAAAACATGTATAATAATCATTAATTTATTAAAATAAAGGAGAACAATTATTACTTATCCAAGAGAGCATAAATAATTATGAAATGGAATTATATAATAAATTATGATAAATAATGTGATAAAAAAACATTAGAAATAGCTGAAATGGATGTTAAGAAGTGATAATAATAATACAAATTAGTGGCCCAAAAATTTCCTTGCTATATTTGGCATGCATGGTTATGCATGTGCGCTTTTGGTTCTCTTGTTGTCATTCGCACGGGTTTTTCCAGGTGTGACAATTTTCTTCAGCCTTGTCTTTCCATTTCCAAATATCCATGGTGTGATGGGGTTCTCATGTTTTGGTTGAGATGGATTTACAGATGGATTTGAAGCTGAGTGAGGTGGATCTCTGAAAGAACGAACACATGGCCTAGTGATCCCTGAACCATAATGTGGATTGTGGTAAATCCACTAGCCTAGTAAGCCCTGAATTAGTTTGTGGGTTGTAGTAAATCCAGGTATTTTTTTCCTCAGTGGGCCTAGGAATCCTTGACCAGTGAATGGTTGGATTTACGGTAATGCCTAGAGGTGGGTGCTCTCCATCAGGCCTAGGAATCCCAGTATGGATATACAGTAAATCCTAGAGGGTAGAGTCTCTATTAGGGCCTAGTGATCTGGTCTGGATTGTGGTAAAGCCTAGAGACTAGGAGATAGGAAAATTCCTCATGGTGTAGGTGGAGAAATCTGGTGGCATCCATGCTTGTTTTTGCCTAGTGATCTGGTGGAGATCATGGTAAAGCATGGTATTACATGTTTATTGCTTCATCCTAGTGATATGGTGAGGATTGTGGTAAAACCAATTTCTATTAATGAGAGTGAGGTGGTTTAGCCTCAGGAAATCCTCGTAGATTTTTTTGGTTTGAGTCCCACATTCATGCTTGGAATATGGCATGGGGGTAATTGCATGAAAGAAATATTTGGTTCAGCCAATATATGGTTGGGTGAAATGTGGAAGTCAAAAACTTGGTTGGCCTTTGCATACAATAATAAGAGGTTATTTTACCTTGTTTTCTCATGAGTAATATATTGGTTTATATGTGGATTCTATGGATTTTTTATCCTTGGTATTTCTGTTGGTATTATGTTGGTTATGAGCATGAAATATGATAATGATGATGTATGGATCTCATCGTGTTTTGACTTGCAATTGAATAAATAATGAATATATAACCTAATAGATGATAATGTAGCTAATGTGATAAGGCATCAATTCTTCTTTATGAATCTCAGATAAGTATGAGACCCCTATGCTTTGATTTGTTGTTTAAACCTATAGATTACATATTTGTGACATGTTTGACGAAATTCCTGTCATGGCTAGTAGAGGTCTAGTCAATTCCTTGTTCAAGTGATTGAATTTATATCATTATTTTGTTTATATATTTTGACTCTAGAAGGTTTAATAGAGTTCTAGGTAGTGACCTAAGCCATGGGGCCTAAAAAATTGGCACAAAAATTAGGTCCATTCCAATACTCTTGAAGAACAAGTTCAATGTCTCAAAATTGAAGTTGAAGAACACAAATGCATTGAAGAGTCACTTCAAAAGAAGTTGGAAGAAAGCAACCAAGAAAGGGAAGAATTAGAAGCCGAAGTAGTCTCGCTGTGTGAGGAAGTGAAGAAAGGAAAAACTATCAAAAACTATGCCAACAGCTCAAGGGCATTGGAAGAACTCATCAACAATCAACGATCTTATAATGAAAAAACTGGCATCGGTTACAAAGAAGAAGAAGCAGGACCTTCTACAACAAAATACAATGAACCTATGAGATCTGACATGCATGTAGACTTGATTGGACAAGATTCACAAGAACAACCTTGGAAGATAATTCCTCGATGAAAATTTCCATCCAGGTACCAACATATTTTTTATGGCTACTGTTTTTCATGTGGAAAATTTGTTCATAAAGCTGTAGAATGTCGCACACACCCTAGGAATGAATACAATTCTAGGAGATCTATCAAATATGAACCTCCCAGGGCTCAGTGAAACATCAATAGATTTGAAAATTTAAGAAATAATATTGAATGTTAAAAATGTCGAAACTTTGGACACATAGGCAAAGACTGTAGACTTGAAAATCCTCTAGAAGAATCTTCAAAGCCACAGAACGAATGAACATGGAAGAAGAATAAGAATGATAATTTTGCTCTCACTTTCAACGCTCAAAAGAACAAAGATGTGTGGTATGTTGATAGCGGTTGCTCAACGCATATGACTGGAGATAGAAATAATTTTTTATCTCTGAAAGAGAAGAAGGATGGAACTGTGTCCTTTGGAAATGATGGATCTTCAAATGTTATAGGATCAGGTACTATCACTCTTGGAAGAAAATATCTCGATGTAGAATATTCTAATGATTTGCATGTAGATCCACAATACGCTCGGTGTTGGACAAATGTGTGATCAAGGACACACAATACTATTCAACTCACAAAATGTAGAATACGGAAAGGTGTGTATGGTGTGGTGGCTGTAAATTCAGGCTCCCAAGCATATGTGTTGGATGAGCAACTAAGCATGTCTAATAGCTGAGGATGATACAATAATTGGTACTTAATGATGATAGACTACGTAAAAGTTTTAATACAAAGGTGCAAAGTGATTTAGAAAGTCTTTGTGGTGAGTTGACATACTTCTTAGGGCTTCAAATATCTCAACAAGAGAAAGGAATATTTATATGTCAAGCCAAGTACATCAAGGAAATGCTCTAGAAATTTAAAATGGAAGATTGCAAACCCATCCTTACTCCAATGGTAACAGGTTGCAAATTTAGCATAGACGACTCATCTAAGGATGTGGATCAAAGGTTGTATAGATCTATGACTAGTAGACTTATATATGTAACAGTCTCCTAACCAGATGTTATGCAAGCAATTGGACGAGTAGAAAGATTCCAAGTAGCACCAAAAGAATCACATATTAAATATTCACCAGCTTTAGAATATCTTCGACAAAAGCTTGGGATTCTCGCAAGTTCTCATTAGATTTTCCTTTTTCAGAATATAAAGGGGGAGTGGAAGTATATTACAAGTCTGCAGGATGGTTGTCTGTCAAGGGGATTGGAAGTGTGTACAGGTCCACAGGATGGTTGTGTTTCAGGGGGAGTTACCCTTTTCCATTGATGTCAAAGGGGGAGAGAATGTTGTAGGAAGAGGTGTCATGATCATAGGGGGAGTACTTGTGTTGCCATCCATGCCAAAGGGGGAGATTGTTGATTAGTGGTTTTCAATTATGTCAACCCAAGCAGCACCAGGTGTTAACCCAATACTGCATGGGAATTTTGACCTACCAAATTAATATATTCTAGGTCAATAATTCTTTTGATGGCTTCTACTTGTCTAGATGTTTCCATTGATATATGGCACGCCATGTAATTCTTCACGGTTTGAGAGATATTCATGTTTGAAGTTTGTACCCCCAGTTAGTGGGCTAAAACCCCATGGGGTTGCGGCATGGTCATTGAAAATTCATAATTAATATTTTTTAAGCTCCTAAAATCCCTCCCACATTCACTTTTCAATGACTCATGCCCCAAACCCATGGGGTTTTATCCCACTAACTGGGGGTACAAACTTCAAACATGAATATCTCTCAAACCGTGAAGAATTACATGGCATGCCATATATCAACAGAAACATCTCGAAAACAATGAGAGAGTATTGTTTATGGAAAAGTACAATAAACCCAAGCACAATAAACAAGAGGTATCAAACAATGAAGAAGAAGGATGGACAATAGAAGAATTTTATGAGGAAGCAATCAAGCTTATAAAAGATCTCAAGGCGGAGAAGATCCATTCCAATACTCTTGAAGAACAAGTTCAAGGTCTCAAAATTGAAGTTGAAGAACACAAATGCATTGAAGAGTCACTTCAAAAGAAGTTGGAAGAAAGCAACCAAGAAAGGGAAGAATTAGAAGCCGAAGTAGTCTCGCTGCGTGAGGAAGTGAAGAAAGGGAAGAATATCAAAAACTATGCCAACAGCACAAGGGCATTGGAAGAAATCATCAACAATCAACGATCTTACAACGAAAAAACTGGCATCGGTTACAAAGAAGAAGAAGCATGACCTTCTACAGCAAAATACAATGAACCTATGATATCTGACATGCATGTAGACTTGATTGGACAAGATTCACAAGAACAACCTTGGAAGACAATTCCTCGACGAAAATTTTCATCCAGGTACCAACATATTTTTTATGGCTACTATTATTCATGTGGAAAATTTGGTCATAAAGCTGTAGAATTTCGCACGTACCCTAGGAATGAATACAATTCTAGGAGATCTGTCAAATATGAACCTCCTAGGAATCAGTGAAACATCAATAGATTTGAACATTTAAGAAATAATATAGAATGTTACAAATGTCGAAACTTTGGACACATAGGCAAAGATTGCAGACTTGAAAATCCTCCAGAAGAATCTTCAAAGCCTCAGAACAAACGAACATGGAAGAAGAAGAAGAATGATAATTGTGCTCTCACTTTCAAGGCTCAAAAGAACAAAGATGTGTGGTATGTTGATAGCGGTTGCTCAACGCATATGACTGGAGATAGAAATAAATTTGTATCTCTCAAATAGAAGAAGGATGGAACCATGTCCTTTGGAGATGATGGATCTTCAAATGTTATAGGATCAGGTACTGTCACTCTCAGAAGAAAAGATGCTCAAGCCAAGAATGTTTTATCTGTTGAAAACATGAATCACAATCTGCTCAGTGTTGGACAAATGTGTGATCAAGGACACACAATAATATTCAACTCCATGAAATCTGAAATTAGGAAAGGCGTGTATGGTGAAATTTTGGCTATATAAAGTCGAGCTCCAAACGACATATATGTTCTGGATGAAGTAACTAAAGCATGTCTAATAGCTAAAGAGGATGATACAATAATTGGTAGCAATGATGATCGACTAAGTAAGAAGTTTACTACAAAGGTGCAAAGTGATTTTGAGAAGTTTTTACTTGGTGAGCTGACATACTTCTTAGGGCTTCAAATATCTCAGCAAGAGAAAGGAATATTTATATATCAAGCCAAGTACATTAAGGAAATGCTCAAGAAATTTAAAATGGAAGATTGCAAACCCATCCTTACTCCAATGGTAACAGGTTGCAAATTGAGCATAGACGACTCATCTAAGGATGTGGATCAAAGGTTGTACAGATCTATCATTAGTAGTCTTCTATATGTAACAGTCTCCTAACTAGATATTGTACGGTTAGGTGAGTAGCGAATTCCGTGACACAAAAGAATCACATATTAAATATTCACCAGCTTTAGAATATCTTCGCCAGAAGCTTGGGATTCTCCCAAGTTCTCATTAGATTTTCCTTTTTCAAAATATAAAGGGGGAGTTGAATTATATTACAGGTCTGCAGGACGGTTGTGTGTCAAGGGGAGTGGAAGTGTGTACAGGTCCACAAGATGGTTGTGTTTCAGGGGGAGTTACCCTTTTCCATTGATGTCAAAGGGGGAACGAATGTTGTAGGAAGAGGTGTCATGATCATAGGGGGAGTACTTGTGTTGCCATCAATGCCAAAGGGGGAGATTTTTGATCAGTGGTTGTCATTGATTTCAACCCAAGCAGCACCAGGGGCTAACCCAATATTGCATGGGAATTTTGACCTACCAAATTAATATATTTTGGGTCAATAATTCTTTTGATGGTTTCTACTTGTCGAGATGTTTCCATTGATATATGGCACACGATGTAATTCTTCACGATTTGAGAGATATTCATGTTTGAAGTTTGTACCCCCAGTTACTGGGCTAAAACCCCATGGTGTTGGGGCATGGGTCATTGAAAATTCATAATTAATATTTTTTAAGCTCCTAAAATCCCTCCCACGTTCAATTTTCAATGACCCATGCCCCAACCCCATGGGGTTTTAGCCCACTAACTGGGGGTACAAACTTCAAACATGAATATCTCTCAAACCGTGAAGAATTACATGGAATGCCATATATCAACGGAAACAACTAGAAAACAATGAGAGATTATTGTTTATGGCCAATCACAATAAACCCAAGCACAATAAACAAGAGGTATCAAACAATGAAGAAAAAGGATGGACCATAGAAGAATTTTATGAGGAAGCATTATAAAAGATCTCAAGGCGGAGAAGATCCATTCCAATACTCTTGAAGAACAAGTTCAAGGTCTCAAAATTGAAGATGAAGAATACAAATGCATTGAAGAGTCACTTCAAAAGAATTTGGAAGAAAGCAACCAAGAAAGGGAAGAATTAGAAGCCGAAGTAGTCTCGCTGTGTGAGGTAGTGAAGAAAGGAAAAACTATCCAAAACTATGCCAACAGCTCAAGGGCATTGGAAGAACTCATCAACAATCAATGATCTTACAACGACAAAACTGACATCGGTTACAAAGAAGAAGAAGCAGGACCTTCTACAACAAAATACAATGAACCTATGAGATCTGACATGCATGTAGACTTCATTGGACAAGATTCACAAGAATAGCCTTGGAAGACAATTCCTCGACAAGGCTGTCCAGGTACCAACATATTTTTTATGGCTACTGTTATTCATGTGGAAAATTTGGTCATAAAGCTGTAGAATGTCGCACGTACCCTAGGAATAAATACAATTCCAGGAGATCTGTCAAATATGAACCTCCCAGGGCTCAGTGAAACATCAATAGATTTGAACATTTAAGAAATAATATTGAATATTACAAATGTCAAAACTTTGGACACATAGGCAAAGAATGCAGACTTGAAAATCCTCTCGAAGAATCTTCAAAGCCACAGAATGAACAAACATGGAAGAAGAAGAAGAATGATAATTGTGCTCTTTCTTTCAAGGCTCAAAAGAACAAAGATGTGTGGTATGTTGATAGCAGTTGCTCAACACATATGACTGGAGATAGAAATAAATTTGTGTCTCTGAAAGAGAAGAAGGATGGAACCGTGTCCTTTTGAAATGATGGATCTTCAAATGTTATAGGATCAGGTATTGTCACTCTCGGACAGGGATAATTTTAAGGATGGAAAATTATCTTGAAGTTTAAAAAATTGGTGAATCTCACTAGTCCCTAATATGAAAACTATAAAATGTTTATTGATGTATTTGTAAAATTATTCAAATTTATAATTATATTATATATATTGTCTATATAATGTTGGCAATTTTTAATGTAAAATAATTTTATATTGTAAAATTTGGGCGAATCATTTTTTAAAAAAAGGGGAAATTGGTGAATCTTTTTTTTGGAAAAACCATGTAAAATTAGCCCACCTGCAAATATTAGCCACTAAAATTTTCCATGCTCTCGAAAGAGAAGATGCTCTAGCCAAGAATGTTCTATTGGTTGAAAACATGAATCACAATTTGCTCAGTGTTGGACAAATGTGTGATCAAGGACACACAATACTATTCAACTCCACGAAATGTGAAATCAGGAAAGGCGTGTATGGTGAAATTGTGGCTATAGAAAGTCAAGCTCCAAACGACATAAATTTTCTGGATGGAGCAACTAAAGCATGTCTAATAGCTAAAGAGGATGATACAATAATTGGTAGCAATGATGATCGACTAAGTAAGAAGTTTACTACAAAGGTGCAAAGTGATTTCAATAAGTCTTTACTTGGTGAGCCGACATACTTCTTAGGGCTTCAAATATCTCAGCAAGAGAAAGGAATATTTATATGACAAGCCAAGTACATCAAGGAAATGCTCAAGAAATTTAAAATGGAATATTGCAAACCCATCCTTACTCCAATGGTAACAGGTTGCAAATTGAGCATAGATGACTCATTTAAGGATGTGGATCAAAGGTTGTCTGGAATCTATGATTAGTAGTCTTCTGCTATGTAACAGTCCTAACGGATATTGTCGTGAGTTGGACGAGGTAGCAAGATTTAAGTAGCACCAAAAGAATATTAACGTAAATATTCACGAAGCTTTAGAGAATATCTTCATGAGAGCTTAGGATTCTCATTTTCTCATTACGTTCCTTTCAAAATATAGGGGGTGGGAAGTGTGTTCTGGTCTGCCCAGGATGGTTGTGTGTTAGGGGAGTGGAAAGTGTATAGGGTCCACAGATGGTTGTGTTTCGAAGGTTACCCCTTTTCATTGATGTCAAAAGGGAGAGAATGTTGTGGGAAAGATGTGTGTCATGATCATAGGGGGAGTACTTGTGTTTCCATCAATGCCAAAGGGGGAGATTGTTGATCAGTGGTTGTCATTGATGTCAACCCAAGCAGCACCAGGGGCTAACCCAATATTGAATGGGAATTTTGACCTACCAAATTAATATATTCAGGGTCAATAATGCTTTTGATGGTTTCTACTTGTCGAGACGTTTCCGTTGATATATGGCTCACCATGTAATTCTTCACGGTTTGAGAGATATTCATGTTTGAAGTTTGTACCCCCAGTTAGTGGGCTAAAACCCCATGGGGTTGTGGCATGGGTCATTGAAAAGTCATAATTAATATTTTTTAAGCTCCTAAAATCCCTTCCACATTCACTTTTCAATGACCCATGCCCCAACCCCATGGGGTTTTAGCCCACTAACTGGGGGTACAAACTTCAAACATGAATATCTCTCAAACCGTGAAGAATTACATTGCATTCCATATATCAACGGAAACATCTCAAAAACAATGAGAGAGTATTGTTTATGGCCAATCACAATAAACCTAAGAACAATAAACAAGAGGTATCAAACAATGAAGAAAAATGATGGACCATAGAAGAATTTTATGAGGAAGCAATCAAGCTTATAAAATATCTCAAGGCGGAGAAGATCCATTCCAAAACTCTTGAAGAACAAGTTCAAGGTCTCAAAATTGAAGTTGAAGAACATAAATGCATTGAAGAGTCACTTCAAAAGAAGTTGGAAGAAAGCAACCAAGAAAGGGAAGAATTAGAAGACGAAGTAGTCTCGCTGTGTGAGGAAGTGAAGAAAGGAAAAACTATCCAAAACTATGCCAACAGCTCAAGGGCATTGGAAGAACTCATCAACAATCAACGATGTTACAATGAAAAAACTGGCATCGGTTACAAAGAAGAAGAAGCAGGACCTTCTACAACAAAATACAATGAACCTATGAGATCTGACATGCATGTAGACTTGATTGGACAAGATTCACAAGAACAGCCTTGGAAGATAATTCCTCGACGAAAATTTCCATCCAGGTACCAACATATTTTTTATGGCTACTGTTATTCATGTGGAAAATTTGGTCATAAAGCTGTAGAATGTCGCACGCACCCTAGGAATGAATACAATTCCAGGAGATCTGTCAAATATGAACCTCCCAGGGCTCAGTGAAACATCAATAGATTTGAACATTTAAGAAATAATATTGAATGTTACGAATGTCAAAAATTTGGACACATAGGCAAAGATTACAGACTTGAAAATCCTCTAGAAGAATCTTCAAAGCCACAGAACGAACGAACATGGAAGAAGAAGAAGAATGATAATTGTGCTCTCACTTTCAAGGCTCAAAAGAACAAAGATGTGTGGTATTTTGATAGCAGTTGCTCAACGCATATGACTGGAGATAGAAATAAATTTGTATCTCTGAAAGAGAAGAAGGATGGAATCGTGTCCTTTGGAAATGATGGATCTTCAAATGTTATAGGATTAGGTACTATCACTCTCGGAAGAAAATATGCTCTAGCCAAGAATGTTCTATTGGTTGAAAACATGAATCACAATCTAATCAGTGTTGGACAAATGTGTGATCAAGGACACACAATACTATTCAACTCCACGAAATTTGAAATCAGGAAAGGCGTGTATGGTGAAATTGTGGCTATATAAAGTCGAGCTCCAAACGGCATATATTTTTTGGATGAAGAAACTAAAGCATGTCTAATAGCTAAAGAGGATGATACAATAATTGGTAGCAATGATGATCGACTAAGTAAGAAGTTTACTACAAAGGTGCAAAGTGATTTCGAGAAGTCTTTACTTGGTGAGCTGACATACTTCTTAGGGCTTCAAATATCTCAGCAAGAGAAAGGAATATTTATATATCAAGACAAGTACATTAAGGAAATGCTCAAGAAATTTAAAATGGAATATTGCAAACCCATCCTTACTCCAATGGTAACAGGTTGCAAATTGAGCATAGACAACTCATCTAAGGATGTGGATCAAAGGTTGTACAGATCTATGATTAGTATTCTTATATATGTAACAGACTCCTAACTAGATGTTATGAAAGCAGTTGGACGAGTAGCAAGATTCCAAGCAGCACCAAAAGAATCACATATTAAATATTCACCAGCTTTAGAATATCTTCGACAAAAGCTTGGGATTCTCCCAAGTTCTCATTAGATTTTCCTTTTCAGAATATAAAGGGGGAGTGGAAGTATATTACAGGTCTGCAGGACGGTTGTGTGTCAATGGGAGTGTAAGTGTGTACAGGTCCATGGGATGGTTGTGTTTCAGGGGGAGTTACCCTTTGCCATTGATGTCAAAGGGGGAGAGAATGTTGTAGGAAGAGGTTTCATGATCATAGGGGGAGTACTTGTGTTGCCATCAATGCCAAAGGGGGAGATTTTTGATCTGTGGTTGTCATTGATGTCAACCCAAGTAGCACTAGGGGCTAACCCAATATTGCATGGGAATTTTTACCTACCAAATTAATATATTCTGGGTCAATAATGATTTTGATGATTTCTACTTGTCGAGATGTTTCCGTTGATATATGGCACGCCATGTAATTCTTCACAGTTTGAGAGATATTCATGTTTGAAGTTTGTACACCCGGTTAGTGGGCTAAAACCCCATGGGGTTGGGGCATGGGTCATTGAAAAGTAATAATTGATATTTTTTAAGCTCCTAAAATCCCTCCCACGTTCATTTTTCAATGACCCATGCCCCAACCCCATGGGGTTTTAGCCCACTAACTGGGGGTGCAAACTTCAAACATGAATATCTCTCAAACCATGAAGAATTACATGGCATGCCATATATCAACGGAAACATCTAGAAAACAATGAGATATTATTGTTTATGGCCAAGCACAATAAACAAAAGGTATCAAACATTGAATAAAAAGGATGGACCATAGAAGAATTTTATGAGGAAGAAATCAAGCTTATAAAAGATCTCAAGGCGGAGAAGATCCATTCAAATACTCTTGAAGAAAAAGTTCAAGGTCTCAAAATTGAAGTTGAAGAACACAAATGCATTGAAGAGTCACTTCAAAAGAAGTTGGAAGAAAGCAACCAAGAAAGGGAAGAATTAGAAGCCGAAGTAGTCTCGTTGCGTGAGGAAGTGAAGAAAGGAAAAACTATCCAAAACTATGCCAACAGCTCAAGGGCATTGGAAGAACTCATCAACAATCAACGATCTTACAACGACAGAACTGGCATCGGTTACAAAGAAGAAGAAGCGAGACCTTCTACAACAAAATACAATGAACCTATGAGATCTGACATGCATGTAGACTTCACTGGACAAGATTCACAAGAACAGCATTGGAAGACAATTCCTCGACGAAAAATTCCATCCAGGTACCAACATATTTTTTGTGGCTACTGTTATTCATGTGGAAAATTTGGTCATAAAGCTGTAGAATGTCGCACGTACCCTAGGAACGAATACAATTCCAGGAGATCTGTCAAATATGAACCTCCCGAGACTGCGATTGAAACATCAATAGTTTGAACATTGAAAGTAATGGTAGATATTTATGAATATTAAAACTTTACACGGACACATGAGCAAGGTTTGTGAACTTGAAAATCCTCTAGAAGAATCTTCAAAGCCATAGAACAAACAAACATGGAAGAAGAAGAAGAATGATAATTGTGCTCTCGCTTTCAAGGCTCAAAAGAACAAAGATGTGTGGTATGTTGTTAGCGGTTGCTCAACGCATATGACTGGAGATAGAAATAAATTTGTATCTCTGAAAGAGAAGAAGGATGGAACCGTGTCCTTTGGAAATGATGGATCTTCAAATGTTATAGGATCAGGTACTATCACTCTCGGACAAGGATAATTTTAAGGATGGAAAATTATCTTGAAGTTTAAAAAATTGGCAAATCTCACTAGTCTCTAATATGAAAACTATAAAATGTTTATTGATGTATTTGTAAAATTATTCAAATTTATAATTATATTATATATATTGTCTATATAATGTTGGCGATTTTTAATGTAAAATAATTTTATATTGTAAAATTTGGGCGAATCATTTTTTAAAAAAAGGGGAAATTGGCGAATCTTTTTTTTGGAAAAACCATGGAAAATTAGCCCACCTGTGAATATTGGCCCCTAAAATTTTCCATGCTCTCGGAAGAAAAAATTCTCTAGCCAAGAATGTTCTGTTTGTTTAAAACATGAATCACAATCTGCTCAGTGTTGGACAAATGTGTGATCAAGGACACACAATACTATTCAACTCCACGAAATGTGAAATCAGGAAAGGTGTGTATGGTGAAATTGTGGTTATAGAAAGTCGAGCTCCAAACGACATATATGTTCTGGATGAAGCAACTAAAGCATGTCTAATAACTAAAGAGGATGATACAATAATTGGTAGCAATGATGATCGACTAAGTAAGAAGTTTACTAGAAATTAAGCAGAATTTAGTCTTTACTTGGTGAGTTGACATACTTCTTAGGGCTTCAAATATCTCAACAAGAGAAAGGAATATTTATATGTCAAGCCAAGTACATCAAGGAAATTCTCAAGAAATTTAAAATGGAAGATTGCAAACCCATCCTTACTCCAATGAAATTGAGCATAGACGACTCATCTAAGGATGTGGATCAAAGGTTGTACAGATCTATGATTAGTAGTCTTTTATATTTAACAGTCTCCTAACCAGATGTTATGCAAGAAGTTGGACGAGTAGCAAGATTCCAAGCAGCACCAAAAGAATCACATATTAAATATTCACCAGCTTTAGAATATCTTCGCCAGAAGCTTGGGATTCTCCCAAGTTCTCATTAGATTTTCCCTTTTCAGAATATAAAGGGGGAGTGGAAGTATATTACAGGTCTACAGGACGGTTGTGTGTTAGGGGGAGTGGAAGTGTGTACATGTCCACAGGATGGTTTTATTTCAGGGGGAGTTACCCTTTTCCATTGATGTCAAAGGGGGAGAGAATGTTGTAGGAAGAGGTATCATGATCATAGGGGGAATACTTGTGTTGCCATCAATGCCAAAGGGGGAGATTGTTGATCAGTGGTTGTCATTGATGTCAAACCAAGAAGCACTAGGGGCTAACCCAATATTGCATGGGAATTTTGACCTACCAAGTTAATATATTCTGGGTCAATAATTCCTTTGATGGTTTCTACTTGTCGATATGTTTCCGTTGATATATGGCACGCCATGTAATTCTTCACGGTTTGAGAGATATTCATGTTTGAAGTTTTTACCCCCAGTTACTGGGCTAAAACCCCATGGGGTTGTGGCATGGGTCATTGAAAAGTCATAATTAATATTTTTTAAGCTCCTAAAATCTCTCCCACGTTCACTTGTTGAAGCCCCTCTCAACTTAAGCATTTATATAAATTATGATCTTCATTTCCTCCTTAGGCAAAGGATTTCGCCATCGGAAACAAGTCATCATGGCATTTGCGCTCTAACTTCTTTTCTACGAAGGTTCAAAAGCTGAAATTTTTATGAGGTGAAGCCAAAATCCTGAGGAAGCTGCTATAAAAATTTTAGATCAAGTTGCACAAATTTTTGGAGATATGATCTGTGGAAGTCAGGGTTTTTGCAAGCTCCTGAAATTCATCTCAAAGAAGTGACCTTGGTAAATTCATCATAAATCTCTCTCTGAGTATTGGATTGGAATTACGAAAAAATTGGTAGATAGTGCATAGTCTTTACTTTGTGCTATATCAATTGCAGAGCCAAATGTAGAAAATGTGACATGTAGCATGCCATACAAGTGCGCTCTACTGAAACAGTCCATAATTAGGGCATTGTGAGAGATTGGGTATAACTCTCTCTTGAAGAATCCAAATTGGGTCAGACCTGTGGCATTGGAAATATGACTCAGAGGACTAATACAGGACCAAAAACAGGATATTGAGGATCTAAAATAACATAGATACACCAGATTCAATATCAAGCTCCTAGAAGGCAAGAAAAAGCTAAATCATGTGTTGTCAAGGGTTGCAAAGGACCAGACTTTCTACGGTAGCAAAACAAAGAAGGTGCAGCAGAGGGTAGCATGAAAAGATAAAAAACCAAGGTGCATAAAAACAACAAGAAGTTCATCATATGAAGTCTTCAAGTGGGCAGAACTGCATACAATCATTGTAAAGGTATCAATGTACTAAGTCATTGTAAATACATTATTGTAAAAATTGTACTAGTGTCTATCTGCCAAGGGTTGAAGAGGCAATGTTGGGAGGTCTAGGATCATCATTAGGTGGTTGTGTCAAAGTTGGGGTTATGGTCTAGTATATATTCTTCTTCTACATCATTCTATATCATTGTAAAGTGGACCATTTTCCTTGGTACGGGAGTCCATTCTTCTTTTATTCTTCTATAGGGTGGTAGGGTGGTGTTAGGGTGAGTTGTAGCTCATTGGGTGTTGGGGCATCCGTTCAGTGACTACTGAAGAATCTCGGGCGTTGGAGCGTCCATCCAGTGGGAGCTGGAGAAGAATGCTTTTCTAGATTCTAGGAAGTTGGAGCTTTATTTTCAATTGGAGTTGAAAAGAATTATTAGAAAAGCATTAGGTGTTTTTTGTCCCAACGTGGGTTTCCAACTTAAAAACTATGTGCATTTGTGTTCCTCTTATTTGCTGCTATCATTGTTTATTGTGCTTGGCCATCAACAATACTCTCTCATTGGCTTCTTATTCACTATCATTGTCTTCATCGGATGATGAGCTATCTTCTTTAGAGAGAAAGTTCCTTTTGGATCCTTACTTGTTGAATTTATTAAAGCCTTTCTTTCCTTTTGAGTTTTCATTACTTATTTTTGGACATTTTACTTTAAAATGTGACCTCATTACCAATTTTAGGCTGTATCAGTAGAGTTTAGCTTTGAATTTGTGCCTTGTAATTTGTTTTCACTGGTAAAATAAACACATATTCTTCATCGAAAAGACCTTCATTATCTCCCTTTCTTCCACTTGTAGGTGCATTTCTTTCAATTGAAGGTTGTTTGTCCTTACTGGTTTTCTTAGATGTAACGAACTCAGTTTCTAGATTTGAAGTGCCCTTTTCTTCATCAAGTCTCATTTCATATGCTATGAGAACTCCATATAATTCTTCCTTGCTGAGTTTGTCCAGATTTGCACTGTATTCTAAGACCGATACCTTTGGGTTGAATCTCCCTAGTAACGTTCTAAGAATCTTCCGTATAATAGTCTTCTCGTCAACTGGCTCTCCCAATCCTTCCAGAGTATTGGTTATTTCATCAACGTATTGAAATTATGCAGCAATGTTGCAATCTTCTTTCATTCTGAGTTGCTCAAATTTTTCTCTATAGATTTGAAGCTTTGCTTCTTTGACATTTGAGTCACCTGCATATATATTCTAAAGCTTGTCCCATACATTTTGGTATTTTTAATATTTAGGTCCCTATATTACTAATATAGTCCCTTATTGTTGTTACTGTAACCCCCTTATTGTTATTATTGTACCCTTGTAACCCCCATTTTGTTATTATTGTGACCTTAAATTATTATTGTTAGGTCGGCTAGGATTACATTGTGGCCCACTAGGATTACATTATGGCCCCATGGACTCCTATATATAGAAAGGAGGTTTTGTAAATTGTATCATCCAAGAATTGTTCATTCATGTAATATATTGGAGGTTGCCCCCTCGAAGTGGCTTATTTCTAAGGCGTTGATATCTCTTTTCTTCTATTTTTGGAGCTGGTTACACAACATTTGGTATCAGAGCTTTGGATTCTAGGGTTTCGCTGCTCCAAATAGGTCATCGTGGAATTTTTGCTATAATTTTTTTTCTACGAAGTTTCAGAAGCTGAAATTTTTAGGGTACGAAGCCAAAATCCTGAGGAACATCATCAAAAAAATTTAGAGCTTGGTTTGCAATATTTTTGGAGATATGATCTATGGAATTTAGGTATGTTTGTAGGCTCCTAAATAGGTAATCGTGGAATTTTCACTATAATTTGTTTTCTAAGAAGTCTAAGAAGCTGAAATTCATAGGGTGCGAAGCTGAAATCTTAAGGAACATCTTCAAAAAATTTCAGATCTTGGTTCACAATGTTTTCGGAGATATGATCTGTGGAAGGTAGTGATTTTTCAGGCTCCTAAATTTAATCTCAAAGACGTGATCATGGGAAAATCTTCATAACTCTCTCTTTGAGCATCGGATTGGAGTGTCGTAAAAATTGTTCGCTAACACACATAATTTAGTTTCTTTTCTATCAATTTAAGATCCTAAGGATGAAACAGTGACACGTGTAAATTCGTACAAGTTCATTGTACTAAACCAGTCCATAATTAGGTCATTGTGGGAGATTGGACACAACTTTGTCTTGGAGAATCCAAATCAGGTCATACATGTGGCATTCGAAAGATAATTCAGAGGGCTACATTGGTACTGAAATAAAAATATTGAAGTGCTGCAATTACAGAGATAATCCAATTTCAATATCAAGCTCCTGAAAAGCAGGAAAAAGGTGTGTATTTTTTTTTTGCGAATTGCATAAGTCTTGTTTGAAGAATAAATTTGAATTGATTCCAAGGGAATATTGTAGAATAGATATCAGTATTGGGTTCTAAAAGATGAACCATAAAAATAATTCAACACCCATTAAGCCTTCAAAAGGCTCTACTATGACTCATGAAGATGAAGAAGTGCAACATGATCTATCAAAATTACAAGAGCAAGTGCAACAAATTTCACTCTCGTAAAGAGCAAAAAAAAATGAAATGGAAGTTTTGAAGAAAGGCGTGGAAGTGAAGATGGACTGTTTGAAGAAAGACGCGGAAGCTAAGATGGATGGCATGGAATTTGGCATGGAAGCTAAGATGGATGACATGAAAGACAACATGGAAAACATGAATAATGATCTAAAAGCAGACATCGAAGGTTTTACAAAGTTGATACAAGAAATGTTTCCCAATGGTGAAAATATAGTAGAAGAACCTCATGATGAGAACAAAATAAATGTCAATAGTGATTTCATAAACTCTAATGTTGGCAGGAAGAACCACCATATTCCAAAAATGGATATGAGGAAGTTTGATGGAAAGGATCCTGTAACATGGATACTATAGATGGAGCAATGTTTTGATCTCCATAACGTGCAAAACTAATAAAATGTACGCATTGCAACTTTACATTTAGAAAAAAATACATTTGTATGGTATCGATGGCTTTGCTCCCGTAAAAAAATTGTTACTTGGTCAATTTTTATGGAGGAAATGATAGCACATTATGACGATACAAAGAGAAACACCTTCTTTAGCCAATTGATAAATCTCAAACAAAATGGTTTAGTGGGGCAACACATTGAGGACTTCCAAAAATTGAATATAATGGTAACTGATATTCCAAAGGAACATAGGATCGATCTCTTCATAGGCACTTTAAAGGATAACATCCAACATGAAGTTTGCGTTTTGGAACCGGATTCATTAGAGAAGGCATTCAGGTTGGCAATAATAGTTGAATGTAAAATAATGGCGACAAGGAAGCCTACCACTCAATTATATAAAGAAGGAAGTGTTGCTACGCCTAGATTTCCACAACCTACAAGGTTGACACCACAAAAATTGGAAGAAAAAAGAGAAAAAGGGCTTTGCTACAGTTGTGATAGAAAATACACTAAAGGTCATAGGTGTGCTGAGAAGAAATTATTTTACATAGATTGTGAAGAGGAAGAATAAAATGAACAAGAAGAGGATATACACCAGGAACCAACCCTAGAAGAGGAAGAAATTAATCCGACCATATCGTGTAATGCACTGGCAGGAATTACCACTCCTCAAACTCTCAAGATAGCAGGACAAATCAAGAAGAAAAAGGTAATAGTGTTGATTGATTCATGTAGCACCCATAATTTTATTCATTGTAAGGTAGCCAAGGAATTAAATTGTTTCCTATACCCAGCACCAGAATGTCAAGTGATGGTTGCAAATGGAGGAACTATAAATTTCTCTGGAAAATGCCATGATATCAAGCTAACCATGGGGGAATATGTATTGACTAGTCCAATGCTTTCCATTCCTATGGGAGGTGCTGATGTCGTACTAGGAGTACAATGGTTACAATCTTTGGGGATGGTAGCTTTTAATTTTCAAGAACTTTTCTTGAAATTTTTTTCAGAAGGAAAGGAAGTCGAATTACAGGGTATTACAAGGAAGCCGGGAAAGATAATAAGCTCTAATGTCATGACAAAGCTTCTAAATAAATAACAACGAGGCGTAATTGCACAATTATGCTCACTAGAAGTTCCAACATCAAAATCATTTATTTATGCAGATCTCCAACAAGTCTTGGACAATCATTCCAAGGTGTTTGAAACTCCAAAAGGACTCCCACCTATTCGTGATCATGATCATGCTATTCATTTGATTCCAGGAAGTGTTCCTCCAAACATCAGGCCTTATAGATATCCTTACGTCCAAAAGAGCGAAATTGAACGTATGATTGCGGAAATGTTAGAGGCGGGTATAATTCAACCTAGTCAAAGTTCTTTCTCTGCTCCTGTAGTATTGGTACACAAGAAGGATGGATCATGGTGAATGTGTTCGGATTATAGGGAGCTCAATAAGCTCACCATTAAAGATAAATTTCCCATTCCTGTGATTGATGAATTATTGGATGAATTACATGGAGCAATTTATTTTACCAAGTTGGATCTTAGTTCCAGATATCATCAAATTAGAATGAAGACTGAAGATATTCCAAAAACAACATTTCGAACTCATGAGGGTCATTATGAATTTTTGGTCATGCCTTTTGGCCTTACCAATGCAACTTCTACATTTCAAGGGTTGATGAATTCCATTTTCAAACCCTTCCTTAGAAATTTTGTGCTAGTATTTTTTGATGATATACTAATCTATAGCAGGTCTTGGAAGGATCATGTTGAACATGTTGACAGGGTGCTCAAACTATTGCATTAGAAACAATTATATGCAAAAACATCCAAATGTTTCTTTGGAGTACAAGAGGTGGAATATCTAGGTCATATTGTATCTCACAAGGGTGTTAAAGTAGACCCTAACAAAATTAAAGCCATTAAGGAATAAAAAGTCCCCACAACCATAAAGCAGTTGCAAGGATTTCTTGGGTTAACAGGGTATTATCGCAAGTTTTTTAAGAATTATGGGAGAATAGCAGCACCTCTGACAACATTATTGAAGAAAGATACATTTTGATGGACTCCTGAAACAACTAAGGCCTTTGAACATATTAAAGAGGCAATGTGCCTAGCACCGGTCTTAACTACGCCAGACTTCACAAAAACCTTTATTGTGGAATGTGATGCCTCAGGAAATGGAATTGATGTTGTTTTAATGCAGGAAGGAAGACCCATTTCTTTTGAAAGTCGTCCAATCAAAGGAAATTATTTACATAAACCTATTTATGAGAAGGAAATGTTAGAAATATTGCATGCACTAAAGAAATGGAGAACTTACCTAATGGGAAGACACTTCAAGGTAAAAACTGATCATGATAGTCTTAAACACTTTTTGGAACAAAGACTATCTTCAGAAGAGCAGCAAAAATGGGTCACAAAGATGTTGGGTTATGACTTTGAAATAATCTACAAAAAAGGAAAGCTTAATGTTGCTGCAGATGCACTCTCAAGAAAGAATGAAGAGGTGGAAGCATTGCTTTGTGCCATTTCTATTATCCAACCAGATTGGATAACTGAAGCAAGAGATGAATGGAAGAAGGACAAGATGTATGGACACTCATTCAAAAGTTGCAGCAAGATCCTAGTACATCTGATACATTTAGTTGGAAAAATGATTCCTTATGGTACAAAGATCGCTTATATCTTTGTAAGAATTCCCAACTAAAACAAAAGATTCTTCCGGAATTGCACACTTCTCCTTTAGGAGGACACTCAGGATTTTTAAAAACTTACCACAGGGTGAAGAAAGAATTTTTTTGGGATGGCCTTAAATCCGATATTCAAAAGTTTGTGGCGGAATGTTTGGTTTGCCAGCAGAATAAAGTGGAAACAATTAAGACCCCGGGACTTCTACAACCTTTATCCATTCCAAGTCAACGTTGGGAGGAGATTTCAATGGATTTTATCACAGGTTTACCTAAGTCCGAAGGAAAGATTGTCATCATGGTGGTAGTTGATAGACTTACCAAGTATGCACACTTTTGTGCATTATCTCATTCATTTAAAGCAAGTACAGTTGCTACTACATTTATGGACAGAATTCAAAAGCTACATGGAAGCCCAAGGGTTATTGTGAGCGACAGAGATCCCATTTTTACCGGAAATTTTTGGACGGAGTTATTTTCTTGTTTGGGTACTCAATTAGCTCATAGCTCATCTTATCATCCTCAATCTGATGGTCAAACTGAGATAGTAAATAAATGTTTGGAAGGATATCTTCGTTGTTTTGTATCTGATAAATAAACACAATGGGTCAAGTGGTTACCTCTCGTTGAATGGTGGTATAACACTTCCTTTCATACTGCAGCAAAAATGACCCCATTTATGGAACTTTATGGATATCATCCACCATCCATCACATCATCTTTAAGGGAAAATTCGAAGGTTCAAGAAGTGGAAGATCACATCGAGCATCAGCAATAAGTTCTCCAACTCTTAAAGGATAACCTGAATTTGGCACAAAATCGAATGAAACAACAGGTAGATCAACATCGCAGCGAGAGAAGTTTTGATGTACGATATTGGGTATTTTTACGGCTACAACCATAAAAACAAATGTCCCTCAAGCAATCTAAGAAGGATAATAAATTATCGCCAAAGTACTATGGTCCTTACAAGGTGTTGCAAAAGATTGGTACTATGGCATACAAATTGGAGCTGCTTGCTTCTTCGCGAGTGCATCCAGTTTTCCACGTTTCATGCCTAAAGAAGGTTATAGGTGAAAATCTTCCAGTTAAAACAATATTGCTAGAACTTGATGAGGAAGGAAAAATCATATTGGAACCTAAAGTGGTCACGGAAACAAGAACTCGACAGCTACCAATTCGATCAATTTCAGAGAAGAACTTACCCACTGAAGATTCTACATGGGAGGATGAGAAGTTTATATAGAAGCACCCAGAGCTACTCAAGCATTGAGGACAACACTTTTTTGGAGGAGAGGGGCATGTTAGGTCCCTATATTAATAATATAGTCCCTTATTGTTATTAGTGTAACCCCCTTATTGTTATTATTGTACCCTTGTAACCCCCATTTTGTTATTATTGTGCTCTTAAATTATTATTGTTAGGTCGGCTAGGATTACATTATGGCCCACTAGGATTACATTATGGCCACATGGACTCCTATATATAGAAAGGAGGTTTTGTAAATTGTATCATCCAAGAATTTTTTATTTATGTAATGTATTGGAGGTTTCCCCCTCGAAGTGGCTTATTTCTAAGGTGTTGATATCTCTTTTCTTCTATTTTTGGAGCTGGTTACACAACATTTACAACCCAACACCTTATGATAAGTAGATTCAATAAGTCCACTAATAATAATATTATTTTCTTTTGCATCATTTACCAAATTCTTCTTACCTTGTTCATTTTTAGTTTATGTAAATCCATTTTAAACAGTGTCCCATACTTCGTAACCTTGCGCCAAGAGACAAACCTCCATTGTTCCTTTCCAGAGTGCATAATTATTTTCATTGAATATAGGTACACCATTCTTGGTATGCTCCATGACCTCCTTCCATCTCTTAAACTGCTATTGAAGGAACCAAGCTCTGATACCAATTGTTGGAAATACTGAGGGGGGGGGGGGGGGGGGTGAATCAATATTCCTTTCAATTAGAGCATTGTTCAATCTTAAATTATTATCAAGAAAATTTCTACAACATATCAGAAAGAGAAAACAAAGATACTACAAATGCACGCAATTTTAAAGGTGGAACACTCGGGACAAAAAAACCACCTAAGCACGTTTCTCTAATAATTTTTTAATATTCAATCTAATTGAAAATAAAGCCCAACTTCTCTAGAATCTATAAAAGCATTTATCTAGCTCCCATCGGGGTGGACGCTCCATCGCCCAAGATTCTTCAAAGAGTCAACCGAAGCACCCCGAGCATTGGAGCGTCCATCCAAAGGGGGAGCTAGAGAAGAATGCTTTTCTAGATTCTAGGAAGTTGGAGCTTTATTTTCAATTGGAGTTGAATATTAAAGAATTATTAGAAAATCATTAGGTGGTTTTTGTCCCGGAGTGGGTTTCCACCTTAAAAACTATGTGCATTTGTGTTCCTCTTGTTTGCTGCTATCATTTTATAGAAACTGATAATAATTGAAGATTAACTAATGCTCTAATTGAAAGGAATACTGATTCACCCCCCCCTCAGTATTTCAAACACTGTAGTAGGTGCATAACATATGTGTAGTTGTGTGGTGTCGGTTCCACTTTATTAATGTTACCTACGAAGTTGAATAAGATCATAGTAGCTTCTTGTCGCATATTTACCCTAGTGGACTAGGTAGCTTTGGTAGATCTAGGAAGAGGGTGTTACAGAGTGGTATCAGAGCAGGTTTTCCTTCTATTTGGGTGGTGTCTAGCTCTTATTCTCCTTGTGTGATATATGATACTTGATCTAGATGGATATTGGTGGCCACCTCCCTATTCCACTTGGGGCCACACCATTTTTTCTTTCAGTTTTTCAATTTCCTTAATTGTAGCACAATTTACTATTTTTAGCATTATTTTGGGTCTTGAACTTCCAGAGCCATTTTGAGGCCCTAAACGAAGTTTTTTGGAAAAATCGGGAGCAACATTGAAGTTCCTTTGATGTTGCTCACATAAAAAGTTGTATTTCTCGGATAGATTTTTCTAACAAGGTATTGTGTGCATCAAACATATATCGTATGCCAAAGCTGCGTCCCCAAAAAGACTGATGTACCAGTTTACCCAAACGAGGCCCATAATTTTGGTGCATCATCTCCTAGCATTAGGTTTTTGGACGTTTAGGGTTATCCATTGTTTTCAATAATAAATAGGCCCTCGAGCCTCATTGTAACAGAGTTTAGAGGCATGTCACTACCACATATCTTCTCAGAGATAAGCTACCAGCGCCATAGCTAATTTATTCCCATTCTATGTGTAAGCATATTTCAATTATTTACTATTAATGAAATGAAGTTTTATTTCTGCTGCATTTCTGTTTTTATGTGTATTTTTGTATTTCATTTTGTTCCTGCATAAATCCGGATCAATGGTATCAGAGAGGTCTTCTCTTTCTCGATCCTTCTTTGCATGTCCCGAACAAGGTCAGGGTATAAGGAGTTAGGGATCGATCTAGTCGAACCTTTGCAATATCAGCCTCACAAACCCCGAAGACCACCAATGGGGGAGAACGGAAATATGATAGAGTAGGATATCCTATCATAATATTACTTGAGGAAGCACTTGAGAAAAAAAGGAAAGTGATGATGGATAACTTTTCTAAGATCCTTCAACAACTGCCCACCGACGGCACATCGACATCCAACAATCACTATGGAGGTGACAGTCCTTTTAAGGTACAAGTAAACTTTGACATTCCCATATTTGAGGGCCAAATAGATGCAGATGCCATAGATAAATGGTTGAATCTATTAGAAGGATATTTCTCGGTTCATGACTTTTCCGACCAGGAGAAGATTATTTTTTCACTCCTCAAACCCGTCTCCCATGTCAAGGACTAGTGGGAAACCTACCGTGAGAAAAAGGATGAGGGGAACCCTCTCTAGTATTCTCAGATGTACCCACTTGGAATTATTTTTGAGACACCATCAAGGAACAATGTTACCCCATGGGGAGCTATGAGGACAAGTACATACAATGGACTACGCTACGACAACAAAGGGATCAAGATGTGCATGAGATGACAAATCTGTTCCACACCCTATGCATAAAGTTGGGTACCTAATATTTGGAGAAGAATTTTGTGTTGAAGTATCGCAGTTGTTTGCATAATTACATTCAAGAGGAAATGGAGTTCCTCGACATCTCCTCTCTTGGTACGGCATACCAGTATGTTGCCAATATTGAGCAGAAATTCAAACCGAAGAAGTGAGACTTTTGATCTGTGAATCAAAAGCAAGGGAAAGGTGCTCCCAAACTATAGAACAAAGGACAAAGCCAAGGCATGGTGTCCCAAGAAAACCTGCCAAAGTCGCAAGAAAATAACAACACCGTGAAGCTGAAGAAGGACAAGGGAAATTAGTGTGAGTTCCATAAGAGCCCCACTCACAACACAAGTGAGTGTTGGGCCAAGAAATAATTAGTGGCCGAGATGATGACTTTTGAATCATATGTATGCTCTGACTCTGAATCAGAACTCGAAAAGGGGAAAGATAGAGGGAAGCAGATTATCGATGCGGAGCCCAACGCCACCCTTTCCACCATGAAGATCTAGAAGGAGGAACTGAAAGATCCAAAAGAGGAGGAGCATCTCGTCCACTCCTAGATGTGGGTAAAGGGTTCCCCACTATAATTCATTTTCGATAGTGGGAGCCAAAAGAACCTCATTTCAGCAGAGGTCATGAAGAAGTTGGGCTTGCTGACCACATCACACCCATAGCTGCACACAATCGGGTGGCTTCACTAAGGACGAGATCTTTGCGTCAGCGAGTAGTGCCACCTTCCCTACAACATCAAGCCCTTCATGGATGAGGTATTATGTGACATTGCTCCTCTTTATGTTTGTGGTGTATTATTAGGCCAACCATACTTGTGGAAGAGACATGTTGTGTATGAGTCCCAACCTCAAGCTATTATTGTTACTTTGGGAAATAAGTTGTATAGGATACCACAGGTACCACCGCCTACCGCTATATCTTTGGTAACTTCAAAACAATGTAGTAAGTTCATTTCCAAAACCCAAATTTTTTTTTCCTAATGATTCGCCCTCAGGGAAAGAAGAAGACCGTGGCCACAACCTTTAGACATGACTCCTCTGCATGAAAACAAAAAATGAACAAGGTTGTGGAGGAGTACGGGGAAATATTAACCTCACCCACAGGGGTGCCTCTGCACTATTAGCTCAAGCGCCCCCATCGATTTGACCCCAGGTGCGCTGCTGCCCAATGAACCGATATATTGACACTATGTTCTGGAGAAATATGAAATCAAGAAGCAGATTCAGGAGCTGTTGCTGAAAGGTCACATCCGACCGAGTTCATTGCCCTGTGGGAGCCCGACCGTGTTGGTGTAGAAGAAGTATTAGACTTGGAGACTCTCTATTGACTATCGGGCGGTGAACAAGATCATTGTCCAGAATAGGTACTCGATTCCATGGATTGATGACCTTATGGACCAACTCAAAGGGGCAAAATATTTCAGTAAGATCGACTTGACGTCTGGGTATCACCAGGTACTAATTGAACCATATGATGTGTGGAAGACTGCCTTCAAAGCCAAGGAGGATTGACGAATGCTCCCGTAACCTTCATGAGGATAATGGACGACATGTTGTGGCTATTCACCAACTCATTTGTAGTAGTGTACTTGAATTACATCCTAATATTCAGCCAGACTTGGGAAGAGCACCTCCACCACATCCGACAGGTCCTCCAAACACTGCAAAAACACAATTTATGTGCCAGTTTAGAGAAATTCACTTTTGGCATGACTGAGGTTCAGTATCTCGGATACATTATTGATGAGCGGGGGTTACATGTGGATCCAAACAAGATCCAAGTCTTTCAGGATTTTCCATGCCCAACCACTCTAACAGAGCTTCACATATTTCTGGGTCTCTCTAATTTCTACTGCACGGTCGTGTTGGGATTCTCTCATATCACTTGGCCCTTGAGTCAAGTCACGAAGGGAGGAGAAAAATCAAAATTATTTTCATCATAATCTCAATAGAAGGCATTCGTAGAATTGAAATATTGCCTATACTCTACCCTAGTGCTCACATTACCATACTTGCAACAACCATTTGACATCGATACATATGCCTCTGACTATGCTAATAGGATAGTTCTAACTCAACAGGGGCATCCAGTGGCATATCACAATGAGAAATTGTCCGACACAGTTCAAAATTATCCTACTTATGGTAAGGAAATGTATTCGATTATGCAGGCTTGCCGAAAATGGAAGAATTACATTTCGGGGAAGCAAATGGTCATCCACACCGACCACCGACCCCTGTAGTTCATACAAACACAAGGGAAGTTGTAGAATGATCGCCATTAGAAGTGGTCCACATATCTACCGTAGATTCATTTTAACATCAATTACAAGAAGGGTAGCACCAATAATGTTGCAGACTGCCTCAGTCGATCACCGATAGTGGCGCTAACCACCATTCTCAACTCTTGTGGGAATGAGACTTATGATTTTCTACTTCTCTATAAGAGCGATCCAAAATTCAGCCACACATACAAGACACTCTTGGAGGGTATGCAAGCTCCAAAGTTTCACCTATAGAATGCACTGCTATGTCACCTGGGACACCTTTGTGTTCCTTCAAGTGAGCGTGCCAAGATGATTTGGGAAGCACACTATAGTTGGGTAACTAAGAATTTCGGGGTCGAGAAAACAATGGAAATAGTGAAGAAGTATTTCTATTGGCCAAACCTTTTATAGGATTTCGTGAAGTACATCAGATCCTACACCACTTGTGTTATTTCCAAATCAAACATCAAGAAGGAAGGCCTCTATACTCTGCTACCTACCCCTAGTCGACCTCAGGAATCCATCTTCATGAATTACATGTTGGGCCTTCCTTCTACTAAGCATGGAAACGACTATCTTTTCATGGTCGTCAACAGATTCTCAAAGATGGCCATTATGGTGGCATGGAAGAAGAGTATCGCTACAGAAGCCATTGCTAAAATCTTCTTTGAATGAGTGTGGGTGCACTTTGGGATCCCATAGTCTATCATCTCAGATCGGGATGACATGTTCCTTAGCACATTTTGGTACAGCCTTTGGTCAATGTTGGACACCAATCTCACTAAGTCCACAACTTTCCATCCCCAAAATAATGGCCAGACAGAGGTCGTCAACAGGATGATTGTACACATTATGTGCATGTAAAATTCAAATTATCCACACACATGGGATGAGAGCCTTCCCTATGTACAAAAAAGTTATAACCAGGCTCTCCATAGCTCAACTCACCACATCCCCTTTCAAGTCGTCTTAGGATTCCAGCCACTATGTTGCATTGATGTAGCCATGCCATTTTTGGTTACTTAGGCCAATTTGGCTCATTTCCATTCTAAGGCTGACAAGGTGAACATCTTCATTTATCACATTCAACACTTTCGTCAACAGGTTCATGACATATTGGACAAATTCAATTCTAAGTACACGGAATGACATGATCAACATCGGGTGCCATACAACTTCTTGGTGGGTGACAAAGTGCGGCTACATTTGCAAAAGGAGTGCCTCGTTGGATGCCACCTCAAGCTTTGTGCACTCCAAAGTGGGTCATACACCATCACCAAGACTATAGGGTCCAATTCCTTCGAGCTCAGTATTCCACCATTCCTTGGTCTGCACCCAGTGTTCAATGTGGATCACCTTCGGCCCTACTTCCCACCTCTACTGGACACCTCTGACATTGCAGAACAACTCACATCAATAGAGTTAAACCCAGAATTCATGGAATAAGCCTCCATGGATCGTATCATGTACATAAAAATAAATAACACTTTCCAGCAGAAGATTCAACTATATCAGGTTGTCAAAGTTGGCCAACTCCTACACCAAGGCAAATGGTTCACCAGGGACCAAGTTTAGCAGAAGTTTCCTCATCTCATGGAGGAACTCAATGCAATGGGGACCATTGCTTCCTAAGTGGGGAGGAATGATCCAGGTGGATATTGGTGTCCACCCACCTATTCCACTTGGGGCCCCACCATTTTTTCTTTTATTTTTTCAGTTTCGTTAATTGTAGCACAATTTACTATTTTAGCAGTTTCTTGGAACATGAACTTCCGGAGTTGTTTTGAGGCCCTAAACGATGTTTTTTGGAAAAAATGGGAGAAACATGGAATTTATTTTGATTTTTCTCATAGTAATTATTCCTCGGACAGATATTTCTAACGAGGTATTGTGTGCATCAAATGGAGATTGTATGCCAAATTTATGTCCCCAAAAAGATTGATGTACCAATTTACCCAAACGGGTCCCATAGGTTTGGCGCTTCATCTCCTAGCGTTAGGTTTTTGGATGTTTAGGGTTATCCATTGTTTCTAAACAATAAATAGACCCTCAAGCCTCATTTTAATACAATTCAGAGGCTTTTAGCCACCACATCTCTTCTTAGAGATAAGCTACCAACACCCTAGCTAGTTACTCCCATCATTGCCTCTAAGAATATTTCAGTTATTTTCTATTAATGAAATGAAGTTTTATTTCTGCTGCATCTTTGCTTTCATGTGTATTTCTGTATTTTGTTGTGTTCCTACATAAATCCGGATCAATACCATAGAGTGGTATCAGAGCATGGTTCAACACTTCGAATGGATGGAAAGAATGTATTTTCCATGCATACATGTCAGTTGCATATGTGTTCTTTATTCTTGTGGTATATTTTTTTGTTATGTATGCATGGTGGTAGTCGTTGTTTCCATTTTTTTTCCATGTGGAAGTTGATGATGTTGTTGTTGTGATGGGTTATTCATGAATGCATGTTGGTTGTATATGCATTTGTTATTCATGTTAGTGTTTATATGTTATTATGCATGCATTGTCATGGTTATATTTATGCATGTATAATAGGTTAGACATGCATTGCAAGGTCATTGTAGGAATTTTAGGTCATCATGATGTTGTTGATAAGATATGATGTTGATGTGTTGGTTAATATAGAGCAAGAGATGAAAATCATCAAAGTTAGGTTGTAGCACTAGACTTTGGGGTGAGAGAAGATCATCATACATGTATTGTATGATTGGCATGCAAGTATGTTAATTAATGGATTGTTATTTGCATTAGGTTTATATGCATGTTTGTCATTTTATTGTTGTTGTGGTCACATGCATGGTAGATTCTAGTGAATCAATGTGGTCGTATGCACCTGTGTCTAATAGTCACGAATTATAGTAATGTGTTGTTATATGCATTTTTTGTTGTTGTGTTACATTAGTTAACTTGATGATTACATTATATGTTAAATTCTTGTTGTTAAATGCTAGTTAACTTTATGATTAGGGTAATTTCATTAAGATCTTGATGTTATATGTATCATGTTAATCTATATTAGCCTATTAAAATGCTTATGGTTATGATATTCAGGTATGAGCTGACATATTTGTGATATTGTGACGTACTAATTTGGACTGACCGTGAAGATGTGATTGTTATGAATGAATGACAACTATTTATGAAATTATGAGGTAAACATGTTACCTAGTTACTGTTATGGATATCATGACCTTATTTATGCTTGATTTGATGTGTTGTGAAGTTATATTATGCTAATATAGATTGACTGTGCATATAAGATAGCCTCCCCTTAGATACATCAAGGTATGAGTTTTCTTATGGCATCTACTTCGTGTTTGAATATTTTATTATGTCATTTATTTGGTGTCTATTATGTCATTTATTTGTTTTCTGAATGTTTGATTACTTGCATGATATGAGTGTGTGCCTATAATATTGCATGAATTAATGATCTTGTTTTAAGATGGTTGTACTAACCCACTATGTGTTGAGATAGTTGATGTTTACTTGAGTCTAAGTGGGAGATAGTTGTAGTATTATGATTTTGACTATTAGTTGATTATGACAAGGCTATTAGTCCCTGTAGAGGATGATTTTAGTTAATATATATGATGTCATGATATTTGGAACATGTGGCTAACATGTGTGACTAGTTGCAGGGAAACATGCTTGGTATTAGCATGACAAGGTAATAATTGATGTGTTTATATAACTAATATATGGGTGATGTGATAGTACATAGTAGGACTCGATTGAAAAAAGGTAAAATAAATAAATTGGGTAATAATTCCTTTGGAAATTTTTGGGAACCACAATTCCAAATGAATGAGCACTTACATGAATACATGAATTTTACTTAACCCTAATCTTGTCTGGTATTATGTGGATATGTGCTATATTTATGAACATGTATTTGACAGGTATAATAATTGGTTTCTTGTTATGGCTGAATTCATCAATGATTGAAGTCCCTTGAGAAATGATATATGTATGTGTTCATATACAAGGTAGTGTTCCTGGAATAACAAGGTAAGGTAACTGGTATATTGTATGTTTATATTATACACTGACAATTATGTGTTTATGGTGGTATGATGTAGGGAATTGCATGGAAAAAGAGACTGCCGTGAAATATTTGAAGAAGGCTTAGGTTAAGATTTCTCTTGGAAGCATTGGAGACCCATGGGGATTGCTTCACCATGTTTGATGCTAGTTTTATGCTGATGTTATTTTTTTATTTTTTTACGATTGATTTGTGGTCTTGACTTTGTCTAGTGCATGATCATGGTACTTTGTTTGCAGTCTTGTATTGATATTGGTTTTTCATGGTTTTCTTCTTATTTGATTGTTGTTCCTACCTTTTTTCTTGAGTCTTGAGAATTTATTGGGAAAGAGGAAAGTTTATGGAGCTATGGGAGAGCTATGTGGAACCCAACGGGGGATGTAAAGCCTAGATGAAGCTCGGTTCATGACTAAGGGCAGTTGAAGGTAAGAATATGACAATCAGTTGGATTGGTGGGGTCCATTGGGATAAATGGATATTGGAAGGAAAATTATGAGAAAGGTAGTAGAAAAGCTAAATTAAATGGATTTGAGGCATCATATTCCTTATCTATGTTGGGAACTATTGTTCTTAGTGTGGTGCATGTTGTGCATAGATAAAGGGAGTTATCTTAAAACTTATCTTATGCTATATGGTAATTATGTTGTGATCATGATTATGTTAATGTTTATATATGTATAGATGTATGTATGTATGTATGTCATGTCTGATAGGGTCGTCATGGATCATGATTGTTTAAGGCTAAAGTTTATATGTATATATCTGAGTATGTATGTCATTGTCTGACAGGATCATTATTGCTTTATGCTAATGATTATATATATGTATGTATCTATGTACCTATGTCACTTTCTGACAAGGTTGTAAGGGATCATTCTTATGGAGGAATGATTTATTATGCAGGTGAATGGTATGAAGACATTCTTGGTTTATGAGGAATCAATTGGGAAGAGTAACCCTGACATATCTACAAGGTCATAATCACGTGGATATGAATTTATATTATATGTTTGTACTATGCCTATGTTTATGTTATGGGCATGTAATGTTGAGGGATACATAAGCATAATGGAAGTAGTGTGATCGGTGGTGTTGATCATGTCAGCATTCTATTGAAATTTTGATAAGAAACCTCACTTAAATTCTTCAACCCCCCTCTTTTTGACTTAAAAATTCCTTTTTCTACCTATCATTACCTTTGCCTAGCCTCAAAATTGCATTAAAAATGGCTAAAAACCCGCATTTGAAAATATATAAGGTTTGGCAACTTTCGGCCCTAGCCCCTCAGTCTTTTTCTCCATGTAACCTACGTACCAGACCAAGCTCTAAACCCGGAAGTGCTTATCGCAGGCAGATATCGGGTGCAGTATTATCTGTCGATCTGTACAGATCGGACGGTCTTCGTGGATCATCGCTGTGCCCATAGCCTGCTTATTCACCATCTGATCAAACCATAAATCAACGGTCCCCAGCCCACCTACCTTTGTGGTCCCCGCGCCCAAAAACACTGTGCTAAACCCGCCCGGTTTCTATCGCACCGCCTTTGGGCGGCAGGCGGTATTTTATTTTTTGGAGCGATTCCATACATCGCGCGACGCGTGTCTCGCGCACTATTTCAAAACCGCCTACTCATCGCGCGTCATAGTTCGACAATGGACGTGGTGTGATATCGATATGATCCATTCGATCTGGGGCGATCCATTCGACGGTAGTCTCTCCACGAAGCTGCACGGGTGTTAATCCAAGTCAACAGT
Source organism: Pinus albicaulis (assembly GCA_034641835.2). Classification (NCBI taxonomy): domain Eukaryota; kingdom Viridiplantae; phylum Streptophyta; class Pinopsida; order Pinales; family Pinaceae; genus Pinus; species Pinus albicaulis. The sequence continues at coordinate 678,554,711 of CM076583.1, forward strand.
GCCCCTGGCCTACCATTTCATTGCCCTCCAATACGTTTTCCACCGTTGATCTCCTCCTAAGATCGGACGGTCCAGATTAATTGCTCGTCCACCATGTGTTTTCCCGCCACATCATCATTCCCCACGTTCTTGTCGCGTTTTTTCTCCGTCTCCCTTATGCATTTCATCCAAAAGTCCAAGTGTCATGTTTTAGCATTCCGCCAACTTTCACCATGACTATCTTCTACAGTCATGCTGCATTTTCTGCCATAACTCAACACTGTTCCGCCATTTCGCCAGGTTACATTGTCATCTCTGTCGCCACCTGCATCCACCTTCCCATGCATTATTTTCTTGACGATTTTGTGTGTGTTTGCAGGTTACAAAGGTGGAAAACCGCCACGATTCATTCTCTATTACAGTGACAGAGGACACATCAAAGGACCATTTTTCAGAGGCTGGAATTATGGAGAAAGGCCCAGGAAGGTATGTCGACAAGACTTCCATTAAAGAAGTAGGTTTAAAATCTTTCAAACCCTCCAGAGTCATTCAAAGAACAGATTGCGCAGATGGAGACATTAATGGAGCAGCAGAGAAATATCAGTGAATGATCGAGGAATTCAACGTTCGGCATTGAAGATCTTAAAACTTAATTCAGGGTTTAGAAGGTAGACGGTACCATTCGCAGAAAACATACTCTAAAGCTTTCTTTTCAGCACCATTTTCTTTCAGGAAAGGACGGAATATCTATGTGATTTTACTTCTTTGCCGTGTTCCTGAATAGACTTCTACTCAGTGCATTTATTTCAGTAAGCAGGCAGCAGAGTACGCACAGCACTACAGAGTCATTGAGCAGTATGGGCATGCACGTTTTTGCCATCTGGTTTTAATGAAGAAAATTAAATGTTCATCACCTACTCCCTTTTCGAGCTTTCTTGTTCTCCTATAAAGCTCCCGAAAAACAGATGATTTAGGGTTCCAGATTTTATTAGAAAATTATGCAGTGAAAGGATTTTTGTATACATTTTGTTGAACTCTTGTATGAAGGCTTAGAGCCCGTAGGGTCTCAGTGAGGAGTTCCATCTGTTAAGAGGATTTTGGTCTTTGGTATTTCACAGTGTGTAACTTTCTCTTTTATGTGTTAGTTTAATAGATAATTTCATTTCATCCATCTTTCTTGTATCATGTTTCTGGAATGCAAGTGGCTCACTGATTTTTGGTATGGATTTATCCTAGTTGATACCCATGCTCGGATTACTCAAGCACTTTAAATATGGCTCAGGCATGATATACTATTTCACTATTCACTCAAACCGTATTTCTGCTATATTAGTTTCTTTGGGAGGGTGTTTTTAAAACGTTATTTTCATGAATGGATTCTTAAATTGGTAAGCCCATTACATGGTGATATTGTGTATCTGGATATCAACTCAATGACAACTAATATTCTCTCAATATTTCATTCACTACATACACCTTCTGATAATTTATTTCTGAGAGGTATTTCTGAATTGGCCCTCTTTACAGTAAGTTGTCTCTGAATTGTCTGTTGCTTTTATATTGGAGTTTTGCATGTTGCCCCTGTAGTATTCCTTTCTCTGTGTCAGTTTCTAAAGGTCTTGGTCCCATTCAGATTAATATTCCTTGTTTTTCAGGAAATAGCATGAGAGCTTTTTATTGATAACTTCCTCTGTTATATCATACGCTCCTTGCTAATATAAGATGTCCTAGGCACTGGTCTATCACAACTCTAGGATGTCTCTAGGAACGACAACATATTTTTGGCGCCGTTGCTGGGGAATGAAGTTGAGAAAATTTAAATCCCTGGGCCTTGACAATACCTAATTCACTCTTCAAGTAGGTGAGTATGGAGAGTTGAGAGTTTTAGATCCCTCACCTTGGCGACTTCGCATTTGTTTATTAGATAAATTCATTTGTAGTCCTGGCTCCTCGTAAGCCACACCTGAGGTCAGATACATCTCAGCCAAAGACACCTTCAGTGTCTGACCCAGAGAAGATCATACATAGAAGAAATTGGAGGGAAAGAAAATCAGTCCACACTGAAATCCCTGAATTGTCTATAGAAAACTTTCCATCCTCTTCTTCTCAAGTAGCCCAAGTGCTAGGTTCTGACTCCACTGTGGGAGATACTGATTACTATTCAGATAGTCCACCCCGAGGAGGTGTCAGAAATAAAGATAATTTTAACCCTACTCCTAAGGTCGAAGAGGTCAAAGAAGTCACTGAAGTATCTACTATTAACAGACCATTATTCCCCTCAACACCTCAAGCTGTTTTTCATTACATTCCTATTGTTATTCATACTCCACTACCACCTCCTCCTCCTCCTGTTACTCATCAAACTATTGCACTACCTCCACCCCCTCCAATGGCCAATGTCCCAGGCTTCTTGCTAAATAAATATGCCCCTCTGGAATTACCCCAAGTGTTGAATGATATGCCACAAGATTATCTGAAGATTTTACCCCGATTTAATGGGGAAAATGAGATTAATGCTCAAAAACATCTTGAGGTCTTCTGTTCTTTTGTAGAGAAATTTAATGTGGAACATTTATATGTGGTCTTAAGGCTGTTTGTCCAATCTCTTGATGGTGAAGCTCGAAAATGGTTTAAGACATTGGCAGGTCATTCTATTACCACTTGGGAAATAATGGAAGATACTTTTCTCAAGAAATGGGGAGAGAAGAAATATCACGGACATTGTCTCACTGAGTTTAATACACTCAAGAAAATACATAATGAAGGGGTTTCAGAATTTATCAAGAGATTTAATAAATTGTATTTAAGTCTTCCTACTAATATGAAGCCTCATCAAACTGCTGCTAAAGTTGTTTTCGTAGCAGCCTTTGATTCAGAATTTGGTTTCTCTCTCAGAGAAAGAAAGCCTGCTACTCTCGATGATGCTCAAACAGATGCACTACAGTTGGAAGAAAACTTTGCCTCCACTGGTAAATCAAAGGGAAAATCTTAACAAGATACTAGAAGAAGGGGCAAAGAGGAGGTATCTACCTCTAACCAAGACAGAGACTCACCTAATGACAGAATGGAAGAAATGAGAAAATTGATTAGAAAAGTGGTCAAGCTTGAATTGGAGGCCAAGAATTCAGCCTTCAAGAATTTCCACAATGCTCCAAACAAAGGTTACAATCCTCAGTATAGGAAACCACCCCTGAAAATATTTCCAAGGGAACCAAAGGAACAACAAGATCAGGTACCACATCCATTGTACTTGGAAGGTCCATAAGATGATCCTACTGAAGACAGTGCCTATGGACTGGAGGATGCAAATCTTGCTTTTTCAAATAGTGATGGAGAAGAATGCTCATTGCAAGAAGAAGAAAATGCTAGAGACACGGAAGACTCAGAGATTGATTATTGTTGTAAGCAATTTGTTGAGTTCATGCAAGTTCAGTTCAACAAAATATATGACCTCAGATCTTCTAGGAAGAGAACTCGTACTCAAGAACAAGAAAGAGAGCCACCCCAGAAGGAAGCACCTGCACAAAAGGAGTCAACAATGCAGAAAGTCACAGACAAAGGTAAGGGCCCTCTAAAAAAACCTTTGCAGTCTAATGATCAAATTCCTTCCTCTTCAAAAGCAGTTAGTCCCCCTAATACCAAGTCTGTGTTAAAAGAAGTCAAACCCTCGAATGAAAATAAAGAGTCAAAAGAGGTTGTAATAGAGAAGTCCTCTCCTATTTTCAGTCTGAAAAAGGAACTTGAGAAAGTCAAAATCCCAGTTCCCTTGACTGAACTGTTGAAACAACCTGCATATCAATCCCAAGTCACCTCGTTTATGATCCCTCCAGAAGTTTCACTCACCCCAGATAGTCTCAACCTTAAAGAAGAAAGACCCATGGTTGTCTTTGGTCCACATGTTGAGGAATTAGATGCTTCTACTCCTCCCTTTTATGTGTCTCTAGTAATTCATGACCTGCTATTACATAACTGTATGTTAGATTCTATAGATTCCCATAATCTACTTCCTCTGTCAGGCATGGAAAAAATAGGACTAAAAATCACCCGTCCATACAAGGACCTCTATTCATTTGATTCCAAAAGAGTTAAATGCCTAGGGATGATCAAATATTTGGTGGTCAATTTGGCCCAAATCCCAGCAAAAAGTGTGGTAATGGACATCGTGGTGGCAGACATCCCAGCTCGCTTTGGCATGTTACTGTTAAGGTCCTGGGGAACAAAAATTGGTGGGTCAATTAAGTTGGATTTAACATATGCCACCATCCCAGTTTTTGGTGGCCAAGAGAGAAGGTTGTATAGGGAGACTAGATTTGTCAAGATGGTGACTAAGACTGACAACTCTGTTAATTCACCAGTCTACAGTAAAGAAGGAGATTTCTCATGCTTGATGCTGGAAGAAGATCAGTATTATGCTCAAGAACCATCCTTCTGCTAGATCAAGACTGAGCAGCCCTCAGAGAGCCATGAAACAGGAATATGGACACTTCATTTTGATGGAGAAAATTCAAGAGAAGGTAATGGAGCTAGAATAATACTGATTTCCCCTTCAGGGAAATGGGTCCCATTGTCCTTCAAACTGGAGTATGAAGCTACTAATAATGTGGCTGAATATGAAGCACTTCTTCTAGGATTGCAGACAGCCAGAAGCATGAACATACAAAGTTTAAAAGTTTTGGGAGATTCAGAACTGGTGGTTAGACAAGTTAGGAATCAGTGCCAAACCAAACATCCTCGACTGACGGCTTATAGGAATGAAGTTTGGGACATGGTAGAGAATTTTTGCTTGGCATTCAATATCTAGTTCATGCCCCGAGAACATAATAGGATGGCTGATTCCCTTGCTGTGGCTGCTAATACATTTCGTCCACCTCAGAACCCCCTCTTAAGGTATGAAATTGAGGTGTGTTATCGACCATCAATCCTAGATAACATTAAGCATTGGCAGGTATTTGAGGATGAAGAACAGGTGAAGAGATTCCTGGAAACAGTAGGAGAATTCTCCAATATGGAGATTGATGCTGGAGAAGAAGAAGAGGCTGAAGATAGTTCAGAAAACAAATGGGAGGAAAGAATGGAAGGTAATAAAGTGTTGCAATTAAAGGGAAACATTATACCTAGAGGGCTGGTGCCTCTAGAAATATTATTTGACAAGAATGATGTCCCACTGCAGCCAAGCAAAGTCGTAGAAGAAAATCAGGTAGACGACCTGAATCTTGGTACTGATGCTGATCCCAAGATTGTAAAATTGTCCAAGAAAGTCCCAGAAGAATATAAAGAGCTATATCAGAAATTATTTCAGTCTTACAGAGATGTGTTCGCATGGTCCTATCAGGAATTGAAAACTTTTGATATCAGTATAATGCAGCACAAAATTCCACTAAAGGGGGATGCAAAGCCTCATAAGCAGAAGCTCAGACAAATAAATCCCCTACTACTTCCCTCTATTGAGAAGGAAATTAAGAAGCTGTTAAAGGCCAAAATAATTGTGCCATTGAGGTACTCTGAGTGGGTGGAAAAACTAGTCCCTGCCTGAAAAAAGAATGGAGAAATAAGGCTGTGTGTGGATTTCTGAAATTTAAACAGAGCATCCTTAAAGGATAATTATCCACTGCCTAAGATGGATCACATCCTGCAGAAGGTGGTTGGATCTTCTAGGATGTCAATGATGGATGGATTCTCTAGCTACAATCAGGTGGCTGTACTTCTAGAAGATCAAAAGAAGACCGCTTTCACCACACCATGGGGTACATTTATGTATGCCAGGATGCCTTTTGGATTAATTAATGCAGGGGCCACTTTTCAGAAGGCCATGGACATTGCTTTTGTTGGGGAGAAAGATAAATTTATGGTAGTTTACCTCGATGATATCACTGCATTTTCAAAGAATGACACTGAGCACATTGAGCATCTGCGTAGAACCTTTGAGAAATGCAGAAGGTATGGTCTCTCTCTTAACCCTCGGAAGTCTTTATTTGCATTAGAAGAGGGTAAAATTTTGGGACATATTGTGACTAAATATGGGGTGAAGATAGACCCTAAGAGGGTAGAGGTTATAAATGGTATTTCTCTTCCCAGAAATAAGAAGGAGGTACAGGTATTCCTAGGGCGTATTAATTTCCTGAGAAGGTTTATTCCTAACTATGCTGAAATATTTAGACATATAACTGACATGCTGAAGAAAAATAATGAAGTTAAATGGTCCCAGGAATCACGAGAGGCCTTTACCAGGATAAAAAATGCTTTTGCAGAAGCCCCTGTGCTAGCTGGACCAGATTATGCTAAACCTTTCATGATATTTTCTTTTGCATCACCTCATACAATAGTAGGATTTTTATTGAAGAAAAATGAGGAAGGGTACGAGCAGCCCATTTCCTTCTTTAGTCAGGTGCTCCGTGATGCAGAATTAAAATATAACATATTGGAAAAGCAAGCATACGCCATAGTGAAATCCCTCAAAGCATTCCGCATATATGTCTTGCAGTCCCATATCACTGCATTTGTGCCTACAGCTGCTGTAAAAGATATTCTCATTCAGGGGGATAGTGAAGGAAAAAGAGGGAGGTGGATTGCCAAGATACAGGAATATGAATTAGACATCTGCCCTACTAAGCTGATCAAAGGACAAGGGCTTTCCAAAATATTATCTGAATCAAACTATCAAGCTCTGGGTATAAATTTGTCCATAATAGCAAGTGAGGAATCTAAGGAGAAAGAAGAGCGACAGGGAATTGGGGTAGCTACTCCAGAAACACATATAAAGTACCTAACTAGTCAGTGGTACAAAGAGATAGTAGAATATCTCCTCACACTCAGCTGCCCTCCAAGCTGCAATAAAGCTGAATACAGAACGTTGAGATTGAAATCACAGAAGTACATAGTCGCCAATGGTCTGCTATACTGGCGTGATCCCTCAGGCATCCTACTCCTGTGTCTCACAGAGGATGAGGTTGAGAGTATAATAGCTGAATTTCATGAAGGAATCCGTGGGGGTCATTACAGCTGGAGGGCCACCGTTCACAAAATCCTGAAGGCTGGTTTCTATTGGCCCAAGATTTTTGGAGATGTTTTTGCCTGGGTAAGCTCTTGTGAGAAGTGTCAGAAATTTGCTAAAAGACAGAGGTTGGCACCTCTGTTGATGATTCCCGTGCACGTGGATGAACCTTTCCGACAATGGGGAATTGATTTTATAGGTGAGATACATCCTCCATCGAGTGGTCAGCATAAGTGGATTTTAATTTCCACTGATTATTTCACAAAATGGGTGGAAGCCATACCTGCGAGGAATGCCACAGATACTGTAATAACAAAGTTCATGGAAGAAAACATTATATCCAGGTTTGGTTGTCCTGCCAGAATTGTAACTGATAATGCCTAGGCCTTCAAGTCTGCAAAGTTTGTGAGCTTCTGTCAGTAGTATAACATCACACTAAGTCACTCTAAAGCCTATTATCCATAGGGAAATGGATTGGCATAATCTTCCAATAAAACCCTGGTAAGGGCACTAAAGAAGGCTATAAATGAAAATAAGAAAAATTGGGATTCCCAGTTGAAATTTTCTCTGTGGGCCAATAGAATTACCAGCAAGAGACCAACTAGAAAATCCCCATACGAATTAGTATATGGGAGGGTAGTAGTATTCCCTATTCAATTAGCCCTACCAGTAGCCCAATTCATGCAGGAAATTCAAGAAGATCCTGATGATATGACCAAGAGAATAAATCAGCTGGTGGAATTGGAAGAAACCCGCAACCGGGTAAATCAAAGGCTGACAGAGTGTCAGGAGAAGATGAAATACCTTTTTGATTAGCATGCCAAGGATAGGAATTTGCAAATTGGTGATCTAGTGCTCCGATGGGATATCTGGAGGGATGAAAAAGGAAAACATGGTAAATTCGATCCACTCTGGTTCGGTCCTTTCAAAATTGTGGAACAAGGAGGTAACAACACTTTCAAGTTGGAAAATTTATAGGGTGACTTGCTTGACGCCCCTGTAAATGGTCAGTTTCTTAAACCCTACTTCCAGTTCTAATTCAGGCAGAGATAGCCTAATGTAATATACTGTATATTAGTTTCCTGTTTTCTCCCTCGTCTAAATAATGTGGGTGTCGTGATGAATTATGAAAAAGAAAAAGTAGAAGTGCTGAAGAGCAAAGTTCGCACAGAAGATAATCAAGTGGTATGCGATGTTCTCGACATGCTCAGGGATGAACGTGCCATCCCTAGGTGGAGCCAATGTTGATCATGTCAACATTCTATTGAAATTTTGATAAGCAACCCCGCTTAAATTCTTCAACTCCCCTCTTTTTGACTTAAAAAGTCCTTTTTCTGCCTATCATTACCTTTGCCTAGCCTCAAAATTTCATTAAAAATGGCTAAAAACCCGCATTTGAAAATATATAAGGTTTGGCACCTTTCAACCCTAGCCCCTCAGTCTTTTTCTCCATGTAACATGGGTGCCAGACCAAGCGCTAAACCCGGAAGTGCTTATCGCAGGCAGATATCGGGCGTAGTATTATCTGTCGATCTATACAGATCGGACGGTCTTCGTGGATCAACGTTGCACCCATAGCCCACCTGTTCACCATCCGATCAAACCATAAATCAACGGTCCACAGCCCACCCACCTTTGTGGTCCCCGCGCCCAAAAACACTGTGCTAAACCTGCTCGGTTTCTATCGCACCGCCTTTGGGCGGCAGGCGGTATTTTATTTTTCAGAGCGATTCCATACATTGCGCGATGCATGTCTCGCGCACTATTTCAAAACCGCCTACTCATCGCGCGTTATAGTTCGTCAGCGGACGTGGCGCGATATCGTTGTGAGCCGTCCGATCTGGGGTGATCCATCCGACGGTAGTCGCTCCACGAAGTTGCATGGGTGTTAATCCAATTCAACAGTGCCCCTGGCCCACCATTTCATTTCCCTCCAATACGTTTTCCACCGTCAATCTCCTCCTGAGATCGGACGGTCCAGATTAATTTCTCGTCCACCACGTGTTTTCCCACCACATCATCATTCCCTGTGTTCTTGTCGCGTTTTTTCTCCGTCTCCCTTATGCATTTCATCCAAAATTCCAAGTGTCATGTTTTAGCATTCTGTCAACTTTCACCATGACTATCTTCTACAATCATGCTACATTTTCCGCCATAGCTCAACATTGTTCCACCATTTCGCTAGGTTACATTGTCATCTCCGTTGCCACCTGCATCCACCTTCCCATGCATTATTTTCTTGAATATTTTGTGTGTTTTGCAGGGTACAGAGGCGGAAAACCACCATGATTCATTCTCTGTTACAGTGACGGAGGACACATCAAAGGATCATTTTTCAGAGGTTGGAATTATGGAGAAAGGCCCGGGAAGGTATGTCGACAAGACTTCCATTAAAGAAGTAGGTTTAAAATCTGTCAAACCCTCCAGATTCATTCAAAGCACAGATTGCGCAGATGGAGACATTAATGGAGCAGCAGAGAAATATCAGTGAATGACCGAGGAATTCAACGTTTGGCATTGAAGATCTTAAAACTTAATTCAGGGTTTAGAAAGTAGAGGGTACCATTCGCAGAAAACATACTCTAAAGCTTTCTTTTCAGCACCATTTTCTTTTAGGAAAGGACGGAATGTCTATGTGATTTTACTTCTTTGCTGTGTTCCTGAAGAGACTTCTACTCAGTGCATTTATTTCAGTAAGTGGGAAGCAGAGTACGCACAACACTACAGAGTCATTGAGCAGTATGGGCGTGCACGTTTTCGCCATCTATTTTTAATGAAGCAAATTAAATGTTCATCACCTACTCCCTTTTCGAGCTTTCTTGTTCTCCTATAATGCTCCTGGAAAAAAGATGATTTAGGGTTCCAGATTTTATCAGAAAATTATGCAGTGAAAGGATTTTTGTATACATTTTGTTGAACTCTTGTATGAAGGCTCAGAGCCCGTAGGGTCTCAGTGAGGAGGAGTTCCATCTGTTAAGAGGATTCTGGTCTTTGGTATTTCACAGTGTGTAACTTTCTCTTTTATGTGTTAGTTTAATAGATCATTTCATTTCATCCATATTTCCTGTATCATGTTTCTGGAATGTGAGTGGCTCACTAATTTTTGGTATGGATTTATCCTAGTTGATACCCATGGTCGGATTAGTCAAGCGCTTTAAATATGGCTCAGGCATGATATATTGTTTCACTATTCATTCAAACCATATTTCTACTATATTAGTTTCTTTGGGAGGGTGTTTTTAAAATGCTATTGTCATGAATGGATTCTTAAATTGGTAATCCCATTACATGGTGATATTGTGTATCTGGATATCAACTCAGTGACAACTAATATTCTCTCAATATTTCATTCACTACATACACCTTCTGATAATTTATTTCTGTGAGGTATTTCTGAATTGGCCCTCTTTACAGTAAGCTGTCTCTAAATTGTCTGTTGCTTTTATATTGGATTTTTGCACGTTGCCCCTGAAATATTCCTTTCTCTATGTCAGTTTCTGAAGGTCTTGGTCCCATTCAGATTAATATTCCTTGTTTTTCAGGAAATAGCATGAGATATTTTTATTGATAACTTCCTTTGTTATATCATACGCTCCTTGCTAATATAAGATGTCCTAGGCACTGGTCTATCACAACTCTAGGTTGTCTCTAGGAACGAAAACAGGTGGCATGTTGGAACATGCATGAATAGTGAAAGGACCTTAGAAGCAAGGTTGTTTGGTAGAGTCAATGTGTGGTACATGGATGTGAAATAATACTATTGTGTATATGTTGTACATGTTCTACTTGTGATGTTTTGTACATGTGGTTTTTTGTATATATGATACTATGTATATGTTGTTTACGCAATGCTTAGTACAAATGGTGTTGCATACATGCAATGCTATGTATAGATGGTGTTGTTTACATTTTGTTCATGCAATTCTATGTATAGATGGTGTTGTGTACATGTTGTTTATGCAGTGTTGGGTATATATGGTGTTATGTACATGTGGTGTTGTGTGTATGATTGTACATATGGTGTTGCGTGCATGTGGTGTCGTGTACATGCTGTACATGGAGTGTTGTGTGTAGGTGGTGCTATGTACATGTCATGAAAGTGGTGATGTGTACATGTGGCGCAATGTACATGTTGTGCATGTGGTGCTATGTACATGTGGTGTTGTGTACACATTGTGCAGGTGATGCAGTGTACATGTAGTGTTGTGTACATGTGGTCTTGTGTACATGTTGTGTAGGTGGTACATGTGGTCTTATGTACATATTGTTTATGCAATACTATGTATAGATGGTGTTGTGTACATGTTGTTTATGCAGTGCTGGGTATATATGGTGCTATGTACATGTGGTGTTGTGTGTATGATTGTACATATGGTGTTGCGTGCATGTGGTGTCATGTACATGCTGTACATGGAGTGTTGTGTGTAGGTGGTGCTATGTACATGTCATGAAAGTGGTGATGTGTACATGTGGCGCAATGTACATGTTTTGCATGTGGTGCTATGTACATGTGGTGTTGTGTAAACATTGTGCAGGTGATGCAATGTACATGTAGTGTTGTGTACATGTGGTCTTGTGTACATGTTGTGTAGGTGGTACTGTGTACATGTTGTATTTGTGGTATTGATGTACATGTGCTATTGTGTGCATGTCGTACATGTTGTGTTGTGCACATGTGATATTATGTGTGTGTTGTACATGTTTTTTTGTGTACGAGGGGTACTATGTATATGAATTGGGTATCCATGGTATCATGACATATGTATTTGTTGTGATGTACTTTGTGTATGTACATGTATTATGTTATGTTGTACACCAGAGGTAGGTGTATGTATTATGTTTTGTTGTACAAAAGAGGTAGGTAGTTGTGTATAGGATACATGGGTATGTGTTGTGTTGTATGTTAGATGTAGGTGCATGCATTGTATGGTGTTGTATGTGTGTGATGCACATTATGTGTATGTGTACGTAGTTGAAGAGAGGGAACTAGGTTTTTTTCAGGTATGGAAACCGATCCAGTGTGCGTACAGAAAAGATAAAGGAAAAAGGTAGAAGCTAAGGATCGACTAAAGGATAAGTATCAATATTTTATTTCAATTTTAATTATGCATGTGATCTATGATTCTAGTTTATGATTATTATATGTGATATATGATTATGTTTTATGATGGTTACATGTGGTCTATGATTTTGATAGTATGATGGTTGTGTCACTGAGTTAACAAGATGTGATATCTTTATACATGATGATTTTATCAAACAACTAGTTTGACTTGTTGTGATAGGAAGTGAATAGGATTGCAAGTGTATGATGTGAATTTATTTCAATTTATTTTGAATCTAATTATAGTTATGTGCTTGCTAAGGAAAGCATGGAATTCCCAGTTGGATGGTTGAAATCAACTACAAGAATTAGAAGTGTCAGTGAAAGGAATTGGAACAGGCAAAAATATGCTGGTAAACAACTCTAGCAGCATGGCCATTATGGGACACTAGTACCCAATAATGTCCATTGATTTCCATGAGAATGCTATGACTGGTATGATGGTTGAGGAATGTATATTCATTGGTTTTTGTATGTTCTGATGCAAGGAAGCCTTGCCATGGCATGGATAACTGAGGATAGGGGATGTTGGGGAACTTGGAAGGTGAGTGACTGTATGGAAGGAGATGAACAAATTTCCTGAGGGATTGTGTAGCAGAGAAGGGAAGGTTAGGGATGGGATTTTTTTGGTCATTGTCATTTCTAGATGGAATTAGATGCACATTGGGAGTGTGCCCTGGAACAATGAGCCAACAACTATTCACTAAGAGGACAACAACGCAGGATTGTAGCACTGGACATTGGATGCAACTTTGACTCTAGAAGTGGATTATGGAATTCCTGGAAAGGAGGTGAATCCTAGTATTTCTTTTGAGGGTGGAGGTGTGAGGCTTTGGATTCCCTTATTAGAGATGCATGAATCGTATCCTTTTATTTTCTTGTTGAGAAAATGTGCATATGTGTATATGTGTATATTATTGTAAATACTATATTGAGTTAGATTTATAAAGCTCCATAGACAATAATTTTATTTGATGGTTGAAGAAAATGTACATAAGTGTATGTGAATTTTATTGTAATATTGTAATGCGTTGTGTTATAAAGCTCCATTAAATAGTATGATTGTCATGTTTTCAGTAGGTGGTCATTGTAAATACTACAACAAGTTGTGTTATAAAGCTCCATAGGTAGTATGTTTTTATTTCTTCAGTCTTGTTGGTTATAGGTGTCATTGAACACCGAGGACGGTACTCCCCAAGGGGGGGGGGGGGGGGGAGCATTCTGTAACAACCCTAGTGAAAATTCCATGTCATAAAAGATAATAAAGGCAAAAATAATAACCACAGCTATTGGGACATTTTTTCTGAGATGAATGACGGGAAAAACATCCTAGTGGGTGCTAATTTAGTTTATTATGGCTAAGGAAATTGGGAAAGTAAATGGAAAACGATTTGGAAAGGCATGTGGAATTTATTGGAATTTTATCTATGAAAATAATGGAAATTAGGAGAAAAGGAAGGTGAAAGGTCACATGTTGCATGTGATGAGGAAAATGATGGAAAATGATGAAAATAGATGCCTCATTGATAAAAAGGCTTAGAGGATCAGTTGGCAAGATTTTTCTAGCTTTTGGTCAATTCATTTTTGGAGCTCTCTCTCTATTCTTGCTCTCACACAGTCTTCGACAAACAGAGTTTTCTTGGAGCACTTCAAAATTGGATCAAGAAAGGAAAAGAAGGAAAAGAGGAAGAAAAGATCAAGCAAGGAAGAGAAGGATCAAGCAAATAAAACAAGTTTATTTGTAGGTATAGATTTGCATGTGTGATTTCCTTATTTGGCATGCATGGTTATGTGAGTGTGTTCTTGGTTATCTTTGTTTCATTGGCATGGGTTTTTCTAGGTGTGACGACATTCTCCAACCTTGCCTTTCCATTTCCGAATAGCCATGGTATGATGGGGTTATCATTTTTTGGTTGAGCTATATTGACAGATGGATTCAAAGATGAGTGAGGTGGATCTATGAAATAAAGAACACATGTCCTAGTGAAATCTGAACTAGACTGTGGATTGTGGTATACCCAATGGCCTAGTAACCCCTGAATCAGACTATGGGTTGCAGTAAATCCAGGTATTGTGTACTTCAGTGGGCTTGGGAATCCTCAACTGGTGAATGGTAGGATATACGGTAAACCATAGAGGCGGGTGCTCTCCATCAAACCTAGGAATCCCGGGATGGGATATACAGTAAATCCAAGGGGATGGAGTTTGTTGGGTAAAATTAATTGCTTAATAAAAACAACTAATCACCTATTCATTAATTATCAACCGAGGAACGTCTTTTTAATTCAAGGCAATCCGAAAAATATATAAATAGAAAATACCAACAACTAATACTGGTTATACATGATAATGTTCTACACTATCAAGCTCATTCGAAAAGAAATAAAATTCAAGTCTTGAAAAGCAATACTGAATCTCAAAAACAAAAAGTAAATGACAAGAAAATAATTATGCTAATCACATGACTTGAATCAATACTAAATTAAACCACATGTTACTGAATTATAAATTTAACCTATTGCACCCAACATAATTCAAATGTTAATCTATAACAATAAATTAAATAAAATCTAGAAATTGCGAGAAATAAAAAATTACTTTTAAAGAAAGGAAGTTTACTTTAAATAAAAACAATTGAAATTCAAATAGACAAGCACACAACTAAACTACGTTAGAGTTTCAAGGAAACACCGCGTCCGAGGTAGTGGGCCCAACTGCCCAAGACTCAGTTCTGCCTTGAGAAATAATTCAGATCAGATTAGAAGTAGCAGATATATAACTCAATGGATAAATTCCTTCATTGAAATATATGAGAAAAATAATTACATCAGAATGAATCTCTTGGCTTTGTCTCAAGCTCAACAATTGTTTATCTCGTATTCAGTAATTGTTCATTCGTTCATCCAACAATTGTTCATCTTTTCATTCCCTCTTTGATCTATGTTTTCATTTAAATACACAGAGATAAAAGGGGAATTACAACTAGCTTGATTACAAAATGATTTACCATTACAATTGGAGATTGTATACAAAAATTTGATCAGTAAGATCAAATCTGAAATATCATGACTCGGATGGAACAAGTTGAATCTAGTATTGCAATCGGAAGAATTTGGAAAACAACCACAACAACAAATATGAGAAAATAACCTTTAGAGAACCTTTCGTTTCTCTTAATAAAAACCGAATTTTTGAAAACTACTCATGCGAAAACTGAATTGGTGCGTTTTTCACAAAACCCGTGTCTCGTATTTTCAGGATTCATCTTCATTTGTCCAAAATTTCCAATGCAAAACAGTCACTTTTTATCCCAACGAATTTCTGAGTTGGAATAGTTAGAGATCAAATTTCCAATCTGGAAGAGATCTTGGAGGCTAAAAGCATGAGTGATGTTATAACAGATTAATAAACCATATTTGACAAAATCATGCATAATAATTATCAATTTATTAGAAATAAAGGAGAATACATATTACTTATCCATAAGAGCATAAATTATTATAAAATGGAATTAATGATAAATTGTGATAAAGAATGGTAGAAATGGATGAAATAGACATTAGAAAGTGGTAATAATAATGAAAATTTAGTGGCCCAACAGAGTCTTGGTTAGGGCCTAGTGATCCGCTATGGATTGCAGTAAAGCCAAAATACTAGGAGATAAGAAATTTCTTCATGGTGTAGGTGGAGAAATCTGGTGTCATCCATGCTTGGTTTGGCCTAGTGATTTGGTGGAGATCATGGTAAATCTTGGTATTACATGTTTATTTTTTGGGCCTAGTGATTTGGTGAGGATTATGGTAAAGTTGGTTTCTATTGATGAGGGTGAGGTCATTTAGCCTCAGAAATTCTTGGTTGGTTTTTTTGGTTCAATTCCCACATTCATGCTTGTAATATGGCATGGGGTTGAATGGCTGAAAGAAATATTTGGTTCAACCAATCTATGGTCGGGTGGAACGTGGAAGTCCCAACCCTGGTTGGCCTTTGCATACATTAATAATAGGTTCTTTTCCATTGTTATCTCATGAGTTATATACTGGTTTGTATGTGGATTCTATGGTTGTTGTATCCTTGGTATCTCTATTGCTATTATGTTGGTTCTTAGCATGTAATACGATAGTGATGATATATGGCTCTCATCATATTTTACTTACAATTGAATGAACAATGAATATATGACCTAATAGATGATAATTAAACTAATGTGATTAGGCATCAATGCTTCTTTATGAATCTCAGATAAGTATGAGACCCCTATGCTCAGATGTATTGTTTAAACCTGTAGATTACATAATTGTGAACTGTTTAACGAAATGACTGTCATGGCTAGTAGGGGTCTAGTCAAGTCCTTGTTCAAGTGATTGCATTTATATCATTATACCATTGTTATCATTTAATTATGGAAGTTTCATGGATTTATGGGTAGTGACCTAAGCCCTGGGTTATGAAAAAGTGGCACAAAAATCAGGGTTCTAGGCTCAAAACTACTTGGAAAATCCCCAATCGCATGCATGCCCATGTTGTGCGAGAAAATAGAGGGTTACAGTCCCACTCTTTCCCATATCATGGGAGAAATTAGGGGAGTGATGCACAAAAGTTTCAGTTTGTCTCAAGGGCTAGCCACCTAAAATTTTTGGATGGCTCATGGGTTTCCTATAGCAGGTGGAGAAGGTCCGTGTAGTTGTGTGCTATTGATTCCACTTCCTTAAGGTGACCTAGGAGGTTGAATCAGATCATAGTAGCCTCTCGTCGCATGTTTACCCCAGTGGACCGGGTAGCTTGGGTAAATGTGGGAGGATGGTCTTACAAAATCAAGAAAGAATGAAAAGAAGAAAAAGGTAAAACACTAGATCCAATGAAAGGTAAAGCACCTAAATATGCTCATTACATTTTTTCCAATTGCAATATTGGAGTAGCTGAAGATTTATTTCATACTTAATTTTCTTCTTGGAAATATGCATGGGTGATTGATACATGTGAAACATATCATATGACCTTCTAGAAAGACTTATTCGAAGACCTCATTGAAAATGTGTATGAAGAAATTTACTTTGCAGACAAGTCAAGTCTCAAGCAATTTGGACTCGGCACCATCACACTTACTCTAGCTAGACTTGTTGAATTCTTTTTGCATGATGTACTCTACCTTCCATAACTATATAGAAACTTGTTGACCCTTGTTCACATTCACTAGCAAGGAAACTCCATTCATACGTTTGATGGAAAAGTTGAGATAAGAAAGGCATCAGATAACATAGTTGTCATGATTGGAATAAAGGAGGAAAGATTATTGAAGCTACAAGGAACATCTACTCATGCACAGAACTCTGC
>CM076583.1:678577115-678823854 GCA_034641835.2 Pinus albicaulis
AATATGTCGCAACTATAAATGCAACGAAGGAGATTGTGTTGCTAAAGAAAATTATTGAAGACTTGTAGGAAAAAAAGTTAACTCTACTCCCCTCCTAATTGACACTACTTTTGCGATTAAGTTGGACAAAAATAAAAAATTACATGATCAACCTAAACATATCAACAAAAAGTTCCATTTGATTCAACATCATGTAGAGGCCAAGACTATTCATCTACGATATTTTTCCATAAAAAGATAAAATTTCAAACATCTTCATCAAAGGACTTGGAATAGAAAATTTTGAAAGGTTCAAAATGATTCTTGGACTCGCAAAAACCCCTTCAGTTTAAGGGGGGAATGTTAGAAACCTAATCTTCAAGGATTGGGTGAGAAATTTGTAAATATGTAAATTAAGGAAAATTGAATAGTTGGAATAAGAAAATATCTTGAAATATGAATCCCAATGGCTACGCATCCTCATGTTATATAGTCATGTTTACGTTAATGAATATTAATATTCAAGAGTTATTCCTTGGCCTGGAATTATTCATAGAAACCATATGAAGATGATGAGGCACAAGAGAGAAAGCTAGAAAATATGGCACAATTAATGAGCAAGGAGGATAATCAAGTAATTACACATCTTATAAAAAGTCAAGAAATTTGGGCAGTATTATGATATTTTTATCCAAATAAAGCATCAATACTTGATAGCTTGTCAACCATTTCTATAAGGTATGTTGGAGCATAATTAAGTCTAGTTTGGTCCAGATGATTTCATATATCCTCAAATATTCAAGAATTGGGGAAGGAATAAATTCTTCCTTTTTATTTCTTATCCCAAAATAATCAAATCCATATTCCTCTAATAGGTTCAATCCCATATATTTGTGCAATGTACCATATGATGGCCCTCAATATTACAACAATAATGTTGTAACTCCAAAGGGGTCTCGACTTTAATTGTTAACCTAGGGTTCTTACAAACTTAAGAGGGGCAAACATTTTGTTTGAATCATGCAATGTGTTCTTCCTTTTTTGATCTTATGCAAGTGAAAGCAATTGAAGAGAACCTAAGTTACACATAGACCATTCGGTTGTCTATGCTACTAGAAAAACTCAAAATTTCACGAAAGAGAGAACAACAAGAAAATATGTTCTAATTGGAGAAAAATGATAAAAATCAATTCAATCATGATGAAACAAATTAAATATACTTTATTGTAAACCGAAAAAAAAAAAAAAAACTTGTAGCTAAAAGAAAGAATTGTAACATCAAACCCTTATTTATAAAATAGGAAATTCTGCTACACTAACTAGGTTAAATATTCTATGAGGTCTCTAGGATTCCAAATATCATCCTCAGGGTCTTGGGGATGTTTTATTATGACAATTAAGGTTAACCAAGCTCCAGATGAAAATATAAACGAGCTTTTGATGCAAAATGTGAGATGTTATATGACTCCCTATTTTGCTACAAGAGACCGCATTGTGAGCAAACAAATTCATTTTATATGTAGCTTGAAGGAAGGATAGGTTGATGTAGGGCTAAAGTAATGTCAATAGGTATTTTAACTCCTAATACCTATTATTGATAATTTTATTTAACAAAAAAGTGATTTTATGGTTTCATGTTGCTCTCCAAACAAGAATTTGTGCAATATCATAATGTAGAAATATATGATAGCAAGGAAAAAAAAATATAAAAAAACTAAATGCATGGAAAATAATTTTACCTACATAACAAAACTATTTCTAAACTTACTAAAACAATAAGCATAAATATATTATTAAAAAAACTAACTCATTAACTTACAAAAAACATTTTTAGAAGTGATATTACAGAAATGACTAGTTGAACCAATGCATGGTAAATAAAAGTAAAAACAAGCATATTGAACACCTAGGTTGGACCATAACCTAAGGAGGGTCATATTAATGAAGGGAAAACAATCCAGGAACTAAAAATGTTTTCTGTTTATTGGAAAATGTTCTCATACATAACAAATTAAAAGACTTGAATGCTAGGAAAAAGCCTTTACTTAACTAATATTGTCTTTCTACCTCCAAATTTTGACTCCTAATGGAATTACATGAGACTTTACTAATAAAAAATGGATAAGGAGAAACCTCCTTGAATATGGCTACTATCCCTCCATTATCCCGAGAAAATAGGATATTGTTTCATATTACCTCACTGCTACAAGAAGGAGTAGTAAGTTGCTTAAGCAAACTAAGTTTGGTCATACTCATATTTTTCTCTTGGCTGGATTCCTTATTATCTGTACCGAATATCCTCAATATCCCTTACAATAAATATATTAGGCACATAAAGTATGATAATAATCTCTAATGTTCCTAAGAACTTATTAAAGTTGATAAATACATTATTAAGTGCAGAAGGAGAGGTTAAATGTTCCTAGGAAAAAATATATGGGGCTTAAGTTGTACCTAATTGGGAGGCCCATCACCCTATGACCCCATTTCCAAAATCATCACAAACAAGATCAATCCTCTCCTTGAAAAATTGATGTTCGAAAATTGAGGGTTTTTTTTTTGAAAAAATATAGATTTTAGAAAACATCATTATAGTTTAGGAAGAAATCCACTCAAGTAAAGATAGAAGGGAAAAAGGGACTGTAGTCAAGTTAGGTATGGCCAATTCCTTCGAAAAAATCTGGAAAATATTCCTCTTTTCAATCATCTCAATATTTTTAATTATTCCTAGAGTCATAGAATGGATTTCAACTTGCATTATCCTACCATGGATGTATCCTCTAGTTAATGAATGTCGATCAAAATTTTCAAGGTGATGAGAAATTTGTAGCAAGGGTTCCCTCTTTCCCCAATTTTATACATTCTTATGGCTTATTCTCTTAATAGAATACTATAGAATGAAAGAATAATGGGTGTTGTTATAAGCCTTCTTATAAACATAGGAGCCAAGAATATCAATCATGCACACTTTTTTACAATGATATGCTCCATATGGGTGGAGAATCTATAATTATAGTGGCCCAATTCAACAAAACTTGAGAGAAATTCACTCAATCATTAAGTATAATAAATAAAAAGGAAATAATTCTAATTACATGGAACACCAATTGAAAAAGGAAAGTAGCAATACATCATCTCATGAAAATCCCTTTGCAAGAGAATACTCCTTCAAGTATCTAGGAATCCACATAATTTTCAAGCCCTTTCCCCTGCCATCCTAGTGACTTATCTAAAAAAATTCAAGTAGAAAATATAAAAATGGGGATCCTAGTGGTTGAATAGAATCTAGTAGTATGATTGGTTTTCCCCAAAGTAGTTTTATCAACCTTCCCTCTTTACCAATTCTCAATAATATTATCCCTGAAAGGGATTTGTAAAGGGATTTCTCAAGAGATCATAAAGTTCCATGGGAAAGGGGGTAAATATAACTCCAAAAAATATCATTTGGTAATTGGGTTAATGTGAAGTCCCCTATTACCCATGGTCTCCTAAGGGTTAAAATTTTATCAATGGTGAATGTAAAAATTAGAGGGAAATTATTACGACACCTAATTACAAACACCAATGATTAGTAGAAATAGGCCCTACAAAAGAAATAACTTATGAGTCCCATAGTAAAAAATTTAGACCACCCATAAAGGAGGTTTGCAAATTTTGATACTATGTCAAAAACCATCCCACTTTTGCAATATTGCCTCTCTTAGAACCCTACAAATTGAAAATAATTAAATATCTAGCAGGACAACATTCTTAGCAATCTCCCAAGCTTGAAGAGCATCTCATTATTCCTCACTATCAAACTTTGATTTCAAGGAATGATATGTAAACACTTTTACACATTTCTAAATGGGGATTTAATGGCTCTTGGAATGGTTGGAATATCAACATCCTTCCATCCCACATTAACTTCCTTTTTCCTTTATTTCTCTCTAATCTTTTAGGGTGTGCCCCACCTACATTACAAACAAAGGATGTAAGAGTCTGGGGAGCTACAAGTCATTCCATTAAGAGAGGTTATGAGTTTCAAATATTCCATAAAATTCATGTTCCCTAGCTAAGAGTATGGTCTTAGGTATGACATCCCAATGGAATTCAAATAATCATTTTTTTTTGGGAATTTAGTGCAAAAAAAATGTTTACTACTAAAAACATTCTATAAAGGAGAATCTAAGGACCCTTTAGATGTAATTGATGTTGTAGGAAAATGAGAATGTCCAACATATTTTCATAGAATGTGAGTATACTTTGGAAATTATGGGAACAAGATATAAAAGAATTGACAATATGGTTCCAATAGCAAGAAGCAACTTTAGAGTTAATTGAAAATTCGTACTAACATTATAGGGGGTATTTAAAAATAAGGTATTTCTAAAATGAATTTGGATGGATTTGCAAAAAAAAAATTATTAGAAGATATGGTTAGATTGAAACATATGTATATTTTCAAGGAATTAGCACCAACGTAAAGATTGTGGTTAAGAGAGATAAGTCCATGCTAGCATAACATCTATGAAATACATGTGTCAAGTCGCTAGTGCCCAAAAATATGGATTCTATAGAAACTATATGGACAAGCTAATTCCATATTGGAATTCAACCTTTTTATCAGACCCTTTAAAGAAACATCTATCTCTTTCAAAGAGAGGGTAATTGGATTGGTTTACAAAGAAAATTCATATGTGCTATGTTTTGATGGAGCCTTAGAACATACCCCAGGTGTGGCAAGTTTGGGGGAAGTTGGGGCACAATCTATTACCCCATAGGAAAAATTGGAAAATCGTATGCGTAGAGCTTAGGTAAAGCGACCAATAATTGAGAAGAATGGTATGCCTTATGGAAATGATTAAATTTATCCCAAATTATCCCTTTTAACAAGATAATTATCGTAGAATACTCCAAAAATTAATTCAATATGTGAATCTAAGTGCAATCTAGATAGACCTAATAATTCTCCTCATCCATAAAATAATAAGTTCCATGAGGACCCAATGGAACCATGGGAATAAATTTCTTGGCACACAACCATGAAAAAAGATAGAGTCAAGGACGAAACACATGGTATGGGAAATTTTTATGGGTTATGTAACAACCCCTGGTTGATTTTCTATGTATATAAAATAAGGCCAAGGTCATGGGACATCTATTCCATGTTGAATGTTGGGAAAAAACATAGTCAGTGAATGTTGGGAAAAAAATAGTGATGAGTATCACTGGCGATTAATTAATGGCTAGGGAAATTGGAAAAGGAATTGGAAAAGACAAAGTGGCATTAATTGGAATTTTATTTATGAAATAAAGGAAAATAGGAGTAACGGAAGGTAAAGAGACAAAAATTTGCATGAGAGGGAAATTGAAGGAAAATGAAGAAAATAAAGGCCTATTTGAAGATCAATTGCCAGTAATTTTTTTCAGTTTAGTATTGAATCTCTCCTCTATTCTCTCACTCTCTCATACTCTTGCACACTTAGAGTATTCTTGGAGAATTCTTGGATAACTTTAGCATGCATTGGATTTGGAGAAAGAAGGCAAAAAAAAGAGGGAAAGTGCAAGGGAACAACTGGATTAACAACTACAACTGGATTTCTTTGCAAGTAACAGGTTGCATGTCTGTTTTGTTTGCTGATTTTTGGATGCATGGTATATGTATGTGGTTTTATGTTTATGTGTTGTCATTGACATGGAGATTTTACTAGATTGACAGTGGTTTTATCCTTTCATTTCCATTTCCTAGATAGCCATGGTGTATTGGGTTTTTTTCCATTTGATTGTTTTCTGATTGGTGCTCATAATTCCTTATGGTTGTGGGTTGGAACAAACACTCTAGAATCCCTGGAACAACTTGGGTTGTTACTAGTCCAAGAGCCTGGGTTGGGACAAACGCTCGGGAGCCCTTGGTGGGTTGAGTTAGTAGTCTGTGGAACTAGGTTGGACACATTTTCTAGATCCCTGTAAGGCTATGGTTTGAGTTACTAGTTCCTGGAGCCCTTGACAGCTTGGATAAGACCGATCTAGTTGTTGTTAGTGATGTATAACCATGGAGGTGTAATAAATGTGGTTGAAAGCTAGGGTGGTTTGGCCTCTGGAATCCTTGATTTGTTTTTGTTTTGGTTAATCCATGAGATCCCACATTCATGTTTGGAATATGGTGCGGTGGTGATTAGCTGAAAGAGATATTTGGTTAAGCCCAATCTATGGTCGAGTGATATGTGTAATTCCTTGACTTAGTTGGTATTTTCATATGTTAATATGAGACATTTCCTTATTGTGACCTATGAGAATTTTTAGTGATTATGTTGGTGATATTATGGTTGAGTTTCCACAGTTTCTATGTTTGTTATTTTCTAGTTATATGTTGGTCATATGATGTGTATCATCTATGGCTCTTGTCATGGATTGTTTAGTTATTGATTGGTTGATGAATGTATGGACTAATAAGTGTTGTTCCAGCTACATGCAGATGACATAAAGCCTTCTCGGTGATTCTCAGGTGAATCTCATAATACTATGATCAAATATGCGTTCATGACCTATAGCTTACATGTTTTTCATGTTTTCGATGAAATGTTTGTTATGTTCAAGGAAGTCTAGGTCAAGTTATGGCTTGAAGTTTGCATGTGTAGCCTTGTTGTTATGTCATCTATGATTCTAAGAAGTCCAATCAGTTCTAAGCAGTGGTTTGGAGGCTAACCCGGAACTGTGGCTCAGATCTTGGGACCACACCCTTTGAACTAGGATAGTTGGTTCGCAACCACACTCAGGAAGTGGTGTGTGTGCAGTTGGAGGCCTTCAACTTCACCCATGCCATGTCATGCATGCGGCTGGGGGTTAAGTTATGAGAAAATAAACCCTAACTCAAGGTTTTGGGATGATTCTTTGGCCCTGAAGTGCCTTGTAGCCCTAAGGGATGTTGTGAGTTGTCAACTTGTGGTCAATTGTAGGCCCTACTTCCTTAACTGGAACTAGGAGGTCGAGTCATGTCATAGTAACTATTTGTCTCATGTTTACCTTGGTAGGTTGGTGAAATTGGGTAAATGTGGGAGGGGTGGTTACATGTTACATATGTCATCAATAAGTGGAAGGAAGGTATATTTATCACGTCGAGAGACAAAAATCTTCTCTATGATCATTAAAATTCCTGTTATGCTGACCCACTCCATTTTTGTGATCGAAATGGGGCAATACGCCCAAAGTATTAGTGTTGTAGGTGAATTAATATGCTCATGGGAAGTGGGGAGCCATAAGAAATGTGATGATGAGGTTAATCAAGTAGTTCATGATAAGGCTTGGGAGGTTGCATCTCATTCGTACTAAAATAAAGTCACTTCCTCTTAACTTGCTTGGTTTGATGGAAAATTTAATTATGTTCTACCTTAGTAACAATATTTATGCCCTATACATATTTATTCTTTGGACATCGCTTTTTGGCAATATAACTTGGGATAAAGGCAGAGCTTGGGCGGTGAATTTACCATACTCATAGGTCAATCTAAACCTGGTGAAAATGCAACTAAGTTGGAACAAATGAGGAAGGATGGAAGTTTGTGAATGGAATGAAAAGGGATGAGTAGAAGTAATAAAGGAAATTGAAGTGGAACTATGGGAACTCCAAGAAACTTGCATGGATTTCAAACTTTGAACAGACAAACTGTCATAAATTTATACAAAGCAAAACACATGACAATTTATAAAAGGACAATGTATAATATGTCCTTTTAGATAACTTACCTAAGCCCACTTTCAAAAGAAGTTGATTCATAATGATGTACTTTACTTTTATTCTCTTCATAAGAATAAAAGGATCAATATGGTATAATGCCCAATTCTCAAATAGTTGCATAATGAGAATGGGGTTCAAAGCATGAAAGTCACTTATGAATTTGTGAATATTTATTTTACACTATATTTTTAAAATAATCTTTGAAAATAATTAATGAGAAATATTATATTATATTTTTGTAGTGAATTTTCATTATTATAATATTGGCCTTTATTGATGGAAAAAATATCCTTAAAATATTTTCCATGCCAAGTTTATATAGTAAACCTATAATAAATTTAAATCTCATTTCTTTATTAACTAAACATCATTTATATGTTATAGACATTTCATTACGAACCTTCTTATTCAATAAAAAAATATAGTACATTATCTAGATACTGAATAGATGTATGTATAGAAACTTTTCTTATTCTTCTTTATCTTTTTCAATGCTATGTATATGAGATAAGTGATTAAATTTTATAGGAACTTTTACTAGAGTGAAAAATATTGCAAATTCACACTTTTGAAAAACCCATGATGCACTTGCTCATATTTCCCAATAACATTGAATTATTGAAAAACTATTGGATGTTACATAAAAATGGAATTTATTCATAAAAAAACACTGATTTTTTTTCAAATACATAACTAGCACATAGTGTTTCACTTTCTATCATAATTTAATTCATTTGTACTAGTGCTAACTCCCCAATAAGAAAGTAAATTGGATAGTCTACACACTTGTCCCTAATTATGCTAAGACAAAGTGTAGTCTTTGGAGGCTTTGGTATGACATTCATAAAAACTTAAACCTCAATAAATCAATATTATACATGGAAGTGAACATGGTTTTGTATCTAAGACCTTTAAACATAGATGTCACTTGAACTATAATAAAAATGGTTTACCATAAACCTATTTTAAGATTTATGGATATATATTCAACTATTCTTAACATTAAGAAACTAATTGTCCAACTTATATAAATGATGTCACCATTGATATTGAGTTGGAGACTAAAAATTGTATTAATGACACCCTATGAAAATGACATTCATAGATTGCACTGAAATAGAAGCTTACTTGCTAGAACTTGCTCCTCCCAAAAGACACACTTGATCACACAATTATATTTTTCCTGTACCTTATAATATGGAGAGTAATGAAGTGATCTATAACCCAATATGACATAGATATTCTCATATATATATATATATATATATATATGAAAAAAATCAATCTTTTTAAAATGTGTATATATAATATCAATTGATTTTGTTTCACATATTAAAAAAATTAAAAATTACATTAAAAAAAATCTTTCTTAACTCTTAAGAAATCTACATTAAAAATAAATCTACCCCAATTTCTTATCTCAATCTGATATATTCTCTTCAAAACATAACATATTCTCAACCTATATTATTAATAATTTGATTTAATTTAGTGACATTTAATGCCACTATCGCGCCATGTGTTTGTTTGTTTAGTGTTGTATGCTTCCTTGTACCCATGGCACTAAGAATCTTTCTAAGACACATCCCCGTTGCTCCCTCTCTTCTATAATTTTATAAGTAATGCAGTTTGAAGATGTCCCAGTTGGTTGAAAAATCATGATCCATTGATTGTCAACTTACCAAATCCAATGCCCTAATTATTGATCCAATGCCCATAGCGTTTTCAAATGATTTTCCCATGTGAGGCCACTGCTTATTACCATCCACACGTTTCTACTATATCCCAGTTGTGACATATCTCACTCGGATCTATGATGTTCCCTATGTGAATGAAAAGAACTGAAACCTTACACAAACAATTAGTATGTCTCGGAATTGGTAATATTGTTAATTAACAACCATGGATTCAATGTTTTTTAAAGAAAACTCTTCTAGGTATGTTTTCTTCTAGGTAAGCTTTGGAAGCATTGATTTGGTCAACTTACCAAATCCAATGCTTCCAAATGATTTTCAAATGATTTTACCATTGATTCAATGGCTATAGCGTTTTCAAATGATTTTCCCATGTGAGGCCATGCTTATTACCATTCCATTTGTGACATATCTCACTCAGATCTATGATATTCCCTATGTTTGAATGTGTTGGTGAATGACAAGAACTGAAACCTTACACAAATAATAAATTTACTGTATAGTGCAACAACGAGACATGTAAAAGAAAATAACTTCAAACAAATAGTATGTGTTGGAATTGGTTTATTTTAAAGAATAAAGATACCATACTCTTTTAGGTAGGTTTTCCCTAAAGAGGGTACACAATGAGGTTTTCATTAAATGTTACATAGCTTTGGATTTCTAAAGAGGGTACACAATGAGAACATCATGCATGGTAGGTGGTGTTTGATTTAATAAATATTGTACATTCATATTCATATTCATCAATGAGTTACTGCACTTTTTCATCAATGAGTTACTGCACTTTTCAAGTCATTTTGTTCCTCTATGAAAGCACTTATCACTAATAAAATAAAAATAAACAAATAAGAGATAATAAACTACGCTTTGTGGAATTACAATTTGTTGTGCAGAAAATGGATGGAATTCTGAGTTGGTTAAGTCATGTATGATATGCAATATAATGTATTTATACAGCTGACTAGGTTAGTTAAGAGTGGATGGAGTTAAATATAGTTAATATGCATTGTATAAGTAGTCCGTTAAGACTTTGGGGAGAGGTTTTTGTTACTATTTTTGTTGATGCTATTGGTATTGGCTATTGTTTATATGCCGAGAATTATTATGATGTTGTAAAATAATGTTTTACATTATATAGTTTATATAGTTTATGTTATGAGATATTGTGTTTTTGTTTTAAGTGTAATAGTATATTAAATTTTGTTGGTGTTATGGAATAATGGAAATTGTTTTTCTTTTTTATTTGTGATTGTTTATTTTATGTGGATGATTGGTATGTTAATGATTATGATTATTTCATATTAGAGTAGGTCTATTTTATGTTATGAATTTATATATAATATAAATGGAATTGAGATGGGTAACAATTTTGTAGATTTGGTTATGAAGAATTGTAGTATAATAACCACATTCTCATTCTACAACTTCTCTCTATATCCTTAAGGTCTCCACAATGCTTTAGGTGAGACATTCTCTCACATGCATTGAAAATGTTAGAATAGTATGTTACAACTAAATCTTTGTTGAACATTTATGAGAATTTTGATCTCTAAAAGTAGGCAATAAATGTTTCCGTTTTCGAGACTTGGTACAAGAGAGGCACTTTTATAGGATAGGCCTAAGGTTTCTTAAATTCTTGAATTGAAAACTAGTTTGAAAATACTTTTAAATGTCTCCTTGCACAAGAAGCAAAGTCACGTGTATGTATTTTCAAGAGGTATTAGGACATATTTTGAATGGTAATGTTAACATGAGTGAGTATGAAGTGTTTCGGGTTTAGTTTTAGTGGAATACACTTAAAGAAGCATTGGAATACACTTAAAGTGAGAAGAGGGTTATAAACTTGGCTATCCAAAACTTAGTTGTGCTACAATAGGTAGTCATCAACTAACCTATTAGTTTATTTCTCGGTGAAGAATGCCATACAAGGATATATAGTGGAATTTGTTGCTAAAGAAAACCAATAATTCTCAAAGGCATGGAGGAGTTCAAAAACGGAACACATGGGATATTCATATATGGGAAATCCTAGAAATAATTGCAAATGGATGTTAAAGTTTATATTGATGGAGTAGATCTACCTCTTGGAGAAGATGCATTGAAGCTCAGTCATGAAGAACTAGTGAATGAATAAATAAAATACGATGCATAGTGAAAATATACATTTTATGATTGTTTAAATATGAGTAAACCCCTTGGATATATTTGGTGCCTCATTACATCAATGAATTTGTCCGAGCCCCATTCATACCCTAGATGCCATTAAAAAATTAGGTATATTTGTTAAATTCTTTTTATTCCAATTTTACTTTTACAAGAATAAGCCAATGTTAGGAAGAAGGGGTAATAATCATAGTGGTAGTTGTCATCACTCCGTAATTTTTGAGGTTGTAGAGTAAATTACAGAGGTAACCACAAAACCACTTTGGAAACTAGGAATCTAGCCCTTCTAGTTTCAGAGAGGGATCTCTCTTTATGATTTAGCTTTGTTTGAGTTAAGATATTAGGCTAGCTATCTATTTCATTGTTTGTTTGTTTTGAAATTTTTTGGTTAATTAATGCCAAAATTTACCATTGGGCTATGGAGCCAATTACTTAAATATGGATCGGTTTCACTCTTTAAAGATAGATTTCACAGGGCAAGGTAGCCAACTCAATTGGATCCTATAGGCTAAATGAGATGGGAAATAAGAATATTTAGAGAATTCATTAAGTAAAGAGAAATTAAGAATTCATTACTTAACTTCAGTGGAAAACATTGAAATTATTCAAAAGACAGAAATAGAGTGTATTCAAATAAATTCTAAGTCTTTAATTTCTTTTGAATAAAATAGAACAGAAAAATAGTTATGAACTACTTTAGAAACACATAAACACAATAGAGAATCACTTCACCAACAATTTGAAACAAGAATCATGTGAAAGAGCTTTCTTTATTACTGAAATGTCCACTCGAACTTGGTGGAACAACTTTACATTAGTCTGCCTTGATGAAAATAACAACCCCTACTACTTCGAACTAGGAAGAATTTATACAAAAATATTACAGATATCTTGATTCAGAGGATCAAGACAAAATTCTAAAGTTTCTAAAATAAAATTACAGAAATAGCACAAAATTATACGAATTTTCTAAACAACTTGGCTTGTTGTAACTATTCTCAAGGTTGTTGTTGTTGAATTTTGACGACTATGCCTAGAATCCTACTGCATTGTTTTTTTTTTCATCTAAGATGGAAAACCGCTTTTACTCCAGTAATTCACATAATTTTTCCCACCTTTCTTCACTCGGAATAGAAAACTTAATAAGTTTCCTATATGTTTCGTCCACCTCAATATACTTTTGAAAAGTTGGATTGATAATGAACATGTGCCTGAGTTCATGATTGATACATAAATCAAACTCCAAATCCTCCATGAATGCCTTCCATGTGAGGTGGCCTTTGATGCCTGCAAAATTGACTTATTTTGGGAAATTTTATATAGTTTTTCTTAGTAATCATTCAAACTAATGAGTTGGTATCCTATACCAATTAATTATGGCATTCCTTTCTTGTGTAGCACCTGCATCTTCCTGTGAAATCTCTGTATATTGGTCTCCACTACTTATTCTGTAGTTGTAGCATGAGATTATTTTTGGTGTGTACTCTCTTTACTTCTAGAATGCAATCTATTCTGTCCTCGATTCCAAGTTGTTCTAACTCTTCTTTGTTCTTAGAATTTATAAACTTAATGATGGTTGTAGCTTCCCCAGGATTGTCTCCTAGATCTACCTTGATTTGCTTAACTCCTTCTTTGGATCTTTGTATCAAGTCCTTCTAGTCAAAAACAATTTGGATGGAGGGCCACAACTCTGAAATTGTTTCATTAATTTATAACCATATGATCTCCTTAGCTTGGACCATATTTTGTATCATTTCTGATTCATTCTGCAATTGCTCAATCTTTAGGTTAAGCTAATGAGTCTTCTACAATTCTGCTACATAAGAATTATCAATATTTAATTTTTGTTTCTGCAATGTCTTCAACTGTGCTCTCAGTCTAGAAATTTCTTGTTCTTGAATGGACAGATTGTCCATTACTTTTACTAATTCCACTGTTGAATCAAATTTCTGGGATGGTGTTAAAGTCGAAGTTGATGCTTCCTGAGTAGTGGCCAGTGTAAGTGGGAGTGTTGTAAAAGGCACTATGGCTAACTGTACTGCTTCTTCCTCTTTAAGTAACTTATCCATTTTTATGTCCATATTTCTGATTTGAATATTCTGTTCAATTATTAGTTTAAACATATATTCCTTTTCCTACTCCATCTCACCAATACCCTTTGCTTATGGATCCTCGGTGGAAGGAAACTTTAATTTATTTTTCAGTTATGCTATGTCAGCATTCTTCCTTTTCAAGATTTCCTCTATTGCCTTTATATCATTGGGATTGTAACCGAGTTTAATCACCAAGTCCCCTAGTGACTTAACCTTGGAGCCTTTGGCCATGGATGAAATCCTTTCCAATTTTAGTTATGTCTAAGTATTATTCAAGGATACCTGTAGCTTGAAAGCTAACATAGCAGTGTTAATCAGAGTTGAGCATAGAATTTCTCCTGTCTGCCTATGCATATCCATTTGGTCTATGGGATGAACTTCACTAATGTCAAAAGTAAAAATTGTTTTATTATAATTATCTATTGTTTTAGGAGTTGGAACTTGTGCTTGTAGAAAGGCTGATTGCATTATCCCTTTTTTTGAATCAAAATATGATAGGAGCATATTCTATGAGAAAGAAGTTTTCTACCAAAACTGTGTGTAAGTTGTGACCTTCAATAGTTCATTCAGGTGTTTGGTGGCCTTGTACTTTGAAAAAATATTGGGCTCTTCAGTGTCTTGAGCCAAATTTTTTGTCTATGGTATTTTCGGAGAATCAATAGTTGTAAATGAAGAAGGAGATCCAGTGAGAATGTCAGAACCCTTGGTAGAGACATGTGATCCTATCAAAACAATGGTTTTCTTCTCAAAATATTCTTGTTGCACACCTGATGCTTTGTCTATTTTTTTGCTTCTTTCTATACATGAGGAATTCCTTTGCTCCAATTTTCGTCACAGGAGATAATTCCTCTTCCCTTGGCCTCTTATCTTGTTTTTCATGAGGTGTGGGAGTTTGAGAGGTTTTAGTAGAAATAACTTGCTCCTCGACTTCCTGCAATGTATTCTCCTTCCACTGATATTGGTCCTTGTACTACTCAATTTCAAGCCAAGGGGTGTGATTAGATGGAGTGGTATTATGTTCCACTCTTAGCTTAGAAATTAAGCCAAAAGGGTCATAAGAGTAGGTGAAGCTCAATTTTAATCCCATTTGATTCAGAAACAAATATTCTTTCTTTCCAGTTGTTCTGGTGTTACAAAAAAAGGCCCCACCTATGATTTGATATTGAATTGGGCATTCTTCCATATGGATCATATTCATAATGTATTCTAGGGAAAAAATTCTCAAAGGTACAAATATAGGCGATTTGTAGGGTGGAAACTCACACCCATAGAGCTTGATTTATGTATAATTTTGGTATCAGTACCAGTCTCTAGTCTTTACTTGGTCACTTAGGTGCAAAATTTTCTGAATCTCCATCCCTATCCTTGGCTCAACATCACTCTTAAGGAGACAAACTACAATATAAATAAATTGATCAATAAAATCTGCAAAAGAAAACTGTATGGAATTTTTCCTCACTAAGGAGGTCCAGTAGATAACTGACTGAGAAATACCTTGCTCATCCATTTTGTGTAAGGTGAAAGGAAACTTGTCTTCTTGCTGATAAAGATATAGATAAACTAAAACAGAAGAATACTTCAAAGTTTCCTCTGTAGGAAACTTTAAGACCTTCTCATTAATAACATATGCAATAAAATTACTATAACTAAAAACATTAAGCTTCTCATCAGTGGTGAAAATCGATAACAAGCCAACAATGGCCTCATTAACCCACTGATCAAAATAATAGCCTAAAATTAAGAGATCATGGAGATTACTTGTCTATATCCTTAGGGAAACATAGAATATGCATATGAGGGATTTTTTTTTGGTAATTGGGCATCTTCAGGGAGAAAAATTTCAAATATTTTTGCTCTTTGGGGAAAATTCAAGTTTTGGTAGAGCTCTGTGAGAGAGTCTACTGAAAGAGGCTTGGATGAATCTGGTATTTGAACCTGTAACATTTGGGAAATTTTTTCAGTAGTAATGGTGATCAAGACTTCACCTTGATGGTTGAAAATGGCTCTTTGAGAAGGTACATAACTGGTTTGACACGAGGAAATAAGTTATGGGAAGTAATGGGTATGTGGGAACATAAAATGGGGCAAGGCAGACTCCCAAAGGCCTAATTCATCAGTATGGTCAGATAATTTATCCTTTAACCAAATGTGAAGTTCGAAAAAATTGAATCCACATTCATTTTCAATTATTTTATACTTGAGGTCGACTAAGGGAAGGTGATAAAGATCAATTCGAGGGGGCAACATATGGTTTTCTTCTAGATTATTTCCTTTTCCCTTAGAGGTTTTGGTTTTGGGAGGAATTGTGAATATCTCATAAATAAAAGGGGAATTTTAAACTTATGGATTACCTAGACACATATGCACACTAACTAATAAACTAGTGGGGTTTCTGGTAATGATTGATAACTGTCTCTAAGCAGTCCTATGGTCACTGTAATAGCTTAAAGGATGGTGAAAATCTCCAATTTGCATAAAAAAACAAAGGAAGGTAAATAGTATGGTTAAAAATGTTTTATATGGAAAATTTACCATTTATTATTGTTTTTTTACCATTTTACAGGAGTCGGTCCATTTCAGGGGAGTAGGAATCATTTATAACAATGATCCTTAGCCGACGTGGACGGGAAGGAGTTCTATATGGCAACCACTAACTGGAAATAAGAGAGTGTATAAGGAGAATTTTTTAATGGGCGGGAAGTGGTACTAGTCGTGTATGCACAGATGAGGTGGCGAGAAAATATTGGAGGAATGCTGGTGAGGTGGGGGTCCACTTGACAGAAGTGGTATGGCATGAGAGCGGAGGAGTTAGTAGTCAAAAGCGTTGAAAGAGAAGGGGGGGTGGGGGGGGGGGGGGGGGGGGGGTGGGTTTCGTGCGATGAGTGAAATGAGTGGGGGGTGCGAAATGCCACAGGAGCGACATATAGACAAGTGGGCCCAGCCTCTTCAGAACCCCCCACCTCGACGGAAAGAAAGTTGGAGTTCGGGGGGACCCGAAGACATTCCCTCGCCATTGAACTGCCGAGGGAAATCTCGTCCATTGGTTCTTGCACACTTCTTAGCACACTTTATTATTACATCAGCCTAATCATGTTTAAATGACATGGTTTATGATTTAAACCAAATTGACTTAAACCAAATTTATCTAATTGATCCAAGGACGCATTTAAGCTCGCAACCATGTTTTCACTAATATAACTAACCATTTCAACCAAGATTAAGCTATATGGTTGATTTATTTCCCTAAACTAACCTTTTTGACAAAGTAAAAATATACTCTAAGTGGCATTTAAGAAATCTTCACACTTATTTGCAAACATTTCTAAATGAAAGCCTTGATACAATTTTTTTGATTTTTCCAGTGGCATTTGGACTAGCTCACCTAGGGGGACATTTCTCATATAATTTTATTTTTTTTATTTTTCTTTTCCTTTATTTTTTGTAATTCCTTTGATTTCATTTTCTTTTTTCTATTTTTTTTGTCCCCTACAATTTCATTTTTTTTTTTTTTCCTTTGGAACTAAAGTTGAAATATGAAACATTATTTACATTTGGAAACAAAAAAGCATCAGGTATAAATATGCAATTCATCCTATGAAATATAAGGCCTTAACAGTAGTAATGATCAAAAATAAATAATTAATCCATGGGATGCTATTGCATCCCATTTTTAGAATCAAAATTTATAATATGGTCAAGATCTATAGGTTCATTCTAGTCATAATATCTTTTAGTAACTCAATGGAATGAAAAATTTTAGGGGTTAAATTTTTCAAGTGGGATAATTTTCCATTGTTTTTTCCTTGAAAAAAATTCACTAATTTCCATTTTATTTTTTAAATGAATCGCCAAAATTTTATAGGTTAAAATTATGTAACCTTAAAATTCACCATGCTTTTATAAAAACAATTTAAAATATTAATAAATTTGAATACCTTTAAAATAATGTAGCCAAATATATTATATTTTACAAATTATGGATTAATGAGATTCATCAAGATTTCTTTAAGATAGTTTCCATCCTTAGAGTTTCTCCTACATAATGGAAACATAATAAAAGTCTCTTTTAAGGCTTCCCAAGTTCATAAGAAAAGGTGAAGAAGATGTAGTTGAGCATTTCTTTCTTTGAAGAAATCATCAGGAAAGAGCACTACTCTTTGTAATTAAATTTGTATATATTTGAACAAATCTATGGGGTAAGACTCTCGAACGGTACACGAAGATTTTACACTATCAATAGTGTGGAGTGGCTTTAACCTTGGATAAAGTCAAAATGTAATTTTGACCAAATTTCAATAGAACAAATCTAAGTAGAAAAGTATCATCAAAATGAAATATATGAAAGAGATAGTGTTGGTTTTTTAGAGCAAAGGTGTTCCAAAATGCCATTATATGCAAGTTTTTGTTTCATACATAGAGAAAATTGTTGTTGATTAGTACTTAATAAAACAAATAAAAAGAAAATAAATGAAATATGGCATGATATATTAACATTCCAATGCAAAAATAAAAACATAAAATCACAACAAGATTTTGTGAAACAATAAATATCTATGTTGTTGTAGAAGGGATACAGTATCTCCTAGAAACACTAAAGGTAGCCATGGAAGCAATGGATATTTATCTCTCCTAAAAGAAGTTCCCACCTTTCCCTCTCATGTAGGTGTGATTCACTCCTCAAGAATTTTCTTGGATACTCTTTGAATGGAGAGATCCAATATTACAAAGCAAGCCAATTTGGTGGAAATTTGGGTAGCATAAACTTTCAATGAATTCTCTCTTGTAAATGATCCCCAATGAAGTGGTATTTATAGGCCAAGGTTCATGGAATGTACCAATTTGGCTCATTGATGATATTTGATATTTAAGTGAGCCTTTCATCTTGGTGGGACACATGAGGAGTACTTTGGAAGCTTCATAACTCTCCCTTAATGGTGTAGGGGCACGAGATTAAAGAATCGACCTTGTACTTTCACCTACCATGTGGTAATTTAAGGTGAATTTCCTTGCATATATCTCAAGTTTCAATTCCTATAGATCCACGTGGCTATTACAGAAACAACTGCGATGATCCATGAAAAATTTAAAAGAGCATATTTGTGCAAATTAATTAAAATGTGCTTAGGGATATGTAATCCTTTTCTTGTGAGCACTTGATTTTTTAACCTTTGAGAAAATTTTTATTTGGTGATATTTGAAATATTCTTGCCCTTAATTGACACTTTTCGGTGCATGATTTTTAATTGATAATAGTCCCCCCTATTGTGTGAGCTTAGGAGCACATTAATAGCTAAAGCAAATCATGTTTTGTCTGACTGTGAGTCATACTGATTCTTGGTAGAGATACCCTAGTTTGAGAGAGAGAGGAGGGGTCTGGAAGGGAAACCATGGAATCTATTATCAAAAAATAAATATATACATTGTATATATAAGGTAGACATATCCCATGCTTATGATCATGAATATTACAGTGATGGTTAAATTTTCATAGAAGAGGGGACTTTCCAACAATGTTGAGAACATTATTATTAATGTTGAAGTAGATGACTACATTACCCTAAAAGGTTATTTTATAGAAGAAATTATTGATAATGTGCATTCCCCCATGTACCAGGCATAACCAGTGATGATAAGACTATCAACAATGGGATATTAGCATGATGCATAGGTCTTAAAATAAAATAGGAAATGGCAACTATAAAAAAATATGACATATCCTACCATGACATAGTGCTAAAGTTGAACATTGGGGAGGCTGATGAAATATGTGGGAAATGATGATTCCCATTTCTCCATCTGAGATTCACATTTGAAACATGGTAATGAAAACCAAGGTACTGCTTATATCCTAGAAAATTAGAGTTGATGTCAACAAATAGGAAGATGAGATTGTCTAGAGAAAGAGGTTATTAAAGAATCCACTTGAATAAAATTCATATAGTGAAACATGTTAATGTGTAGGAGTCATATTGAATGAGGTTAATAAAAACTAGAGAATGTAAACTTCCCATTGTTGGATAAAAATTTCAGTGGGTCAAAATAAACTAAGGTAAGCATGCCACTAGAATCAAGAGGATGTTCAAGGGAATGATAGGCGGTTTCTTTGACTAACAAGAGTGGGTCAACTGAAATTAAATGTGATGGGTATGGGTTGTAGAGGGTCATAACATGGAGATAGTATTGACTAAACAAGATGAAAATTTAAGTGTTCCAACCGTGGGTGACATGGGACTATTTCCAGATAGTATGTGAAGAATATGGTTTATGGTGATTTTATTGCTTCCAAATAATATTTGTACACTTTATAATTAATTCAAAATTCATACAAATGTTATAGGGGGTATTTAAAAATAAGGTATTGCTAAAAATAATTTGGATGGATTTGAAAAAAAAAATTATTACAAGATATAGTTAGATTACAACATATGTTTATTTTCAAGGAGTTAGTACCAACGTAAAGATGGTGGTTAAGAGAAACAATTCCATGCTAGCATAACATCTACGAAATATAGGTTGTAAGTCCCTAATGCCTACAAATATGGATTATATAGAAATTAAATGGACAAGCCAATGCAATATTGGAATTCAACCTTTCTATCATACCCCTTAAAGCAACATCTATCGCTTTCAAAGAGAGGGTTAGTGGATTGGTTGACAAAGAAAAATTCATATGTGCTATGTTTTGATGGATCCTCAAAACATACCACATGTGTGGAATAAGTTATTTTATGGATGAGGAGAAGTGTTAGGTTTGTATAGCTTAACACTTCTCCTCATCCATAAAATAATAAGTTCCATGAGGGCCCAATGGAACCATGGGAATAAGTGTGTTGGCACACAACCATGAAAATCATTAGAGTCAAGGATGCAACACATGGTATGGAAATTTGCATGGGTTATGTAACAACCCCTGGTTGATTTTATATGTAAATAAAATAAGACCAAGGACATGGGACATGCATTCCATGCTAATGTTGGGAAAAAACATAGTTGTTGAATGTTAGGAAAAAATAGTGATGGGTATCACTGGTGATTTAATAGTTATCGAAATTGACAAAGGCATTACAAAAGAAAAAGTGGAATTAATTGGAATTTTATTTATGAATTAAAGGAAAATAGGAGAAACAGAAAGTAAAGAGACACAAATTTGCATGAGAGGGAAATTGAAGGAAAAATGAAGTAAAATGAAGAAAATAAAGGCCTCTCTGAAGATCATTTACTAGTATTTTTTCACTTTAGATTTGGAGCTCTCCTCTATTGTCTCATTCTCTCATACTCTTGCACACTTAGAGTATTCTTGGAACACTCTTGGAGCACTTTAGCATACATTAGATTTGGATAAATAAGGAAAAAAAGAAGAAGAGGGAAAGCATAAGGGAACAATGGACAAGCAACTACAGTTGGATTACTTGAAAGTAACATGTTTCATGTGTGATTTGTTTGTTGGTTTTGGATTCATGGTATATTCATGTGATTTTATGGTCATGTGTTGTCATTGGCATGGAAATTTTCCTAGATTGACAGTGGTTTTATCCTTGTGTTTCTATTTCCTAGATAACCATGGTGTTGTGACTTTTTTTACACTTTATTTTTTTATTGGTGCTCATAATTCCTTATGGCCGTGGGTTGGAACAAACACTCTAGAAGCTCTAAAACAACTTGGGTTGAGTTACTAGTCATAGAGGCTACATTGGGGCAAATGCTCTGGAACCCTTAGTGGGTTGAGCTACTAGTCCCTGGAGCTGGGTTGGAAAAACACCCTAGAGCCCTAGAAGGTTGTGTGTTGAGATACTAGTTCCTGGATCCCTAGACAACTTGGATAGAGACTGATCTAGTTGGTGTTAGTGATGTCTGGTCGTGGAGGTGGAATTAGTTTGGTTGAAGGCTGAGGTGTTTTGGCCTTTGGAAGGCTTGGTTTTTTTTGTTTCGATTAATCAATGAGATCCCATATTCATTCTTGGAATATGGTGCGGGGGTGATTGGATGAAAGAGAGATTTGGTTTAGCCCAATCTATGGTCGAGTGATACGTGGAAGTCTTTGACTTGGTTGGTAATTTGATATGTTAATATGAGAAATTTCCTTATTGTGTTCTACGAGCGTTTGTAGTGATTATGTTGGCGATATTATGGATGAGTTTCCATGGTTTATATGTTGGTTATCTGGTTATATGCTCGTTATATGATGTGTACATCTATGGCTCTTGTCATTAATTGTTTAGTTATTAATTGGTTGATGAATGAATGGACTAATCAGTGTTGTTGCAGCTATGTGGAGAGGGCATAGAGAATTCTCGATGATTCTCAGGTGCATCTTAGACTACTATGATCACATATGCATTCATGACCTGTAGCTTACATGTTTTACATGTGTTTGACGAAATGTATGTTATGTTCTAGGCAGTCTATGTCAAGTTTTGGCTTCAAATTTGAATGTGTAGCCATGTTTTTATACCAATTATGAATCTAAGAATTCCAAGAAGTTATGAGAAGTGGTTTGGAGATTGAACTGGAATTGTGGCTCAAATATTAGGACTACACCCTTTGAAATGGGCAAGCTGGGTCACAACCGCACTAAGGCAGTGTTGTGTGTGCAGTTGGAGGCCTTAAACTATACCCATGACTTGTCATGCATGTGGTTGGGGGTTAAGTTGTGATAAAAAAAATCACAAATTAGTGTTTTGTCACCTGGGGTGGTTCTTTGGCCCCTGAGTGTCCTGTAGCCCTGAGGGATGTTGTGAGTTATGAGTTTGTGGTCAACTATAGGCACCATTTCCTTAACTGGAACTGGTAGGTAGGGTCATGTCACAATAACTATTAGTCTCATGTTTACCCTAGTAGGCTGGTGAAATTGGGTAAATTTGGGAGGGGTGGTTACAGGTTACATCTCTCATCAATAGGTGGAAGGAAGGTATATTTATCATGTCGAGATATAAAAATCTTCTCTATGATCATTAGACTGCATGTTACATTGACCCACTCCATTTGTGTGATCGAAACGCGGAAACACGCCTGAATTATTAGTGTTGCAGATGAATTAATATGCTCATGGGAAGTGGGGAGCCATAAAAATTGTGATGCTAAGGTTAATAAACTAGTTCATGATAGGGCTTGGGAGGTTGCATCTCATTCTTAAAAAAATAAAGCCACTTCCTCTTGGCTTGCTTGGTTTGATGGAAAATTTAATTATTTTCTAGCTTAGAAACAAATTTTTTTCCCTTTGCATATTATTCTTTGGACATCGATTTTTAACAATATAACATGGGATAGAGGCAAAGCTTGGGTGGTGAATTTACCATACTCGTAGGTCAACCTAAAGATGGTGACAATGCAGCTAAGTTGGAACAAAGGAGGAAGGATGGCTGTTTGTGAAGGGAATAAAAAGGGATGAGTAGAAATAATAGAGGAAACTGAAGTGGAGTTATGGGAACTCGAATAAACTTGCAAATATTTCAACCTTTGAACTGAAAAAACTAGTAGTGACCCTATACATGATGATGGAAATTATGTTTTGACACAATACTATGATCTAGAGATGAAATGATGATATTGATAACTTGTTGAGGTATCCAGAAGAGCTACTACTAAGGGAAGCTCGACCCTCTTTCTTAGTATCCCCCTTGTCATCCATAGTGAATTTGACTAGCCCACCTATAGAAAAGCTCAACCTGAACATTCCCCTAGTAATTTTGGATGTAGAGGATTATATGTCTAGTAGTAATGTAGGTTGGATTTCTTACGTTAGTAATTTTTTTTATGTTGGTCAAGTTTTGTAAAATTGAAGATGTTTTCTATATGGTTTACTCATACACACGTCCTAACATCTGGATTTTTGAGTTGACGGAGGAAAAGGGCTAATAATAAGCCACATATGAGGATGGATAAGAAAATTGTGGTTGACAAACAAACTTAGCTATATAATATCTATATAAACTCATAGTTTTTTCTAATATAATTTACTAATCAACATATAAAAAAAAAAAAAAACTTATCGCTAGAGTTGAAGAAAGTTAATATGAAATTTCTTCAATATGAAAACCATAATCATATTATGATTTTGCTCATGATACAAATTTATTTATTAATAAATAAGATTAAAATAAATAAAAAAATGTCACATTAAATTTAAATATTAAATTTAAGTTTATTTATTTTAATCAATTTACATATCGATAAAGTTATAAATAAATAAATAATATTTTATTTAACTTTATATAATTTTTTTAATATTTTAATAAACAAAAGTTTTGTTTTTTTCCTAAATAAATTTTAATATAAACTCATTCTTTATTTAGAAATGTCTTTTTCCTTATTTCAAAAAAATATTAATATTCAAAATTCAAATTCATATCTTTCAAAAAAATCTAATACCTCTTGAGATTTATTGTTCAACTCGTGATTTTATTTTGAATGCTAACTTAAATACACATATGAAGCTTATAAAGCAACTTATCTTTTCTTAGATGTTTCACATCCCCGATATTAAAACAATGAATATTTATGTATTCTTTGATATTACTTTTAAATTTGGAATTTATTAAAGTTTATTAGTGTTGACCTTACCAAAACACATATTATTTACAAAATTGAAATATATTGAAATTTAATAGTGTCATACTTGAACACATCGAATTGTTTTTTTCACAATTTAACTCTAAAACACATATGAAACTTATATATTACATCTACAATAAACTTAAATCTCATTTCTCTATTAACTATACATCAATTATATGTTATAGAGATTTCATTTCACTCTCTTATTCGATTCTATACATCAATTATATGTTATAGAGACTTCATTTCACACTCTTTTTCGATAAAAAGAATAAGAGATGTACATTATTTAGACACTGAAGAGATGTATGTATAGAATTTTTTTTTATTTTTTTCATTGCTATGTATCGAATACAAGTGATTACATTTTATAGGAACTTTTGATACATTAAATTTACACTTTTGAAAAACCTATGGTGTGCTTGCTTATTTTTTTTAATAATATTGAATTATTGACTATGGATATTGCATAAAAATGGAATTTATTCCAACACAAATATTGAACTTTTTTCAAATACATAACTAATGCATAGTGTTTCACTTTCTATCATAATTTAATTCATTTGTACTAGTGCTAACTCCCCACTAAGAAAGTAAATTAGATAGTCTACACGCTTTCTAATTATGCTAAGACAAAGTTTAGTCTTTGTCTCATCCATCTGAACAGAGACTTTGATATGACATTCATAAAAACCTAAATCTCAATCAATATTATACATGGAAGTGACCTGGGCTTTGTATCTAAGACCTTTAAACATAGACGTCATATGAACTATAATAAAAATAGTTTACCATAAACTTAATTTAGGATTTATGGATACATATTCAACTATTGTAAACATTAAGAAACTACCAACTTGTATAAATGATGACACAATTGATGTTGAGTTAGAGACTAAAAATTGTATTAATAGCACTCTATGGACATGCTATTCATGGATTTCCTTGACTTATAGCTTTAATGGCTAGAACTTACTTCTAAAAAAACACAAGCGACACTTTTTTTTTCTTTACCTTATAATATAAAGAGTAATGAGATAATCTATAACCCAATATGACATAAATACTCTCATATACATAATATATATACGTAACATTTAAAAACAATTATATATATATATATATATATATATATATAACAAAATCAATATTTTTAAAATATGTATATAACATCAATTAATTTTGTTTAACATATTAAACAATAAAAACATATATTAAAACATTAATTTTTATCAATTCTTAATAAATATACATTTTAAATAAATCTACCCCAATTTCTTATCTCAATAATGCAGGATAGATTCTCTTCAAAACATAATATATTCTGAACATATATTATTAATAATTTGATTTAATTTAGTGACATTTAAGGCCACTACCCATGGCACTAAGAATATTTCTAACTCACATACCCGTTGCTCCCTGTCTTCTATAATTTTATATGTAATGCAGTTTGACTAAAGATGTCCTCCACCCTTCGGGACTCGAACCACTTGTTCCATTGATTGGCATCTATTATTAATCGTTGGTCAACTTACCAAATCCAATACCCTAATTATTGATTCAATGCCTATAGCGTTTTCAAATGATTTTCCCATGTGAGGCCATGCTTATTACCATCCACACGTTTCTACATCTCCAGTTGTGACACATCTAACTCAGATCTATGATATTCCCTATGTTTAAATGTGTTGGTGAATGACAAAAACTGAAACAAAAATAATAAATTTATTGTATAATGCAACCATGAGACATGTAAAAGAAAATAACTTCAAACAAATAGTATGTGTGGGAATTGGTAATATTGTTAATTAACGACCATGGATTCAAGGTTTTTTTAAAGAATAAAGATACCACTCTTTTAAGTATGTTTTCTCTATCATTAAATGTTAGACAGCTTTGGATTTCTAAAGAGGGTACACAATGAGAACACCATGCATGGTAGGTGGTGTATGATTTAATAAATATTGTACATTCATATTTAGCACTTTTCAAATCATTTTTTTCCTGTATGAGAGCACTTATCATTAATAAAATAACAAGTATAGTTGTTGAGCAACAATTCCTTGCCGCCGAGCTGGAAGTGCCGCTCAGTGGAAACCATTCCCAATAAAGAGTGTCATCCACAAGGCAATAACAAAGTCATCAAT
Organism: Pinus albicaulis; assembly: GCA_034641835.2. Lineage (NCBI taxonomy): Eukaryota > Viridiplantae > Streptophyta > Pinopsida > Pinales > Pinaceae > Pinus > Pinus albicaulis. The sequence goes on from CM076583.1 coordinate 678,603,469, forward strand.
AGATAAGGTAGTACTATGAAGCATTTTGATGAAAGTACACGTCGTCCTTTCAAATCAAATGAGGATTAGTTACTGAGGATTGCTGAAAATCAAACAGGCCCCTACGCATTAAAGTATTCACCTCAAATGCTACTTAAACCCTTCCAGATTACATCTTGGTCGAAGTTATATAGGCTAAAAATATTTGAACTGTTCCTTTCCAATATCGAAGTGAAAGTATATATGCATTTCTTTCATATTAAGTATATAACAATGAAGTCTAGGGTATAGACATCTCGGCATGGAGAGACTTGGCATGTATTACAGGTGAAAGAATATCAGCGCTACATCATGACACGTGTCCATTACAGGTGCAAGCTTATTAGCTCGGCTACCAAGTAGCTTAATATTGTTTGTGAAGCTGCTCAATATTGTTTGGAATCCTATCTATTTTTTTCACATACAAATTGGAGACACACGGATAAGAAATTGTATTGTAGAATCAGATTCTATTGGAACCTTAAGACGTTGCAAAAGAGACTATATTGTAGAATCAAATTCTGTTGGAACCTTGGGACGGCCACCCAAGTGCCCAGGCTCAACCTGTTGCCCAGCACGACGTCCATGTCTTTGGGGAAGAATTTTGCAGTCCCCATGCATTCTCGATATAAACTCTCAGCTTCTACAATGTCAAGCTTGAGTATGTTTTCTCTAATGGAGATGTGTTTGGAGTGGGAATGGACCGGATGGACTAAGATGGATCGGGTGGAACCTTGACGGATGTTGTCCATTTAATTAGAGGATTTAGCTAGACATAATCATAGGATTCAGCGAGTAGAAGTAAGTGCCATTATCTTCTATATATATATATATATATGAGTAAATTTCAGCAGCAAGCATTTTTTTTAAACCTATCTTTGTTGCAGCATCCCCATTCTGCACAAGGCTGACTTTAGTACTTTTGTTTGAGAGCAATTTAGATTTGTAAGAACCCAAGTTTACAGATTTTTGGCTCATGTTATTGTAAACCTCCTTGATCACAATCTGAAAAGCATCATTCACATTTTTTGCATTTAAGGCTGAAGTTTCTATGAAAAACAACCTCTATGCTTCAACAAGGGTTTTGCTTTCTTCAACTGGTACTTCTCTCAGAGACTCCAAATCACATTTGTTGCCAACCAACATTGTAACAAAATTCATTTCGAAATGCACTGCACAAATTTTAGAACCAGGGATCAAATTTTCAATACAGAACTATATAAATCCCACATCCTTTACATATTCACAAAAAGAAAGCAACCACTGTAAGCAAGAGAAAGGTAAAAAAATGGTGAATGAAAACAGTTTGTTGACATTGGCCCCCTCTATGATTTAGCACTTTATTTTCTATTTGAATGTTACCTGAAATCTGCTACCTAGCTAAAATACATTTTCTTGGTATAAATACCAAGCTCTAAAGAACCATATATATCTCAAACTCTTCTGGGAAATAAAACAACATAGTTCTACAAACTTTCTAAGTGGACATCATGTGTGAACAGGATGTTAGGCTGCCCTTCCACCCCTCAAATATCTCACAATAGGGAAAAGTAGCCTACTCAATCTATCCATTTTACAACTACATTTATTTAAAAAAATTGCAAATGTTTTTTTGATTATTTAAAAAAATTAATAATGTTTTCTTCTTACACTACAGTGGCTAGTATCCACCACCTATCAAGGTGACTTTTTTCTCTCTCTTTTTTTCGAATTGAGTTTTCAGTAAATTTTGAGTAAAAGCAGTTATAAACGGTTCACATAACATTACATAACTGCCCATATACAAAATAGGTGCAGGCCTGGATAACCAAGTAATCTTTGAAGTCACTCTGAAGTTTGTAACACTATTAAGCAGGGCTTATAATTTCTAGTTTAAAAATAAAAGTCTGTCAGGCGATAGGTGGAACTACAATTCCTACCCTATGCATCAAACTTTGTACTTCTACTCCTTTTAAGTAATATCATTTGCAGCCATTTTATGCTTTTCTAGTATATTGAACTGTGATACAACTAGACCCACCAAGGTTTAACTTTAGAATTAAGTACAAGAGGCCACCTTGTGACAATTGGCCATGTATGATCCCACTGTTCCCATTAGAATTCAAATCGTAGGTCGATCAAACCCGTTATCAGAGCCCATGAAGGGTAGATTTAGGAGCTTACATGCCTGTTAGGTGATGGAAAAATTGTTATTCCAATTTCATACTCTTTACATCAAACACCGTAATTGTACTTATATTGTATGAACATAATGTGTAATTACTAGATTTAGATTTGCATATGTTTCTGGAACTGAATCTGTTTATGGAATTAAATGAGTTGCAAAGAATTTCAGAAGTTTCATAATATAGTTTAGCAATCTTTAATTCAAAATCATTAAAATCAAGAGATTACAGAACAATGAGAACTCGCAATATTTATACTTACCAAAATATCCGACCTCTAACTCCAATCTTAGTTTTCCATTACTGATATTTTGTCAAGCACAAATATAGGTTGAAAGCCCGGACGAAAAACGTTTGAAGGCCTGCCACAAGCATCTTGTGTAAGGTTCAAATATCGCAGGATGAATATCAAAAAATAGTAAGTCGGGGCATTGTAGTAAGGCTCGAATGGATAACATATTTTGGGTAGGGCTCCATTGCTGGATTAATTGAGGGCTTGTAGGGATTAATTGAGAGATGCCTTGCTCGACACACACTGGGCTTCTGAGCGAGAGAGATGGAATCTTCTTGTGGCTTAACCTCTACAGCAACAATGTTGTTCACAGATGTGGCCAAGTTTTTCTTGTTTCAAAAGATCAATACCTATTACATGCATGCATAACTGGTGGCATGCAGGCAGAAATTGTGGCATGCAGGCAGAAATGGTGGCAGAAACGGTTGCATAGGGAGGAAGAACATAAAAGTTTAACCGATCTTCAGAGTACATCAAACTAATGCTAGCATTTAATACTAGCAAACTAATGCTAGCATTAGTTTCCGAGACTGAAATCTCAATCAAAAATATGAAAAAATGAAGACTTTACCCTAATTTTACCGAGATCTTGCCTCGAAATGAGGCCAAATAAGATCTCTAAAATTTCTAGTGGTTGAAATAGCGGCCAAAAATTTCTTAGTGGTTAAAAAAAAGTTGTTTATTGAATATAAAATTAAAACTTTGGATTATAAATTCCATTTCTAACTCGGCTTTTGTGCGAGACTAATGAAAACTAACAAAATTGATTACAATAGTCCTATGCCGGAGGAAAGGACTAAAAATAAACAAATAAGAGATAATAAGCTACGCTTTGTGGAATTACAATTTGTTGTGCAAAAAATGGATGGAAGTCTTAGTTGGTCAAGTCATGTATGATAGGTAATATAATGTATTTATAAAGCTCACTAGGTTAGTTAAGATTGGATGAAGTTAAATATAGTTAATATGCATTGTATAAATAATCTGTTAAGTAGAGAAAATTTGAAGGATGGAAATTTATCTTAAAGTTTAGTAATTTTGGCGAATCTTACTATTCCCTAATATCTAAATTTTAAAATGTTTGATGGTAATTTTGTAAAATGTTTTAGGTTTCTAATTATTTTATATTAGAAAATATATAATATTGGATATTTTTAAGGTAAAATAATTGTGTACTGTAAAATATGGGTGAATTCATTTTTAGAAAAATGGAAATTGGCCAATATTTTTTTTGGAAAAAGCATGGAATATTAGCCCACCTGCGAATATTAGCCCCTAACATTTTCCCCGTGATTAAGACTATGGGTAGAGGTTTTTGTAACAATTTTTGTTGATTTTATGGGTATTGGCTATTGCTTATATGTCAATAATTATTATGATGTTGTAAAATAATGTTTTGCATTATATAGTTTATGTTATGAGTTTTTGTGTTTTTGTTTTCGGTGTAATAGAATATTAAATTTTGTTGGTGTTATGGAATAATGGAATTTGTTTTTCTTTTCTATTTGTGATTGTTTATTTTATGTGGATGATTGGTATGTTAATGATTGTGACAATTTCATATTAGAGTAAGTTTATTTCATGTTATGAATTTATATATAATATGAATAGAATTGAGTTGGGTAGAAATTTTGTAGATTTGGTTATGAAGAATACTAGAGTATAGTAGCCACATCCTCATCCTACAACTTCTCTCTATATCCTTAAGGTCTCGGCAATGCCTTAAGTGAGACATTCCCTCACATGCATTGAAAATGCTAGAATAGTATGTTACAACTAAATATTTGTTGAACATTTATGAGAATCTTGGTCTCCAAAAATAGGCAACAAATGGTTCCATTTTTTAGACTTGGTAGAAGAGAGGCACTTTTATAGGATAGGCCTAAAGTTCATTAAAATTTTGAATTGAAAACTACTTTGAAAATAGTTTTAAATGACTCCTTGCACAAGAAGCAAAGTCACATGTATAAAGTATATATTTTGAACGGTAATGTTAACATGAGTGAGTATGAATTGTTTCAGGTTTATTTTTAGTGGAATACACTTAAAGAAGCACTGGAATACATTTAAAGGGAGAATATCGTTACAAACTTGGCTATCCAAAACTTAGTTGTGCTACAATAGGTAGTCATCAACTAACCTATTAGTTTATTTCTAGGTGAAGAATGCCATACAAGGATATATAGTAGAATTTGTTGCTAAAGAAAATCAATAATTTTCAAAGGCATGGAGGAATTCAAAAAGGAACACATGGGATATTCATATGGGAAATCATAGAAATAATTTAAAATGGATGTTTAAGTTTATACTAATGGAGTAGATATACTTCTTGGAGAAGATGCATTGAAGCCCAATCATGAAGAACTAGTGAATGAATAAATAAAATACGATGCATAATGAAAATATGCGCTCATATACCTTTTATGATTATTTAAATATGTGATTCGGATGTATGCAAGAACGCAACGGAATACACATATGACCATAAACACATAGATGCAATGGAAATAATGCTTCCTTTTATTGATATAAAATAACAGAAATATGCTTATAGACAAAATGTAAATAAACATCTAGGGTGTTGGTAGGCTTATCTATGAGAAGAGATGTGGCGGCTACATGCCTATGAACTGTGTTACAAGAAAAATGACTGAAACGTGCTTACATGAATAATGGAAATGAGTAGGCAAGGGCACTAGTAGCATATCCCTGAGAAGAGATGTGACGGCTACATGCCTCTCCACTGTGTTACAATGAGGCTCCCAGGCCTATTTATTGTTTAGAAACAATTTAAAACTGAAATGTCCAAAAACCTAACCCTAGGAGATGAAGCACCAAAACTGTGGGCCTTGTTTGGGTAAATTGGTGTTTCAACTTCTCGGGGATGTAGCTTGGGCATACGATCTCTGTTTGACGCACTCAATAGCTTGTTATAAAGATCTATCTGAGGAGTACAAATTTTGGTGTGAGAAACATCCATCCATGGACCCATGTTTCTCTCAGGTTTTCCAAAAAACGTCGTTTAGGGCCTTAAAATGGCTTCGGAAGTTGAGGACCCAAAAAACTGCTAAAAATAGTAATTTGTTCTGCAACTTAAAAATGGAAAGAACTAATGGCGGGGGTTCAAATGGACTAGGTGGGTGGCCACCAATATCTACTGGATCATCAAGGCCCCAAAATGGCTCCGGCAATGTAAGACATGAAAACCTAATAAAAATAGTAAGTTGCTGGAAGTGAAGAACTGGAAGACTTGATGGTGCGGGGCCAAATGGAATAGGTGGGTGGCCACCGATATCCCCTTGAATCATTCCTCCATCCTTAGGAAGCAATGGTCCCTATTGCGTTAAGTTCCTCCATGGGGGGGGGGGAATTCTGCTGAACTTGGTATTGGATTTGTCCAGGATGTCGCAGACATGTTGGCGAACGCGTTGGATGTAGATGTGCACCCGTAGGAAACCGTTGAAGGATCTGGGAAAATTTATCCATCATTGCGTTCCTCAGTTTCTCGAGGGAATCCTCGAGCAAGATTTTGATAGGATCTCTTGCTCCCTCATCTTTCTTTCCTTCCGCCATGGGGGGTCGTCGGGGTTTGTGAGGCTGATCTTGAAAGGGTTCAACTGGATCGAGCGTGAACTCCTTATACCCTGACCACGTTGGGGACATGAAAATAAAGATAGAGAAAGAGTAGACCCACTCTGATACCACTGATCCAGATTTATGCAAGAACACAACAGAATACACATATAACCATAAACACAGAGATGCAATAGAAATAATGCTTCCTTTTATTGATATCAAATAAAAAAAATATGCTTACAGACATAATGTAAATAAACAGCTAGAGTGCTGGTAGGCTTATCTCTGAGAGAGATGTGGCGGCCACAGGCCTCTAAACTGTGTTACAAGACAAATGACTGAAACATGCTTATAAGAATAATGGAAATGAGTGGGCAAGGGCACTAATAACGTATCCCTGAGAAGAGATGTGACAGATACAGGCCTCTCCACTGTGTTAAAATGAGACTCGCGGGCCTATTTATTGTTGAGAAACAATGTAAACCCGAAACATCCAAAATCCTAACCCTAGGAGATGAAGCGCCAAAACTGTGGGCCCCATTTGGGTAAATTGGTGTTTCAACTTCCCGAGGATGTAACTTTGGCATACGATCTCCATTTGACGCACTCAATAGCTTGTTAGAAAGATCTATCTGAGGAGTACAACTTTTGATGTGAGAAACATCAGTCCATGGACCCATGTTGCTCCTAGGTTTTCCAAAAAACTTTGTTTAGGGCCTCAAAACGGCTTCAGAAGTTCAGGACTCGAAAAACTGCTAAAAATAATAAGTTGTGATACAACTTAAAAATGAAAAGAACTGATGGCGGGGGTTCAAATGGAATAGGTGGGTGGCCACCAATATCCACCTGGATCATCAAGGCCCCAAAACGGTTCCGGGAGTGTAGGACCTGAAAACCTGCTAAAAATAGTAAGCTGTTGGAAGTGAAGAACTGAAAGAGTTGATGGTGTGTGTCCAAATGGAATAGGTGGGTGGCCATCGATATCCACCTAGATCAATATGAGTAAACACCTTGGATATATTTTGTGCCTCATATCATCAATGAAGTTATTAGATCCCCATTCATACCCTAGGTGCCCTTAAAAAATTAGTTATATTTGTTAAACTATTTTCATTCCAATTTTACTTTTACAAGAATAAGCCAGTATTATGAATAAGGGGTAATAATCATAGTGGTAGTAATGGTAAAAAATTAATAATTAATCCATGGGATTTTATTGCATCATAATTTTAGAATCAAAGTTTAGTAATATAGTCAAGATCTATAGGGTTCATTCTAGTCGGACTATCTTTTAGTAACATGATCTCATGAAAAATTTTAGGGGTTAAATTTTGAAAGTGCAGTAATTTTCCATTGATTTTTCCTTCAAAAAATTTGTTAATTTTCATTTTATTTTGTAAATGAATCACCAAAATTTTATAGGTTAAAATTATTTAACCTTAAAATTCACCATGCTTTTATGAAAACAATCTAAAATCTTTAGAAATTTGAGTACCTTTACAAAAATGTAGCCAAATGTATTATATTTTACAAATACTGGATTTTAATGAGATCCATCAAGATTTCTTTAAGATAATTTCCATCCTTAGAGTTTCTCCTATATAATGGAAACATAATAAAAGTATATTTTAAGGCTTCCCAAGTTCATAAGAAAAGGTAAAGAATATGTAATTAAGCATTTCTTTCTTTGAAGAAATCATCTTGAAAGAACAATGCTCTTTGTAATTAAATTTGTATATATTTGAAAAAATCTGTGGGATAAAGCTCTTGAACAGTACATGAATATTTTACACTATATATAGTATGGAGAGGTTCTAACCTTGGATAAATTCAAAATACAATTTGTGACCAAATTTCAATAAAATAAATCTAAGTAGAAAAGTATCATCAAAATGAAATATATGAAAGAAATAATGTTGGTTTTTTGGAGCAAAGGTGTTCCAAAATCCCATTCTATGAAAGTTGTTGTTTCATACATAGAGAAAGTAGTAATTGATTAGTACAAAATAAAACAAATAACGAGAAAAGTAATGAAATATGGCTTGATATATTAACATTCCAGTGCAAAATTGAAAACATAGAAGGACAACAAGATTTTGTGAAACAAGAAATCTATTTGTTGGTGTAGAAGGGATATGATATCTCCTAGAAACACTAAAGGTAGCCTTGGAAGTAATGACTCCTTATATCTCCTAAAGGAATTTTCCACCTTTCCTTCTCATGTAGGTGTGATTCACTCCTCAAGAATTTTCTTGGACACTCTTTGAATGGAGAGATCCAAGATTACAAAGCAAGCCAATTGGGTGGAAATTTCGGTAGCATAAACTTTCAGTGAATTCTCTCTTGCAAATGGTCCCCGATGAAGTGATATATATAGGCCAAGGTTCATGGCATGTACCAATTTGGCTCATTGATGATATTTGATATTTGAGAGAGCCTTTCATATTGGTGGCTATTAAAGAAACAACTACAGTGATCCATGAAAACTTGAAAAGAGCATATTTGTCCAAATTAATTAAAATGTGCTTAGGGGAAAGTAATCCCTTGCTTGTGAGCACTAAATTTTTTAACCTTTGAGAACCTTTTTATTTGGTGAAATTTGAAATTTTATTTCCCTTTATTGACACCTTTTAGTGTACAATTTTTAATTGATAATAGTTCCCTCCTGTTGTGTGAGGTTAGGAGCACATTAATAGCTAAAACAAATCATGTTTGCATGACTGTGAGTCATACTACTTCTTGGTAGAGATGCCTTGGTTTATGAGAGAGATAGGAGGGGTCTTGAAGGAAAATGATGGAATCCATTTTAAAAAAATAAATATATAAATTTTATATATAAGGTAGACATATCCCATACTCATGATCATGAATATTACAATGATGGTTACATTTGTATAGAAGAGGGGACTTTCCAACAATGTTGAGAACATTATTATTAATGTCGAAGTATATGACTACATTAACCTCAAAGGTTATTAGATAGATAAATTATTGATTATGTGCATTACCTCATGTACCAGACATAAACAGTGATGATGAGACTATCAAAAATGGGATATCAGCATGGTGCATAGGTCTTAAACTAAAATAGGAAAAGACAACTATCACAAAATATGACATATCCTACCATGACATAGTGCTAAAGTTGAACATTGTGTTGAAGATTGCAACAAGAAACAGTGAAGGAGGAAACCTGAAACATCATCCTTGATCCTAGTTGGAAAATAATCACCTAAACTAGGTGGGGCCCACACAGGCTATTTTTAGGTGTATGTCTATTTTTAGACATGGTGAGCATATTCTATATGTAGTAGGAGGATATTTGTAGATGGTTGGTAAAATGTGAAAAATTTATGAGATTCTATTTTTAGAATATTGGGCGAAGTCTATTTATAGAGCGCTGATCAATAGATGCATGTCGAATATTATTAGCTCTTAATAATATTTGGACTCTGAACATTATCTTATTCTCTTGGAGCACTTCTGTTAAGTGCACAGATGTGGCACAACAGCTGACAGAAGGAATTACACTATTCCTGAGGGTTTACTAGAGCTATTGCATGGAAGAATTCAGTTAGAACTCATGTGACAGAGTTTGGTGGAGTTGGAGAAGTAGTTGGTGGAGTTGTATTTAGTTTAACTCAGTTAGACTCAGTTGAGCTAGTTGTATCTAGTCTAACTGATTGATACACTAGTGAGAGTGGAGTGAATTAATTAGTTAATTAATTCACAAATAATAACTCATTAATCAAATGAAGAATACATCAGTTAACTACAGTGCATGGCAGTTTCAGTGGAGACCAATGGAGAGATAGGTGAAAAGGGAGTCAAAGAGCTATCTGTTGTGACTACTAGTGATGCATGAATTGCATATACATATACATTGGAGTTGCCAATGGCAATAAAACAGTAAATGAGAGTGGGATTACATTGAATTGGTCTTTGTAATCAGCTTGGATTGCACAGTGGAGGAAGCCTAGCAGGAGGGCAAATATCGGTGCATGGATTTGCAAGATTGTTCTGATTAGTGTATGATTGTCATCTTGAGAGCTTGTGATAAGCTTTGTATGTTTGTATGAGATTTTCATATGATCTCCATGTTACATAATATATAGTTGGGGTTTTTAGCTTCGGGCTTTCTCGGTAAGAAACTATGTTATTGTGCGCTTTTGTTAGCTTCATGTGTTTTGCAATTGTTGATTAAATTTCCACAAGAATTATAGTGGAAGGATTCTGTATTTTGCAAGAAGATAAATATTGTGAGATCAGGAGAGTCTGGATATATGCATGCGTATTGTACATAATTTCTACACATTGGGGAGGTTGATGAAATATGTGGGAAATGATGATTCCCATTGCTCCATATGAGATTCACATTTGAAACATGGTAATGCAAACCAAGATATTTCTTCTATCCTAGAAAATTAGAGCTGATGTCAACAAATATGAAGATGATATTGTCGGGAGAAAAAGGTTATAAAAGAATCCACTTGAAGAAAATTCACATATTGAACCATGGTAAGGTACATAGGTCATAGTGAATGAGGTTAATAAAAAATGGAGAATGTAAACTTCCCATGGTTGGAGAAAAATGTCAGTGGGCCAAAATAAACTAAGGTAAGCATTCAACTAGAATCGGGAGGATGTTCGAGGGAATTATAGGTGGTTTCTTTGACTAACAAGAGTGGGTCAAATGAAACAAAATGTGATGGATAAGGGTTGTAGAGGGTCATAATATGGTGATAGTATTGATTGGACTAGATGAAAATTTAAGTGTTCCAACCATGGGTGACATGGGACTGTTTCCAAATAGTATGTGAAGAATATCATTTGTGGTGATTTTATTGCTTCCAAATAATATTTGTACACTTGTAAAAATTATAATGATGGTCTTGAATGTACAAACAAAGAGATAGGTTCCCCAATATTTGGTATCGCACATGAAGCTAGAGGGGAGTAAATGCATAGTGTAAGGGCCTTATTGGCTAGTCTTACTGTGGAGGTGATGAGTGGATGGTGATCATGAAAATGACCTATTACTAGTGGAGATGTGAGAATCCAAGTGAAAAATGTAGTGCCATGTTTAATGGTGATCAAATTGATATTTACCCAAGAGTAGGGGAGGTTATCATTAACATGAGGCTAAAGCATGAGGAAATTACTCAAAATATGCTAATAAATGATTCTCAAGTGAGGTAATGTAGCATGGATTCCACTAATGTGAAGGGTAACACTATGTGAGGAAATCCATGGGGGTGGAAGAAATATTGACCAGACAAAGATCTTTACTAAGTGAAAAAGGATGGGTTTTAGAAATGGGTTTTGGGTGCATGTGCCTTATGGTGAACTCAAAGGGAATGGAACGGGCCATTAAAACGTCTTAGAGGGAGAATATATCATGTTATTTTGAAGGAAAAAATACCTCAAGTGCAAGTGAACTACCTTGTGTGTAGGGAACTAGTGTAAGTGGAAATTTGAGTTGGCAATCATGAACCAAAAATTCTAATTTAAATCCCCATAGATACATGAAATAATCCAAGTAAATGTTGTAAAATGATGGTGATAAAATATGGTGCACCATAGTAGGATCCCACGAGTGACGAGGGGGCCTAGGGGAAAATTATCACATGGAAAAAGGAAGAGGGCAATGCAAAGTGGGCATTTTGTTGATCCCAAGGGTACAAATAATTTTGGAAACAAATCTCATGGGCTCCTAAATGGTTAATATGAAGTTGCATTATGGGGTCTATATAAGAGGGGTGGGGCCCACCATGCCACCTCATTTTTTCACTTGTAAGGTGGCTCTTGTAAAGCATGATCATGATCATGGTGTATTCCTACAACTTTCAGAGTAGCATTCTCAATCATGGGAAAGACAGGTGAGTCATCACACGCTAACCCTTGTGACTTTTGTAGTCGACTAGGAGGTTCATACGATTAGGGATCCATATGGCCATTTTTATCTTTGTGGGCCCATAAATTTTCATGTTTCTTAATGGGAGTTTGATCTAGGGGATCCAAAATATGCTTAAAAATGAAAGTGTTCAAAATCTCTTGAAACTAGAGCCAAATCGTAAATCTTGACATTATAATTCCAACGACAATTGAATCACCTCAATCTGACATCGTACGAGGAATTTATCTCGTTCTGAAGTTTTTGACAAACAATTAAAAAGTCAACTTGCAGGGTTGACTGGATAGTGTACAGATGCCACGTGGAAGTCTGTATGATGACATCATCCTAATGTCAGTAGGCTAACTACGTGGTATGGTGGTCGTATGGGCCAATCTTGAGTTGACATGTGGCAGATGATGGTTGAAAAATGGTGGGTGAATATAGTTTGGACACTTAGGCCAATGAGCGATTGACACATGGCCCAATCATGGGGCACCACACGACACCCCGAGTTGTACCAAAAATTTGGTTGATTGGCCGACATGCTTCCCTAGGTTCGACCCATGACATCAAAAATAAAAAAATGAATGCCATACCATTGCAACACAACAATTCTTATTAAGACATGGTGGGCCGATTTTATTTATGGTGTTTCGGCTCCATCGTTGGGGGAAGGGCTAAGACGACGAGCACACCTGACCAACCGAATCCCAAGCTACATGTTATATGGTTACCATGGGAAAATTTGGAGAGGGTAGGGTGCGTGGCACCCTACTCACATGCTGACCCTAGGTTCTATTGTGAATGTGTAACTATCGGTGGAAGGATGGGGAGGGACATGTGCATTGCACCCTGCCCACACCCAACCCCAACCACATTAAATATAAAATGACCAGGAGCGGGGCCAGTAGGCATTTGGCCTTTGGCCCACACCCCATGGTCACATTACTTTCCATATGAATTACTAGATGCGGAGAAATAAGGGCGCAGAGTCCAATTAATTTTTTGACAAATTGCACCAAAATCAGCGGGTTTCATGGCCGAATGCGCCACCTGTAACTACCGAAATTTCTCCATGAAGGACCACCAAATACCAATTTCGTTGTTATTTTTGATAGAGGGATTAATTTACATAAATTTTAGTAGAAAAATGAATAAAGAGACCTAAATTGGACATTTTTCATCCTTTTTGAGCCCAAGAAGATACTACACAGGGTTTTTTGGGAGATAAATTTACCTACAAACATTGCTCAAAAGAAAGCCATGATGAAGATCAATTTTGGAAATTAAATCTAGAAATGATACAAAAGAAGTTCAACAAGAAGGGAAAACAAAATAATTCCATAGTAAACATGTTATATATGAACAGACCACAACGATGTTCTTCTAAAATGTATGGGTTCACTTTTGGTTACACACTTCTATTATTTCTAGTTGCGATTCTCATTTTGTTGGGAAGTTTTGGTCAAGTTTATGGGAACTCGTGGAGACAAAGTTGAATAAGAGCACCACAGTTCATGCATAAACCAACAACCAGACAAAATTATTGAACAAAACAATAATGCATCTGCTTCGAGGATATTGTGGTAACCATCATAAAATTTGGGACGAGAATTTTCATTACATCCAACATGCCTACAATTGCGCCAAGCATTCATCTACATAAGTGTATGCATTTGAAGCTTGTTTGGGTTATTTGCCAAAGTATCCTTTGGATTTCATCTTTGGTAAAGATATTTTAGTAGATGGACATAATGATGTGGACAAAGACAAGAATTTCATTGACCAATTTCATCTTGTGCATCAAAGGGTACAAGAATAACTAGAGGAAAGAAAATCCAAGTACAAAGAAAGACATGACAAGCATCAGGTTGATCATGATTTCCAAGTAGGGGATCAAGTTTGGTTGTACATAAACAAGGAAAGACTACAAGGTGAAGTTAAAAATATCAATCCAATCAGATATGGTCCTTTCAAAATCTTGGAGAATATTGGTAATAAATATTTCCGATTAGATTTTCCACCTTATATGAAAATTTATTCTATTTTGAATGTGAAAAAATTGATATTGTATGAGACACCAATGATTGATGATCAAGAAGAGAATGTTTGGATTCCATATCTAAATAATTTTCTCTTGAATATTTAAATGATTTGTAGGAAGACTCAATTTTTGACAAGAGGATAAGAAATTCATGTAGAGGCAATGTGGAATATCTTCGAGTGGGGCTCAAAGGTACCAATCCAAGTAAATATAGGTGGATTGAGATCACAAAAGTGAGGGCCCTTGTACCCTCATTTACTTATTGAGTAAAAAACGGCTTTTGGTGGTCCAAAAGGTTCCAATGGGGATGAATGATCCAGGGGATCCAAAATATCCTAAAAAATCAAATTGTTCTAACTATCCCAAAACTGGTTCCAAATTGTATATCTCGTCCTTTTGATTCCAAGGATGCTTGAATCACCTCAACCCAACACCATATGAGGAAGTTATCACATTCTAATGTTTTTGGAAAATAGCTAAAAATTCAACTTGCAGGGTTGACTGGACAATGTACGACTGCCATGTGGAATAATGTATGATGACATCATCCTGACGTTAATAGGCTGACTGGGTGGTAAAGTGGTTAGATGGGCCAATCCTGAGCTAACACATGGCAGCTGAAAATTGGACAGTGGTCGACGAATATAGTTTGGACACTTGAGCCAATGAGCAATTGACACATAACCTAATAATGGGGCACCACATGGAACCCTGGATTGGACCAAAAATTTGGTTAATTTACTGATAGACCTCCTTGGGCTTCAACCCCACGACCTCACAAATACACAATGGATGCCCTACCATTACACCACAACAGTTCTTATTAAGACATGGTAGACCGCTTTTATTTATGGTGTTCTGATTCTGCCATTGGGAGGAGGGTTGGGCCACGACCCAGCCCCAAGTTACATGTTATATGGTTACCATGGTATATTGTAGAGAGGGTGGGGCATGTGGTACCTTTCCAATGCCATGAGAACATGTAACCAATGACGAAAGGATTGGGAGGGCCAGGCGCATGGCACCTTGCCTGCACCTAACCCCCAGTCACATTAAATATCAAACGACTAGGAGTGGGGTTGGTGAGTGCATGTCTTATGGATCACGCCCCATGGTCACATTACTTTCCATATGGCTGACCGAAGGTGGGGACATAGGGGCATAGATTCCAATTAACCGTTCAATAAATTGCACCAAAATCAGTGGGTTTCTATAAAAAAAAATGGAAACTAAGACACTAATGAGAAGGGCGGTGAATCAATAGTGTGGAAAAATTATAAATTTTTTCAAAAAATTCACTTTTTAATCTCTTTAACAATTATTCATAGATCAAAATCACAACTCAATCATGTATAAAATCATAAACATCAAACACATGGGAAACATATAGAGAAGACACCAATATTATTTTTATTACAAGCTTCAACTTGATTACATCATTGCCTCAGAGGCTACCACTTGTAGGTTTATCAACTGCTACAAAAAGGAACTTCAATCCCTACTCATTTATCAGCTATCAATTTGTTGTCACCCATTATGTGATATCCAAAGAGGAAAAAGAGGCATGAGTGTGGACGATAGAGATTGAAGTTTGTCAAATCGCCTATGCGGGAAGGATTGGAGCTCTAACGCCCATGGGGAAAGACACAAGATGCGAAACCGTACTCATCGGTTCCTTACCCGCATTACAAAACAAAAGAAGAATAATAAAATATACACAGGCATAGTAAGCGGTTAAATATTGTGTAACTTTCAAGTAAATCACCATCAATCTGCACCTAGCAGCCCCCCGAAACAAGATTAGAAGGGAAAACTACATGGATGTTAAGCGCATTAGACCCCCTAGAGTTAAAAAGGTAGATCATGATCTGACGGTCTAGATTGATTTCGGGGGGTAAGGGAAAGGTTCACCCGTCGTCCAGCTGACCTGTAAGATTTGGTGGGGACCACATACGACGTGGCCCAACCTGTGTACGGCTATTTCAAGCGAGTGTGATGAAACTAGAAATGGTAAGGTAGTGGGCTCCACCCGTGTCCACTTTTCCATCTCCCTCGCCAAATCCTGTTGAGACATGTGTCCCCCCTGTTGACATCATGCCACATCATACGATCATTTCCCCTCCACTTATAAAATTGACCTTTCATGCCTCATAATCCCGAAGTTCACTTGTCGGTTCCCAAAACACTTCGTCTTGTCAGATAATTGCACAGGACGTTGTCTGAATGCCTAGTTGCACAAGAATTCCATCAAAACATCGCATTCGACCTCATCTACAACCACGAGGTATATCGTCTCCCTTTTCCACCTGTAATTCTGTTTAAACACTCGTAGGATGAAGAAGACAACTCCTAAAACTCCCAAACCCTGTGAGGTCAAAACCTCTTATGGTCTCGAACCTCTCATGGACACGAAAGCCAATATTTTCGACCTCGTTAGTGCCTATCACCTCACTGACCTGCCTTTTAGCCTATTTGGACACCATAAAGGAGGGGAATACCCTTTTCGAGTGGTCGAATCTGGCCTATATTACTAGGTCACTCCTTTTGTGCATTATTTCCCAGAATTCATCTCCTCGATGGTGACAGCCTACATCGACCAAAAGAACTACTTCGTCTCCTCCACAGGAAATAAAATACTTGAAGTGAATCATGAATTAAATCAGAAGGATCTTATTTATCCCAATTCTCCTGAGCCACAACAATTCATTTACATCACCCTAATGTATCACTTTTCCACTCTCCCATCCGAAAAACAACAGTCTCTCCTGCAGATAGTCCTATCCCTGGGATTGCAAAATCTACCAGTGATTGAAAATTTCTCTATCACCCTATTTTCTGAACCTTTCCATATTTTTCTATCCTTAATTACATATTTACTCAGAGATTATGATCCCAATATGGCAAATAAAACCACCCTGGGGTTTTTGAACCTAATGGTGCAGTCCGACTACCTATTTGATATTACAACTTACCTATCTGAGGCCATAAGGCTCCAATTACACCACTTTGCCACCATGTCCTATTTCTAATACTACTCACTACTATTCTACTTGTCTATGTATATGCATGCCTAGGCGTTTGAATTCCTGGGTCCTAATAGGGTTACCCACAACAAGAAGATAAATTATGTATTTGACTATGATGTCGTAGTCCAGAAGGGACCATACATTCGATTACTCTACTTTCATATCAACCTACATGGTGATTGATTACGAAATCGTTCAAGGTGAACCTCCACCCAGAATTTTTCCCAAACAAAAAAATCTCCTCCAGCTTAGTAAAGATGCCTATGAATGGGATTGGTACCTGTTTGAGGATTATACATAAATTAGAGTTTATGGGTACGAGATTCCCCCCTATCACTTTCTTGTCTTCATGGCTATGATAATATTTGCACTAGAATTCATTAGGCAGAGCCTCAACACAGACCAACTCCACTTTGTTCCTGTAAAGAAGGGGTATATGTTCAAACTGGGAAACATTATAGGGAATTTAGTTGTTAACATAAGGCATAATTTCAAAGCAGTTGAGGATCTACTCAGAAAGATGGAATTTGAACAGGGAGAAATTTGACACTATGAACATATGGGTGTTATTGCCTAAAGGAGAGAAAAGATAAAAGCTGCAACTTATGAACATGAACCCAGACCTGGAGTCAAATGGAAAGATAATTTTGATTCATGGCCTTTGGATATATAAATGGATACCGAGACCCTGACTACCAAGGACAAGCCGCCAAAAATGATTGTTGACCAAGTCGAATATATCGAGATGGAGGGTGCACATGTGAGTAAAAAGGAAAATACTCAAGAGTTTGAATAAGAGGAATTTGAGACTAAGCTAGTAGACACAGAACCAAATCATAAAGGTTTTCAAGTCACTTTGGAGGATCCTTCACAAGTGTTGCTTCATCTTCCTCAGAGGTACATTTTTTTGGTAATAAAGATAGCACAAATGCTACTTAATCGAGATGGTCTACTGGGAAGGCCATTAAAGAAATGAATAAGAATGTAAGGGAGGAGATGTAGTAGAAAGTGGCACTCCAATCGGTATCATATCATACTAGGCTCATGGTTGCCATGGATTTGGAGAAAAATCAGATGAAGTTTTCATTGTAGCATCCATTGGCACAATCCTTGCCTTCATGTTCCCATTTTAAATCGATATCTCTCTTGATCTAGAAAGTGTTCCCTTGACAGGTAAGGTAAATTTCCACAAATATGTTGGGTAAATGTTATACAATGAAATCAATA
This sequence comes from Pinus albicaulis, assembly GCA_034641835.2. Taxonomy (NCBI): domain Eukaryota; kingdom Viridiplantae; phylum Streptophyta; class Pinopsida; order Pinales; family Pinaceae; genus Pinus; species Pinus albicaulis. The sequence goes on from CM076583.1 coordinate 678,621,713, forward strand.
AGAATAAAATGACTAATAAGAAGGTAAAGAAATTTCTAGAAAATGCTACAACCATATTGAAGCAAGAGAGATCCAATTCCAGGGCTCTCCACATGAAAAGTGAGATTTAAAAAGAGTTAATTGTGAAATGGGGGGTGAATCCAGAGGACAAGACGATTGTTGAAGCCCTCATTAAGAATTCTCAAAAATGGATTCAAGGGTTGAGGAAAAAAAAAAAATACGAGGGAGTGAGCATGTGAAATCCCAAGAACCTTCTCAAGTGGAGTTAGAGAAGGAGATGTCCCAAAGTCTCACTCAAAGAAATAATGATATAATGGCCCTCGAGAAGAGGCAAAAATATGCAAATGAAAATATACTCACACACATGCACTACAAGGAAAGGACCCTCTAACAGATGTTTTTGAGGAATCCCACATAAAAATACTCCATACATCCATTTCTAGCGGAGGTTACTAGAGGAGGTTGGTGGGTGGAGGGTTTTGTGGATGTTTTCCGCTCGGTGTGCTTATCATTCAACATTGCACCAGTGCTCCTAACAAGAGAAAGCACCGGTGCGCACAAAACATTGGAACACCGGACACCGTGCACTTCGTACACACTCGCTCGGTGCGTTGTATTACTATAGAGCACTGATGCTTCACAACACTTCCGCACCGGAGCATAATAAAACACTGCGCAAAAACCGAAACTACCCGGTGCGGTAATAAGAAACTGCACCAGTGCATCATAAACCATGCGCACCAGAAAAGGGTTAAATAAATAAAAAAATTACAGCAAAAAAACCAAATTTTTCATTTTTTTCAGTGCTCCAGAGCTCTCAATTATCGGTGCGCTCTACCAGAGAAAGCACCAGTGCACACAAAAAGTTGGCACACTGGACACGATGCACTCCGTACACACCCGCCCGACGTGTCCTATTACTGTAATGCACTGGTGCTTCACAACTCTTTCACGTTGGCGCATCATAAAACACCATGCCAGAAGAGAAATCACTTGGTGCAGTGTCACGAAACCGCATCGGGGCATCATAAAACACCGCACCAAAACATAAACGTACCAGTGTGTTTGTATGAAACAACATCAGTCTGTATATAAAACGCGCGCACCAGAATAGGGTTAAATAAAAATAAATTATGGCCAAAAAACCGCATTTTTCACTTTTCTACTCTCAATCACTGGTGTGCTCTACAAGAGAAAGCACCGGTTGCACAAAACATTGGCACACCGGACACCATGCACTCCATACACACCCGCCTGGTGCGTCCTATTACTGTAAAGCACCGGTGCTTTATGACTATTCCGCCCTGATGCATCATAAAACACCACGCCAAAATAGAAACAGCCTGGTGCAGTGTTAAGGAACTGCCCTGGTGCATCATAAAAAATGTGCCAAATCTGAAACCACCCGGTGCGGTCTTAACAAACCGCACCGATGCACCTATAAAACCCCAGGCATAGGAACATGGTTAAATTAAAAAAAAAAATTACGGCCAAAAAACCGCATTTTTTACTTTCTCAGTGCTCAAGATCTCTCAAGCACTGGTGCAATTTATCCTTCTCTAAGCCGCCCTGATATCAGTGCTCCCATTGCACCCATTGCACGCACTGCTGCTATGCATTGGCCACCAATCTCCAGCTTGCATTTTGCAAAATAGTGGGAAAAATTCTTTTGAAAATTATACAACCAATATGCCTCCTCAACAGCGAAATGTATAGATATTTTTCTAGTTTTTCCATAATTAAGCTTTTTAGCGGATTAGAATGTGAAATAAACTTAAAAATAACCATTAATTTGTTTTTTTTTGGTCGCGCGATGTGCACGAGTCGTTCGACTCACATCGTTAAGCAGTGCTTCCTGTAAAATTTACAGGTCGTACTGTAACCGGTGCTAACGGTATCTGCACCGTTTTCGAGGCAGTACCGAAAGGCATCCCGCATTATTTTAAAATTTAAAAAAAAAAAAGTGTGGTTCATTCATTTAGCCGGTTGCACCGTTGACCATGTGAATAGCAGCATGGTGCATTGATGGAAATATCTGCCCTGGTGCCTGTCAGCGCACTACATTCGGCATTTCGACAAGGTCAACAGTGCGGTTAGGTAAAAGACTGCACCATTGACTATATAATTTGTCAGGAAGTCGGTGAGCTGACACGACTATACGCACCGAGGCATATATTTTAGTTTACGCACGGCTCTTCTGAAACCATATATAGTCAACGGTGCTTGAAAAAATTTCAGGTGCACCATCGACGGTGCGTTTTATGTCATCTGGGGCACCGCCACTGGTGCGCTACAAACACAAGCCACACCGGAACCGATGCATGACTGTTTTTGTGGCGCACCAACTGGTCTATTTTTTTTTCCAAAAAAAATTATATATGTATATTCCTAAGTACATGTCTGATTTAATAAAAAAAATTATTTAATATGTCAATGATTCAGATAGAAGAGGAGGAACAACAACAACAACAGGCGGAGCAGTATGACATGCTTCGCCAGTGGGAGGCACGAGAGAGGGAGAGAGATGCGTACCCTCGCCCTATTACAACAGATACCCAGGGGCTCCTGAGGTAGGTAGGCCTCCTCAAGTTCTATGAGGAGGCTACTTTCCTAAAGGCCCATAGTGTGTTTTTGAGACATCTTATCTGCAGGTGGAATGCCCACCAACGGGCTTTCCAGGTTGGTCCTGATCAATGGTACACACCCACTGAGGAGGATAGTTATTTCATTACAGGGATATCGAGGAGAGGGGTGGATTTTCCCTCATTCACAGAGGTTCCAGCTAGTTGTGTAGCAGGGAGTCAGTTAGTTTACTCCCAGAGATACATTGGAGCAGATGTGTTGTATCCTTCAGAGTTTTAGGTACTTGGAGGTCAGTTACGTATTGGTGCATTTGGTAGATAGGACATGCAATGCCTCTCACTTCTCATTTCGACCATTTCACACAACACCAGTGATGGGAAATGCATTAGTTTCCCACTTCTATATTATGTTGATTCTTTAGTACAGGAGCCACGACTTGTCAGGTGGTTTGTCATTTTTTTGCAGCAGTTTTGTATGACCTTAGATAGATGTCGTGCTCATGCACAAGGGAGGGTCAACTTCCCTTTTGCTTCAGAGATTTTTTGTTTATTTTTTGAGAGGTTTCCAAAGACGAGGCCTACTTTTTTTCGGAAGCCTCGTAGGTCGATGTTGGAGGCCCGGATGCACATGTGGGGGCAGATGATGCCCAAGAGGGGGGAGACTATGTTTCCAACTAGGATATCGCATGATGCACTGGACTTACTAGTCAGTGTTGACGAGCTGCATCCCTTAATTATGGTCCCCTGTCCTTATGCTGGATTATATTGGCGAGGGTGTGCCAACATCCTCTTCACAGATGATGAACCGCCAGATGATAGAGGTAATATTACTATTTTATTTATATTTATTCTAACATGTTTTTTAACTTGTTTTTATTAAATTGTGTAATGAAATTATCTAATTATTGTTGTGTACTTGTATATATGTTGCAGACATTGGCTCTTTTGATGGCGAGGAGATGCCGGAACCACCACATGATCCAGGTGTGGATCCTGATGAAGATCAGGACATGGTAGATGCCGAGGATCATGATCAGGAGGCCAGTGTAGAGATACATGCTCCTGCTGGTGCACCGGTACTGCCTTTCGCTAGGTGCGGTTGACCTGATATTAGATACAGGATGGAGTTGGACAACCAACTCAGTGCATTGATTGTTGAGGCGGGCATCAGGCTCCCTCATTATAGAGAAATACAGGCCAATGATAAGCTATTACATATGTGAAGAGGCATGTCACGTGACATGTATAGCCTGATGTAGCATGTCGTAGGAGCTACGACATCTATTACACGACTGAGGAGGTTTGTTGCATGTTATAGGCATGGTCGAGCTGCAACACGTGATGGACAGTCCGCGAGCAGCGACTCGTCATCTCATGATCGTTCACCTCGCGTCGTGCCTGATGAGCATGAGGCTCCACTAGTAGCATCTAGCAGTCATCATGGAGATGAGGCTGGACCATCGGCCATGTCCAGTCAGCAGCCTGTAGCATCCATCAGTATTATTCATGATCATGAGCAGGCTGGACCATCAACCGTTGAGGTTGCACCATTGACAGAGAAGCCTCCACTACTACTGCTTATATTGATGTTGTACTACCACCAACTGATCCATCCATCAGTACTAGTCATGATCATGAGCAGGATCGACCATCAACTGTCGAGGCTGCACCATTGACTGAGCGGACCTCCACTTGTACTACTATTGATGTTGTACTACCACCAGCTGATCCATGACATTTATATTATAGTTGTATATTTTTAACATTATTCAGTATATATATATATATATATATATATATATGGTCCATGTATTTTATGTTCATTTAATGTTTAGCTTGCAAATAGATGTGTATGTGATACCATGATTTATTTGACATGAGATGTATATTTGATGTTCAAATGTGTTTTTTAGTCGAATACGATGTTTGTACGATGGTTATCATGATCATGAAGATGTTTATTAATTAATTTAATATTAAATGACCATAATATTTATTAAATATTATGTCGTGATTGTAATTGAAATTTAAATATTATTGTATGTAAAATTGTAAAATTGTATTTGTATTTGTAATTGTAATTTTAACTGTAATTGTATGTAAAATTTTAATTGTAATTGTATATATGACAAATTGTGAAATTCTAATTCTGATTCTAATTGTATGTAAAATTCTAAAATTGTATTTGTATTTGTAATTGTAATTTTAATTATAATTGTATGTAATATATTTGTAGAATTGTAATTATAATTGTAAATGTAATTCTAATTATAATTGTATGTAAAATATTTGTAAAATTTTAATTGTATTACTGTGAAATGATTGTAATTGTATATAAAATTAAAATTGTAAGTGTAATTCTAATCGTAATTGTATGTGAAATTAATGTAAAATTGTAATTCTAATTGTAATTCTAATTCTAATTCTAATTTTGATTTTAATTGTAATTGTATGTAAAACATTTGTAAAACTTTAATTGTATTATTGTGAAATGATTTTATTAAAATATTTAAATTTGTAAATAATTGTAAAATAATAAATCTAGAATAATATGAATTTTTGTAACATAATAAAGTTTAGAAAATAATGCAAATAAATTCATGTACTTTAGAATTATCATTATTTTATTATGATCTTACATACAAAAAAAAATAACTTTATGCAGTTTGGTGCGCTTATCATCATAGCACGCACCAGTGTGTCTTATTACTCAAACGCACCGGTGCTTCACAACAAAGATGCACCGGTGCGTCATAAAACACCGCACCAAAAAAAAAAACTCGATCTTACAAACTGCCCCAGTGCGCCTATAAAACAACACGCACTGGAACAGGGTTATTCTGTAAAGTGCAGCATTAGAGCAGAGAAGGGTTCGAATCGCGGGCAAGAATTTTTCTGAGGAGATGAGGGTTTGAAAAGACGAGAGTTCGAATTTCAGCTAAGAAGTTTATAACAGAGAAAATGAGTGATTCAAACAGAAATACAAAAAAAGACGCTTATAGGGATGCAGACAGCTACAAATATCGATAGAGTACAAAAGGAGAAAAGGAGTATAGGTTGAGACTGGCAGAGAGCATTCGGTTGAGGCCGACGATAGGGTTAAGAGGTCCCATGATGGAGAAATGGAGAGTAGAGTTGATGGAAGAGAAAGATCAATCGAGGTAGTCGATAAATCCAAGAGGCACCATGAAGGGAAGGATTCTCATTCCCTTAAGGACAGTAGAGAAAGATCAATTGATGTTGTTGATTAGGATGGTAGGTTCCATGAAGGGATATATTCTCCATAATGCGTTTAAAAGCAGTTTGGAGTATTGTCCGAGCTTCGGTTGGCTTACATAAACTTTTACCGACAAATCTGACATCGCATAAAATCACATCTTCGGCTTTCAATTGAACCTGAATGGCATATCTAACTTGTGTTGGTCAATAATTGTCATTGATGGAATATAAGCTCTCTTGATGAGATCTCTTAATGGAAGATTGATAGATGCTGCACTATGACATATGATGACATACATGTGCACTATCATATGATGGCATGATGTTATACTATCATGATGACATTGAAGACACACCATGATGAAGAAGCTCTAATGATCTCTTACTGTCCCAATCACCTTCTGCACTAAAATTTCATGAACAGTCACAAAGAAAAATAAATTTAGACACCTTGGAGGCATCCTTTCACAATGAATCCTAGACCATATTAAAGAGTATTTTTCCTCTTTCCAACGAGCTCTTACTTGCCCCGAAACTCCCAATAGTTTGTGAGAAATTGATTTTTTAAGATAAAAAAATATATATTTGCAAAATATTCTGACACTTGGTTCGACGCTTTTGACCAAATGTCGGAAATTTCCCCAATTTTTTTCCATCCCGCCCGAAACCGTTGCTATACTGACGTTTATAGAAAAGTGTCACAATAAGACACTTATAAAAGTGTCGCAATTGCGGTCAAGCCGACCTATGCAGTCATATAATTTCAGCCTCTCTTCCAATGGACGTGTCTCTTCATAGGGAAAAACAACTATATATAAATCTGCGTTCATTCATTTTAGGCCAACAATTCGGTGAAGAATATATGAGGAACACAGAATATATGAGGAACACAGAACATTGAGGAGAGTTCACATCTTGTGAACTAAGGCTGAGGAGGACTTAAAAAACATATTTTTTGGGTTATTCTTCCTCAAGCTCGGACAACAGATTATCTTTGTCTACCACCTGTGGTAAACGGTCACTAATCTATTGATGGGCAGTAATAAATTCTGTGGGAGACTTGTTGTTATACTCTCGGACTATCCTACAATATATCGGACCTGTGATTTTGGAGCTCAGACCATAATACAACAACTCAAACAATACTACAGCACCTCAGACATTGAATTATAGAGCTACAACAACCTTACTCTCGAACCTGAGATAAAGCTATTTCATGCTCAGTTGTAGCCTCGGACCTCCTTCAAAGTTAGAGTAATACACTGCAACAAATCAACAGTTAGGAAACCTGTGATTGTGAACCTATAAAAAGGTGGTTGGACTATGTTTCTTGACTCAAACAGTAAACATTTTAGAGGAATGTTGTCCTTGCGGTGGATTGCACTTTGGTGAAGGCTAAGACTTATGTGAGGACTATTGAAGTCACATGATGGACAAAGTACAGTGAAGAATCTTGTTGATGACAGTCAAGTAAGTACATCACACATTTTCTATTAAAAGAAGACTAAGGGATTGGTGTCCTTGGGGTAGGTTCCCCTAAACACAAGGTTGGTGCCTTGAGAAGATAGGGTTGGAGCCCTAGAGGTCGGAGCCTCATCAAATTCCAAGTTGGTGCTTGGCAATAGGTTGGTGTCTGTTTCATTAAAAGGGTTGGTGCCCTTCACTCATCTATTGTATACTATTATTAAAAAAAAGGGATTGAAGTTCTTATTAATCCTTAATATTATTTTTATACACCTCTCTGTCTTTAATTGTGAAGAATCTAACTGGAAATAATTAACAATTGAAAGAAATACTGATTCACCCCCCTCTCAGTATTTCCAAAAATTTGTCTGAGTTGTTGTCCTATGGATGAAACCAATAAAAAGTGTGAATGTATTATAAATGGAAATCCATTGACCATTTATGTGGGAAGAAAAGCATAGATACCTGCAGCTACCATATTTCCACCTGCAAATCGGTTTCCCATTGGAAAAGCTAAAGTAATAGCCTATTTTGCAATGTCTTTCCTCTGCTCAACCCTATACTCATTTTCTATGGGAAACCATTGCCTCCAAATGTAATAACTGCATCGTCTAGTCGAAAATCGGTCTTCTTCTGCTAACAAATGCAGAATGAAGAACTCGTTGTCATTTCTCCCGGAACATTACCCTTCTGCAGATTATATGTACTAATTGCTGGTAGGCCATCTATCGATCTGCAGATTATATTCTAAAACATATTGGTTGCATGGAAAATTTTAGGGGCTAATATTCACAGGTGGGCTAATTTTCGATGGTTTTTCCAAAAAAAAGATTTTCCAATTTCCATTTTTTTATAAAAATGATTCACCCAAATTTTACTATATAAAACTATTTTATATTAAAAATCGCCCACATTATATAGACAATATATATAATATCATTATAAATTTGAATAATTTTACAAATAAATCAATAAACATTTTATATTTTCATATTAGGGACTAGTGAGATTCGCCAATTTTTAAAACTTCAAGATAATTTTCCATCCTTAAAGTTATCCCTAATTGGTTGCAAATAGTTAAGTGCCAATTATAACAGGTTCACATGCCACAATTTCCCAAGTATTGCATCTTCACACTCCCCACATTGCATTCTCTCCACATAATTCATGGGGACCTCCTACAATAAACAAAATGAATTGGAAGAATAGTTATTTCCATCAAGAATTTATCCAATTCCAATTCTCAATTTTAATTCTAATTATAATTCTCAAGAATAAACAAAATTCTAATTCTCAATTTCTATGGTTGGAGTTCACTAAATTTTGGTGTACACACCTAAAAGTAATTTTGGTGCCTTAACCGCAAATCGGTGCTACTTTACATATAACCGTACCGGTGTCGGTGTTACAAAAAGACGGGCCGATGCAGTGCTATTAAGTGAACACCGGTGACGAATAAATGCAAATAAAAAAAAGCACTACTCTATTTTATTTAAGTGAAAAAAAAGTGGCAATTTGAAAAATGGGTGGCAAAATATTTTCGAAAATCTAATTTCATAAAATAATTCTTTAGATACTAAACACTTTTCATTATTTCACTATTTTTGCTAAAATTTTCAGCCAGATATTTGCAGGAGAGATACCTGGAGAAAGAGAGCACAAGGGCATTGTGGAGCAACGAAATACGTTTGAACAAAAGTATTTAGACAATCAGAAACCAAACCTCTGGTGATTCAAACCCTGTATCATAAAATTTCAAACCATCTCGTGATTAAATTTGATTATTTTTTTATTTGTTTCTATAGTTTTATCCATTTTTACCCTAAACCCTTCATTTTTTTGTTTTTTCCCTTTCTTCTACTTGTTTATGTGATTTCAGAATTAGGGCTTTTCATTTTAGATTGACATCCAACCCACAGGATGACTTGCATAGTCCATTCCCAATCCATTCAGCCATTGCATGAATTTTTTGAAAAATTTGATTTTTCTTTATCGGTGTGCCCTGCGTACCCTAGTGCACTGGTGCACTGTATTATAAAGCACACTGCGCAAGTACTGTGTAATAAAAAATTTGAAAACAATTTTTTTAAATCAGTGCGCTATATCTGAAATAAGGCACCAGTGCTCCATTTCACGAGGATAGCACCGTACGGTCTATTAAACTATTTGTGCAGTGCATTTATAATACCCCATGCACCGTACAATCTATTATACTATTTTGTGGTGCGTTGTTAATACCCCCATGCACTGGCGGCAGTGCGTACATCATGAAAGGCGTACCGATGTCTTGAGATTTATTTTTTACTTGAAAATTTGACAATTTATTTTAAAATATATTAATGAATGATATGGTACATGTTTCTTACCTTTATTTGGATGAGATAAATCTGGTATTCAAAAATGGCGCTGGGTAGGAGAAGGTGGGGTTTGAATGGTGAGGAGTGGGCGAACGCTTAGGGACTACGCGCCTCTGCAAATGAAGAACAAGACAGGAAATGCGTTCAGAGTGCGCTGCGTTCTCAAGGAGTGGCTTTCTATTGTTGGAAGGTAGTCGTTTATCGCTTCCAAAGGCGGTCAAGACGGGAGGGCAGGTGGAAGTTTGACAGGCAGAGGGAGCGCGACTCCATTGATAAAGGGACTGTCTCATTGTGTGAATGCAGAAGAGAGGGATCTCGATCTGTAGGGGAAGGGACTGTATCATTGCTTGAATGCGGAAGAAAGGGATCTCGATGTGGGCGTTGATCTGAGATCTTATTTTTCAGAGGATGCAACGGATATGGACCCTTCTGTGTTCATGAATAGAAGGGTGAATGGATTCAGTGAAAGGGAGAGCTTGAGAGCTGTCCCAAACCTTTTAAGCCTAGAAGAACAGAGTGGGATACCTGTTTCTGAAGGCACAAACGAGACGGGCACAAGCAAAGTAAGGGAGGCTGGAGAGTCGAAGAAGGGGGCCAAAAAAAAGAAATGGATCAAGGTCAAAAGAGCAGAGATAAACTATGTTTTGGGGGAAGATATAGGCTGGGAGCAGGTTTCTAAAATGGCTAGCAGAACACTGGTAGGCAGGGCTATGGGGAGGTTTTTCGCTCTGAAAATTGTTGTTGCATGGGCTGAAGCGATCTGGAAAGTTGACATTGGATATGTGCCTGAGGTGGTGGCCCTCTCAAAGGGGTCGTTTGCTTTCAACTTCCTGCATCCTGATCATATCTAGTGGGTGATCCATCGGTGCTGGGCATGGGACCATACTCCTATGCTCCTCAAACATTGGCACCCTATTTTTGATGCAAGTAGGGAGAGGGTGGACTCGGTCCCATTGTGGGTTCGTATACCTGGCCTGCCTCTTCATTATTGGACTGAGGAACACCTCCGTGGTATTGGTAACACGCTTGGGGTCTTCCTAGAGGCTGATCTCTCCTTCTTTCAGACAAATCACAGGCGTGTTGCTAGAATACTAGTCATGATTAATATCAGAGAAGGCCTTGCTAAATCTCTGAATCTACATTGCGGGAAATATGACATTAAGCAGCTTCTGGACTATGAAAATGTTTCTTTCAGATGCCGTCGGTGCCATGCATATGGCCATCCTGCCTCCGAATGTGGCTTTTTCTCTCGACATGTAAAAAGATGGTGATCTAGTCACTCTGAGGTGGAACCAATCTTGAAGGGGGCTGGCTCTGGCCCTTCCAATGCGCAGTCAATGCCAACTACAACCTTTTCATGCATTCCGAACCCTACTGCCAATGGATCCAGCATTCTGCTTGATTTAGGTTTCCAGGCGTTGGGTGCAGAGTGTGGTCACTCATCTGGGCAGGAGTCGCTCTCTCAGATTTCTGACGGTGGTTCGTTATCTGCTGTGAAGATCCATAGCCGTCATTATGGAGCGGATTTCCAGTTGAGGAATGATGGCATGTTGAAGGAAGTGTTAACATTGTTGACATCTTCTCTAATGGGATCTTTTCCATTCTCCCCCAACATCAATATCTCTCTTAACTTGGTCTCGACTTCAGTCCTGGTTCAAAAGGATGATTGTGGTATGTTACCTATTGCTGCTCCTATTTTTTCTCAGCCAGCTCCCCAAGAGAAGGCTATTGTTTTCGATCCAGGTGAAGGGTTGCTGGCTCCCTTGGTAAACTCTAATCCTTCGATCATTGGTTATAACCTGTGATCTAGTGCTAAAAAAGGTGTAGGTGGGTTTGGGAGGGGAAAATCCTCAACAGCTCGGGGTAGGGGTAGGATCTCCTTCTTGGCGAAAGCACAGGATAGAGCTTTGATGGATGTACATGATGGGAGGCAGATTTCAATTGAGAGGGTGCTTAGAGCAAGCCAATACCTGAAGCCAGGTGTGTAATGAAGATTATGTCCTATAATTGTAGGGGCTTGGCAGGGCCCCATAAGAAATCTCCTTTCCGGCGGATTATATTTCTGGACTGTCTAGATATAATCCTGCTTAAAGAGACTTTAGGTGAAGGGACTGTGGTCAAAGCTAGATTGGAAGGTTGGTTTCCAAGATGGACTTTTGAGACGTTGGATGTTAGAGGGAGGTTGGGTGGTTTGGCTGTGGGCTGGAATGAAAGAACAATCAAACCACTGAATTTCTGGGGTATGGAGTCGGTCCTGGGTTTAAATTTTCTGGCGTTGGAGCTTGGTGAAGCTTTTAATATTTGTAATATTTATGGCCCATATCAAGATAGGATCCCTTTCTAGGACTCTCTCCTGGGTAATTCTTTACTCAAGGGGGACTCGGTGATTTTGGGAGGGGATCTGAACTTTTCTCTGGGCCAGTCTGAGGTCTGGGGTCCTCATGCACAAACTGATTCATTGTTTGGGTACTTCACACAAAAATTGGAAGAGAATATTTTGCTCGATATTGAGCCCTTAAAGATGAAGCCCACCTGGAGGAACAATAGATGTGCTGAAGGAAGAGTAGTGAAGAGACTTGATCGTTTCTTGATGGCTGAGTAGATTGTGGACAGGCCTTTTCAGATTAGGCAGTGGATTGGATGTGGGGGTGCATCTGATCATTTTCCTATTTTTCTTGAATTTAAGATCAGGCCTAGGCAGCCTCCTATCCCTTTAAAGTTTAATAAAATCTGGCTCAAGGATGATTCCTTTAAAGCCCTTGTTCTTGCTAGGTGGATCCCTTTTAGGGTTGATAGTACTCTTTCTGCGGCTTTTCAATTTTCTGAAAATTTTAAACGTATCAAAGATGTTGTGAAGGTATGGTCGGCTGCTAAGAGACAGAGGGAGGATATGGATTTGAAGCAGGTGGAAGAGGATCTACGCTTGATCTATGAGGGGTTTGGAGGGGGGTTTCAAACTCAAGTAGATAAAGATACCCTGGTTTCTCTTGAAAAAAGAAGGAACTCCCTACTTATGGATAAGGAAGAATCTTGGAGGCTGAAAAGTAGGGCCACATTGTTGGCATGTGGGGATGATAATACAAAAAATTTTCATTCATATGCTCGTGGTCGGAAGGCGGCTAATACTATATGGAGTTTAAGAGATGGTTAGGGCATTGAGCATTCTACCTTTGAGGCTAAATCTAAGCTGAGAGTTGAACATTTCAAGGCTCTTTTTAAGGCTCCAGCTCATGCATCTCTTGCGGAAGTGATAAGAGTAGCTCAACTCTTCCCGAGATTTGTGGAGGAGGCAGATAACAGGTCATTATTGGCTGAGCTTTCTGAGAAGGAATTAAAGGAGGTTCTTCATAGCTTCCAAAAAGACAAAATTCTTGGGCCAGATGGATGGTCGATTGAATTTTTCTTGGCTCTTTATGATGTGTTAGGGGCTGATTTGCTGAAAGTAGTGGAGGATACCAGAATTTCAGGGAGGATTCCTGCTTGTTTTAATTCCACTTTCATAGCTTTAATTACGAAAGTGGATAACCCTCTTTCTCTGGCTGATTTTCGTCCTATCTCTCTCTGCAACTGTATTTATAAAGTGGTAGCCAAGGTGGTTGCGAGAAGACTCAAATGCATTTTGTCTACTCATATCTCTAGTGAACAATTTGGCTTTCTAGAAGGTCGTCAAATTCATGATGCAATCGGATCTGCTCAAGAGGCTCTCCACAGCATGAAGACCAAGAACCTCAAAGGGACTGTGCTGAAAATAGATCTCTCCAAAGAATATGACCGGGTAAGTTGGTTATATATTCGTATGCTCTTGACTCACCTTGGCTTTGGCATTGGTTTCATTAGATGGATCATGAGTTGTATTACAACTGTCTCTTTCTCTGTTTTGCTTAATGGGGCTGCATCTCCATTTTTTCATGCTAAAAGGGGTATTCGCTAGGGTTTCCCCCTTTCTCCCCTTTTTTTTTTATTAGTTGTTGAGGGCTTGAGCAGAGCTCTTAAGGAGGCCAAGAGACAGGGTTCCTTGAAGGGCATTCAGGTTGCTCCTAATTTTTTCATCACTCATCTAATCTTTGTTGATGATGTTTTAATCTTCTGTTCTGGATCGGTGTGAGATGCTATTACTCTTGGTGAGAATTTGGAACTGTTTAGCAAGGCCACTGGAATGGAAGTGAATGTTGGGAAGTCTTCCATCACTTCTCATTTTCTGAGGGAGGAGGAGAGGCGTGAGTTCGTGAGGATATTTCCCTATAACTCTGCTAGTTTGGATGATGGGATGATTTATTTGGGGTTCCACTTAAAACCCAATGATTATAGGAAACATGATTGGAGCTGGTTGCTGGAAAAGCTGGAAAAGTGCTTAAGAGTTTGGTGTCATAAATGGCTGTCTAGAGTTGGGCATTTAACTCTAGTTAAGTCTGTTTTGGAGGCTGTCTCGGTATATTGGTTGTCCCTCTCTTGGATTCCAAAGGGTATTTTGGAGGTAGCCACGAGGATTTGCTTTAGATTCCTTTGGAGTGGGAAACAGGAATCGTTGGTGACCCCTTAGGTTCGGTGGGAGAAAATTGCAGTCCCTAAAGGGTTGGGAGGATGGGGACTGAAAAATATTTTTCTCTTTGCTCAGGCTCTTACAGCAAAGGGTGGGTGGAGGCTCATCAATGTTGACAGTCTTTGGACACAGGTGATCACACAGAAATATATTTCTCCTTCTTCTATTGTATATTGGATAAGGAATCCAAGAAAATCCTTTGTGGGTGGGTCAGTGATTTGGAAGGCTCTAGTTAAATCTTTTCACATTCTGGAAACAAGTCTGGCTTGGGATGTGGGTAGTGGCAGGAAGCTTCGGGTTGGTGAGGATCCTTGGATGGGAAGTGTACTACAGCATCTCCTTCCCAGGTGTACGGTTGAGGCCTTAAGGAAGAGGGGGATTACTTTTCTCTCCCAGCTTGCTGATCCGGTTAGGAGAAGGTTGGGCATTTAGCCTTGGATTTTGGCCTCTTCTTTGGGGCTGGATGTTCTTGATGAGAGGGCACTGGCTGATTATATCCGTGCTTTAAAACAGGCTCATATTTTGCTTTAGGAGAGGGAGGATAATATTGTATGGGATTTTTATTCTTCGGGGATCTATTCTCCTCGGGCTGGCTACACAAAACTTAGTGCTGGGGCTGTCTTGGGTGAAGAGCGGTGGTGGTGGAAGAAACTCTGGAAACTAAATTGTCCTCCTAAGACTCGCATTTTTATGTGGTGTGTCCTTGAAGCAAAGTCCCCACCTGGGATGTCCTGCAACATAGATGTTTTCAGGGCCCTGGCTGGTGTTGTCTATGTAAATCTAATGAGGAATCAGTTAACCACCTTTTCCTCAGTTGTCCTTTCATTAAAGGGGTTTGGTTGGAATGTTCCAGATTATTGGGTCTCCTTGGTAGATGGGAGGGCTTAACTGTGTCTCATGCTTGGGATTCGTGGTGGGTGTCTTATGCTGAGTAGAATCTAAAAGCTCTGCCTCTCCTTGTCATCTAGGGATGTTGGTTGGCTCGTAACCACCTACTATTTTATGGGATGGTCAGTACACCAGAGGTCATTGGTGCCATGACTTTAGGACTGCACTCTACTTTTCCTATCCATATCCGTGCCGCCAATCAGAGGGAGGTCCTACTGTTGGACATTGATAGGAGGATTCCATGGGGTTTTTTTGATGGGGCTATGTAGCAAAATGTTTGTGGTGGAGGGGCTCTGCTGTTTCTTTCTGAATCACATTGGTTTGAGATCTCTGTTGGGCTTGGGGAAGGAACTAATAATTATGCTGAACTGCTGAGCCTCAAGATCCTTTTGTTGTTCGTTGTGGAGAAAGGCTGCAGAAAGATAAATTTGTATGGGGACTCATTGAATGTGATTAATTGGATTAAAGGAATACAACAATGCAGAGTACACCATTTACAAAATCTGTTTTGCTCTATTAGGGAGATCCTCCTTTCTCTTGAATCTTTCTCCTATCAGCATATTTATCGAGAAAATAATGATGAGGCTGATCGAGCATCAAAGAGGGGGATTCAGCAAGACGTGGGTTTCTGGAGGATCAGAGAACATCAGGATGGCAATATCACTGAATATTTACATCCATGTTTATTTGACTGAGAGGCTACAGTTTTCCTTTGTTGGCCTGAAAACTAATTTCCAACATGATGCATACTCATGGTGTGTGTTTTTCTCTACAGTTTATGTGAAGGTGGCTATGAATTATCACTATTTTTTATATTGGTTTCCTACTCGGTGGACTGTTTGCAGTGGGCTGGATTTTTCTAACAGGCTTGACATGTAATAGTCAACGGGCTTCTTACACTTGGTGAATGTTTTCCCAATATATTTGTTGATGGAGACTGTGAGACCACGGGATTTTTTTGGTTTTCTCACTTGAAGGGCTACAACAGTGAGCTGGACACAATTATTAATTGACACACAGTGGCATTGTTTCTCCCCTGGGCGGTGTTTTACTACAGATTTTTATGATGCGTCTATCTGTTTGGTGCTTCCAGAAGGTCCGTTGAAGGTCTGAGCTATGTTTGGATTCATGAAGAACTTTTGAAATCTTTATTCTCGACAGTGGATTCTTGCTGGACTTTTTATAGTAGACAACAGTGTTTTTGTATATTTTTTATGATCAGCTTGTTCTCCAAAGGGATAGGGTATAAGCCAAATTCTGGTTCTACATAGGATTGTTTCTCTTTGTAACTATTTATGACTACAAACTCCTGGGTTTGTCTTTATTGAACACACAACTATGTGTTTCACAATGTAATTTTGTACTCACCTGCAGTAATGAAATTACGTTTTTTTCTCGAGGAAAAAAAATGGTACATGTTTCAGATTGATAAAGAAATGAGTGACAAGAAATCAAGTAACAAAAATACTGATAACACATCAAGAAAAGCAAAAAATGCAAGTTCTTTGTAAATTCTTTATAAAAAATATTATTTTTGAACTATATGTAAGTTTAACTAATATGTATTATTTACTTTGTATCATGCAGAGCCATAAAATGATGAAGTTTGATAAGATTATTTCTGATCTAGGATGAGAAGAGTGTAAGAGCTTGATGGAAAAATTGCAAAAGGATGAATCAGGTGAATGAAAAAAATACTATCGATCCAATATGAGTTTCTTTTTTTAATTATCACTAATAATATACTTAAAATTATTATATAACATGTGTCAAACAGTCTATTAATTCACATATGTTTAATATTCTACAGTTACCAACAACTCAGAAAAGGAATGTTGTTCTAAGATCAAAAGAAAAAAATAGAACATGCAAATGAAAATGAATTGCTCCTTAGCTCATCTGGAGTAGTTCTGGAAGTTAACAAAAGGGGGAAAAAATTTTACAAAAGTTTGAGGGATCTAATGGAACGAATGTATAGACATTCTTTCCACTTACAATAAAAAAATCAATCCAATGATTCCAAGAACCAAATTTTATCTAAACTACAAGAAGAGTTTCCAGAGAATTGGTCAATGAGACATGTCAGAATTTTAATAGCAAAAATGTACAACAACAAAAAAGGAATGAAAAAGTAATATTCCTTTAAATGTTTGTTTAGAATTATTTATAAATATCACTTTTGTTATATTTAATTTTCATATATCAATATAAAAATTAAATATTTTATTGTCATGTTACATTTTTAGGGAGATTACGAAAATATCAAAAGATTAACGAGCTGATATCAGAAATATGCCAGTAGGACTGTTCAAAAAGGTGTACAGGGAGATGGTCAAAGAAATGGGAAAAATTGCATCGCAGGAGGAGCCATCTCAACAACAACGTGCTTCAAATGCAATATGTAATCATTGAATTTTTTGATCATTAGGTACAATAAATAAGCAAATTAGAATCAAATATTAATTTTCAAGTATTTTCTTGCAGAAAAGAAAAGAAAATGGAACCCATTCAGCACATAAAACAGGACGACAAGGAAGAAAAGGGTTGATATCTAAGTTTGTGAGTAATTGTTACTTTCTTATAACAACTTAACTAGATTTCATTTTTGTATTTTTTAAGTTGTTTTACAAAAATCATCATTGAATGTCTTCAAACAGGTGCTAACATACAAAGAAGAACCATCAGGCAAATTGATTGAAATTGGGTTAAATATGGGTTGTGAGTATATATTTGCATATCAAAAATTAATTGTGGAATCTGTAAGCATCTATCGATCTTGTTTTACATAGCTTTGTCTATAATTAATAGAACAAAAACATATTTTATTTTAAATATATGATTTTTTATTGGGTATAAAACTTGCAGGAAACAAAGTATGGAACTGCGCCAACAGATGAAATTTTGAAAGATGGCATAGTACATGGTTTTGAAAGAATGTGTATAGTTTATGAGTCAATTGTTGGTATGGTACATCATTTTTATTTTCGATTTACATTGATGTATATCATTTAATATTTCAATTTTCATTATTCTCACCAATGTATATACACTCATTTCAGTTTATTTTTATGTTTGTAGATGGAAGGTGAAGAAGAAGAAAAAAATCAACGCCATGAACAAAAAATTCCTGAAAATAACCCCCAAGTCATGGAAGTAGCTCTAGCAGTGACAACAGTTCAAGCGAAGAATGATGATCACTATGTTTGGATATCAAAGCAAGGTGTTGTATTTTTTGAATTATGTCTGTGAAATCATACATTTTGTTTAATGTAATGGACATAGTGTCCCAATTGAAAGACAAAGTGATACCAATAACTATCCCATTTTGTAAGATAAATATTGTCTTATTCATATATAAATATATCATAAAATATGTTTTAATTTATTCTATTGCGTTCTCCATTGTCACTATTGCATTCTCCATTGTCGTTCTCAAATGCACTAATAAAAATTTAATTCATATGAATATTGTTATAAGATATATATGTGTCGAATTTTGATGAATAATTAATTTTAAAAAACCACAATAATTATGATATGATATAACAAATTAATCCAAACATCACATTCAAATGCATTAATAAAAAATTATTCAATATGAATATTGTTATAAGATTTGTCGACTTTTGATGAATAATTAATTTAAAACAATTACAATAATTGCATTGTCACAAGTCGATGTTTCTAAAAAATACAAAATGAAAACCGGTGTGTGTCAGTAACTGTACACCGGTGTATTTGTATTATGAAGCACGCCAGTGCATTTCTACGACCTATGGGCACCGAACAAGTACCAAAACCAATGAAAAATATCGGTGTGTTTGTGCAGTACGACGCACCGGTGCATTTATGTGTCTATAAGCACCAGTGTCGTTGTACGATCTATGGGCACCACACGAATACTGATACCAATTATAAATCTCGGTGTGTTTGTGTGATACTACGCATCAGGGCGTTTATCTGTCTATAAGCACCAGTGCATTTGTACGACCTATGGGCACCACACGAATACTGATACCAATTTTAAATCTCGATGCCTTTCTGTGATACTGCGCACCAGTGCGTTTCTATAAGCATATGCGCCAGCACGTTGATACGACCTATGGGCACCGCAAAAATCCTAAGACCAATTAGAACGGCCCCGTGCATTGTATCACCAACACTACGCCCGGTGCAGTTGTATACCTTAACATCCTGGTGCATTCTCCTTCGACCGCCCCGGGGCACCTTCTACATTTATGCACCGGTGCGTTAAAGCCAGAGTGGCACACCAATGAAAAAAAAAATCCATAATAACCTCTGGCCGCCCATTTTTTTTAGTTGTGTTTAATTTCCATTAAAATCTCCGCCAAAACCTCTGTAACCATAAACAGATGTTGTAGAAAATGTTTTTCTAACAATTTTGGCCAATTTTATAACACTAAAAACCTCCTTTATAACCTCCGCTAGAGGGTCTTTTCCTTGTAGTGATGTATTGTGGTTGTACCCGAGGATCCTCAGAATCCCACTGAATAACTTAATAAAGCACTGGCTTAGCTTCAACACTCTGAAGGAGAGCTCATGAAGGTGAAAAATGATGGGTTTTTCTTAGGAAAGCCTAGCTTAGAATGAAAAGCAACTTGAGTCTTCCAGGACAAATACTGAAATCATCAGTAAGAACCTGCAGGCATTGAATCAAGAGGTATCTGAGCTAAATGGGAAACTGAAGGGGAATATGTCTCAGCTGCAAGCCAAGTAACTATTTTGGGATGAGATAATTGACGAAATGAGAAATCACTGGGAGCACATAACCTTGATGAATGAACAGAAGGTCCTTATCAAGGAATATGAATTCTTCCTCATATAATCTAAAGAGGATGGAGAAAGGAACTCTCATATTTCTAAAAAATTCAATAAGTTCGTTAATGAAATACAAATCAATGAACTGAAGCTTGTAGATGTGGTGGATAGAGTCAGCGCTATCATGGAGATTGTAGAAGTTGTCCAGAAGGAAGAGGCTAGGGCCAAAACTAAGGAGTGGCTAGATGTAGTCATAAAGAATGTTTAGGCCTTCAACACTGAGTTAGAAAGGATCTTTAGGGCAGGATTTCCCAATATTTTGAATTTTGGAGGAGAGTAAATTCAGTGGGATAAGTACATATAGAGACTGGTAGAAACTAAAATTAAAGTTGATTCGTCTCATGAAAATACCGCTACTCTGAAGGGAAATACAATGGTTAATTATCTAAAGAGATACCTCTAACTATTAGGATTGGTGAAAAATCTATTCCACTCTAGGCTAGACTACTCGGGCCTGACCAATCTCACCACGACATATAAACTTTTCTCATGGGCTCCTCAACCAGCTCCAACATTGTGGCACTACTGTGAGAAGTTCATCAATATGCTTGTCATCTGAATCATTGATCCCTCGATGCAAACACCACCACAGGCCTACCACGAATGAAGATATTTTTTATCATGTCTACCAGACACTTTTATTTCCTACATTTTATGTAAATATTTTATTTTCAGTCAATTTATTAAATTTTCAGTTCGTCTAGTTGTGCTACGAAGCACACTTATTTTTTTATATGATATTGTATTGTAATGAAATCAAGAAAGAAATATTTAGATAACGAGCTCTCTCCAAGGCCTTGTAAAAAAATCATATAACACTAAACCAAGGGTTCAAATTTTGGCAAAATATTTTGTTCTCGAAAGAGAATTTTAGTGTGTCATTGATGAATGTATCTCTTCAAGGAAAATTAATATATAGTCATGGTGATTCGAACTCATTTTTGTTTGTAGTATGTATTCCTTCTCTGTGATTCCATATATGTTTTTATCATTATTATTAGATATCATGTAATTGTAGCCGTCGAATGTGTTTTCATAGATGTATGGATTCATTTAACTCATATATTGATCAAAGATACCTATATGGTTATGATAGCTAGATTCATTTAACGTGATCCATGTATCTATGCACTCCATATATATCCTCCTTCATTCCATTGATTCTAAGATCGATGTTGTGGATTCTTAGTACCTAATCCCATTGTATTAAACTTCCACCCTTCTTGTCTCCTTTGTCATAAACACAATATGACGGCTGATATGATACAAACTTAAGCGATTTTGACCTCTACAGACCCATAATTTATGTTTTCTTGAGAAATTATTCACATTAGATCATTGCATTATCTCCCATAGGGAAGGTTCTAAATAAATCTCATAAATATATTGAATATTGAGTGTGATATGAATTCTTAGTTATCTTGAAAATCACTCATTAAGGATTTCCTAGGAACTGGTCTCCAATCAACCCAGGGGCTGTCTCTAGGAGATACAACATCTTTTGGCACCGTTTCTGGGGAAAAATCATAATATTTTTCTTGGGTACAACATTTTTATACTCTTTGGTAAGGTGAGCATGAATGGGTGTGGGTTGAATATTTCTCACCTTGGCAAGTCCACTGTCTAAAGTTCAATTTGATCACCCTAGGTTTCGAAAGGCAACACACTCAATCAAATACCTCACCACAAAGAACTCCCCCTGTATCTGACTCTGAAAGGATAATATCTAGGAGGATGTGAAAACAAATAAGCCTAGCCCTTCCTACTCCTTTGGCTTCTTTCCTAAAATCATCTTCTTCCAATTCCTAGAGAGCACTGATAAACTACCTAGATCTTCCCTCCAGAGTGTTAGAATATTCTCAAGAAGGAGATTCATTATTCGATACATTATTCTCAAGATTAAAAGATAAATAAGCCTCTATAAGAACACCTTCTTTCTCATTTCATCCCTCCCATGAAATAGTATAGGTCAAAGACATCCTTATAAAAATTCCTACACACCGTGTGAACAACCTCCCTAGTCAGATCCAATCAATTTTGACTCAGATAACTCCTCTACAAGGACTTGTAGTAAATCTACCACTACCTCCCTTGTTCTATATGCTTTTCCTAGGTTTCATTTAAACAAATATGCTCTATTGGAATTACCGCAAACCTTTAATTATATGCCACATGATTATCTTAAGCTCTTGCTAAGGTTCACGGGTGAAGATGGCATTTCAGCTCAAAGGCATATAGAAAATTTGTATGATTTTGTAGAGAACTTAAATGTTGAACATCTTGGCGTAGTGTTGAGACTCTTTGTCCAGTCTCTAAATTGGGAAGCTAGGAAGTATTTTAAGTCTCTATCAAATGCTTCAATCACCACCTGGGAAGAGATGGAAAATTATTTCACACGGAAATAGGGGGAGAATAGGGATCATGGTATATCCTCACAGAATTCAATGCTATGAAGAAAAAACATAATGAGGATGTACTAGAGTTTATAAAGAGGTTTAATAAGTTTTATAACAACCTCCTTGCTAAAATTAAGCCTCCACAAGAAGCTTCCAAAGTATTTTTTGTTGGATATTTTGAGCCAGAGTTCAGTCTCACATTTAGGGAGAGGAATTCTTGGACCTTAGACCAGATTCAGAAAGATGCCTTAGAAGTTGAAACCAACATTACATTTATTGGAAAATTAAGAAGGGGGACTGGTCATGGAGAAAGGAGGAGGGGAAAGGAAGAGGCCAATTCCTCAAATGAAGGTAAGAAAACTCATAAGAAAAAACTTGAGGAAATGAATAAATTAATAAGAAACATATCCAACAAGATCGTTAAGCTGGAGTTAGAAAGAAAGAATACCCCTTTCCAAAATCAACTAGTTCCTAGTCGAGGTTTCAATCCTCAATATATAAAACCTCTTTTGAAACTCTTATAGAGAGTGATAAAAGAGCGTAAAAATCACATTCATGCCCCACTGTACTTAGAGGATGACCCAGAAGAACAGGTAGAAGAAACCATGGGGGGTCAAGAGAATCAATTATTTTCTTTCTCTGATGAGGAATGCAAAGCCAACGTACACCAAGAGGGAGAGCAGGATTTATATGCACCTCTAGATGATGGTGAGATTGAAAATTATTGCAGAATGTTTGCTGACTTTATGCAAGAAAAACTGCATAGGAAATATGACCTCGTATCTTCTAGGAAGAGATCCAGGATGCAAGACCACAATGAAAACCCATCTCCTCAAAACTCTTCGAAATTAGCAGAAAATGGAAAGAAAACTTTAGACTCAATTTCACCAAAGGGGAAGGGATTCCTAGATCCTTTTCCTCATAAATATGAAGTTTCCAAATTAGAAAATTCTCCCTCTCCACCCAAGCCAACCTGTGATAGGAAAAAAGAGTCCACTAAGGTCATCATAGTTGAAATAAGCCTTGCTGATTTTAATCTCCAAAAAGAATTAGAAGAGGTAAAATATTTGTCCCACTACAGTCCACTACAGTCCCCTTAACTAATAGTTTTAACCTTCAAGAAGAAATTCCTACTGTAGTATTCAAACCCCATGTCGAAAAAAACGACCCCTGAACTGCTCCTTTTTATGTCACCTTAGTAGTGCATAAAATCCTATTATATAACTACATGTTAGATTCAAGAGCTTCCCATAACTTGATGCCCTTATTTATCATTGAGAAATTGGGGCTGCAAATCCCCAGACCATATAAATATTCCTTTGACTCCAAGAGAGTGAAGTGTTTAGGGATTCTCAAATATTTGGTTGTAAATTTGGATCATATCCCCACAAAAAGTGCAGTGATGGATATTGTAGTGGCTGACATCCCTGCAATGTTTGACATGCTCTTATCCCATTCATTGGGACCCAATATTGGAGGATCTATAAAGTTTGACTTGACTTATGCTACTATCCTGGTGTTTGGTGGGTGTTTGGTGGAGAAGAAAGGTGACTATATAGAGAATCAAGGTTTTTAAAGATGGATATGAGAGATGATGGTTCAAATAAAAAACTTGTGTATGGTAAAGATAAATATTTCTCCTTCTTACTATTAGAGTAAGATAATCTTATCCTAGAAGAAACACAGGTGCAACCCTCGGTCCAACTACACCAACAATCCATGAAATGTAATGTAGTCTGGAAGTTACACTTTGACGGTGCATATGCTAAAGAAGGAAATAGAGCATGTGTGTTGTTAATATCCCCAGAAGACAGTTCGATTCCTCTTTCCTTTAAATTGGAGTTCGAAGCCACAAATAATGTTTTTGAGTATGAATCTTTACTCTTAGGTCTGCAAGTTTCAAGGAACCTTAATATTGAATTCTTGGTCATGTTTGGAGATTTAGAGCTAGTAGTGAAACAAATAAGAAATCAGTGCTAGACCAAGCACCGAAGGCTGAAGGCTTACCAAAATTAGGTATGGGATTTGACTGATAATTTTTCTTATCCTTCAACATTCTGTTCTTTCATAGAGAACGAAACCGTATGGTTGATTCTTTGGCTGTAACTGTTAATAATTATAAACCTCCTCAAATTCCACTCCTCAGATATTATGTTGAAGTAAGATAAACACCATCAGTTCCAGATAATGTCGGTCATTGGAAAGTGTTTCAGGATGAAGAGTATATTAAACACTTCATGGAAGTTATTGGGGAGTTTTCAAATTCATTAATTGATGAAGGGGGGAAACCATGATAAATGAACATCAGGCCAATTGAAAGAAACTGTTGTAGGAAAAAGATTTTACAATTGAATGGTAACACTATTCCCACGGGGTTGGTTCCTTTGGAGATATTATTAAACTAAAATGGCATAGCTACTAAATCTACTAAACAAGAGATTGAATAAGAGGTGGAGGATTACAACATTGTTTCAGAAGAGAATCCTAAGATAATCAAGCCAACGAAAGGAATTCCCCATTAGTACAAACATAGGTATCTAAACCTTTTTAGAGTTTATTAGGATGTGTTTTCTTGGTCTTATGAATATTTAAAAACTTTTCATACCAATATTATTCAACATAATATTCCCTTGAAGGGTGGGGTAAAACCACACAAGCAGAAATTGAGGCAGATCAATCCTCTTCTTCTCCCATCCATTGGGAAGGAGGAAAGGAAGTTAATTTAGGCCAAAATCATTATACCTCTAAGATACTTAGACTGGGTGGAAAATATGGTTCCTGTAAAAAAAATAATGGAGAGATAAGGCTATGCAAGGATTTCAGGAATCTAAATAAATCCTTCCTAAAATAAAATTACCTGTTTCCCAAAATGGATTACATTTTACAAAAGGTGGTAGGTTTAGCCCAGATGTCCATGATGGACGGATTCTCTAGATACAATCAGGTAGTTGTGCATCCCTAAGATCATAATAAGACTACTTACAATACACCCTGGGGAACCTTCATGTAAGCTATAATGCCATTTGGCCTCATAAATGAAGAAGCAACATTTCAAAGAGAAATGGATATAGAATTTGTGTGGGAATAGGATAATTTTTTTGTCATTTACTTAGATGAAATTATTGTCTTCTCCAATATATATAAGGAGCATGTTGAATATTTATGACTTACTTTTGAGAAATGTGGGAAATATGGTTTGTCTTTGAATCCTAAAAAATCATAGTGCACTTTAAGTGAAGGAAAATTGTTGGGAAACATGGTGGCAAAACAAGGAGTGAAGATAGATCCCAAGAGGATAGAAGCCATAAATAACATCCCACTACCAAGGAACAAGAAGGAGGTTTAGGTATTTCTGGGTAGGATCAACTTCTTGAGAATATTTATACTAAACTGCGCTGAGATCATTAAATAGATCACAACGATGTTTAAAAAGGAAAATGAAGTGAAATGGACTATACAATATCATGAATATTTCTCTAGAATAAAAAGGGATTTTTCTACAGCTCCAGTGTTAGTCAAACTTGATTATTTGAAGCCATTGTTCATATTTTCTTTTTATTTGCCTCTCACAATAGTTGTCTTATTGCAGAAAAATAATGAAGGGCATGAGCAACCAATATCCTTATTCAATAAATTGCTACGAGAAGTCAAGTTGAAGTATAAAATCCTCAAGAAGCAGGATTATGCCTTGGTAAAATCCCTTAAGGCCTTCAAGATCTATGTTATGTAATCTAACATAGTGGCCTATGTTCCTATAACTTCCATGAAAGATATTATGATAAAAGGAGACAGTGAGGGAAAAATAGGTAAATGGATTTCCAAACTACAAGAGTATGAAATGGACATCAAGCCCACAAATCTCATCAAAGGATAGGGATTACCTAGTATTCTATTAGAAAAAAAATTCCAAGCATTGGGCATAAAACTATTGGCTGAAAGAGAGGGAGAAAGTGGAAATATAGAGCAACAACAAGGGATCAAAAAAATAATCTAGAAAATTCAGATGAAATATATTTTGTCCTGCTGGTTTAAAGACATTCTTCATTATCTATTCTTTCTGAGATTCCCATTGAAATTTGATAAGGTGAAATATAGAGCTCCAAGAATCCAGGTCCAAAGATTGTTGTCTCAAATGGTCAATTATATTGGAAGGATCCCGTGGGAATTTTTCTTCTATGTTTGGTGGAGGAATAAATTCATAGATTAATGGATGAATTCCATGGTTGTGTTTATGGAGGAGATTATAGTTAGAGGGCTACGATGCACAAAATACTCAAGGAATTTTTTTATTGGCCAAAACTATTTGGAGAAGTTCATGCTTATTTTCGGGCCTGTGAGAAGTGCCAAATGTTTGTTGAGAAACAGAAACTAGCATCTTTCCCTCTCATCCCATCCTTTGTCGAAGAATCCTTCAAGAAGTGGGGGCTATATTTTATTGGGAAAATACATCCACCTTCAAGCAGTAAACACAGGTGGATACTCGTAGTAACTGACTACTTCACTAAGTGTGTTGAAGAAGCCCTAACTATAAATGCAACTGATGTGGTAGTAATAAAATTTATAGAAGAAAACATACTCTCCCGGTTTGGTTGCCTGAAGAATATTGTGACAGACAATGCTCAAGTTTTTAAGTTAGCAAGATTCATAAAAAAAATTTCAGAAGTACAACAAGTTACTAGGTCATTCCACCACCTATTACCCATAGGGAAATGGATTAGTTGAATCTTCAAATAATACTCTAGTGATAATTCTGAAGAAAACCATAGAAAAAAATCAAAGGAACTGGGACTCACAGCTGAAGTTTTCCTCGTGGTCCAAAAGGGTTACCACTAAGAGGTCAACCGAAAAATTACCTTTTGAACTGGTTTATGGAAAGGCTACCATTTTTCCCATACAAATGGAAGTTACTGTAGCTAATATCTTACAATATTGTGAGGAAGAGCCTAATAATTTGACTAGGAGGATAAATCCATTGGTAGAGTTTCAGGAGAGATGGGAACAGGTGAACCATAAGTTGATTAGTTATCAAGACAAAATGAAAACCTTGTTTGATAGGAAAAAGGGAAGCATGGAAAATTTGACCATCTATGGTTCGAAACTTTCAGGATTTTCAAAGCCAAGGGGAATAATACCTTCATGCTAGAAAAATTAGAAGGAGAAGTGCTTGAGCTTCCAGTCAATGGGAAGCTTATCAAGTTTTACTTATAGTTCTAAAGGTATCACCCTCACTTATTGTAAATACCATCAAGCTATCTTTAAATAATCAATATTGTTTTAATTTTATGTTATTTCTTTTGATCTAACAAAGTTTTCAATAAAATGACTCCATGCTCAAAGGAGTAAGGTATTAAGTTGTAGGTTTTCAATGCATTGCATCCAGTACACTACCCCCATTTGGATCCAATGTTGTCTCCCACTATGTGATATCTAAAGAGGAAAAAGTTCTATTAGTATGGCTGACAGTTATTGAAATTTGTCAACTCACCTTTGTAGGAAGGATTTGAGCTCTAACACCCATGGCAAAAGACACAAGACGTTAAACCATACTTGTTGGGTCCTTACCTGCGCTACAAAACACATTAGGAATAATAAAATGTACACAGGCGCAGTTAGCAGTTAAATATCACACAACTTTCAGGTAAATCACTATCCATCTCCACCTAGCAGCCCCCTAGAACCAAATTAGAGGGGAAAACGGCACAGACGTTAAGTGCATTGGACCCCCACAGATTTGAAAAGGCAGATCATGATATGATCGTCTAGATTAATTTCGGGGGGTAAGGGCAGGGTCTGCTAATCCGCCAGCCGACCTGTTGGATTTGGTTGGGACCACATATGATGCGGGCTAACCCGAAAATGCCTACATCAAGTGAGCGTGATGCAACTATAAACGGTAAGGTAGTCTGCCTTGCCCATGTTGTTATGAAACCAACTCACAAAATAGAAGAAAATATATATCAACGACTTAGAAATCAACCTCTTCAAGGGGGCAACCTCCTTTACATTACATAAATGAAAAATTCTTAGATGATACAAATGAAAAAATCTACCTTCTCTATATAGGATTCTAAGGGATCACAATATAACAATATGGGGGCCACATGGGCACAACAATAACAATATTGGGGCTACATCTATGGTGCACAATAATAAGACTATGGGGACTACATGGACACAACAATAACAATAATGGTGCTACATTAACAATAAAAATAAGGGGCTACACTAGTAAAATAGGGACCTAACATGCCCCTCTCCTTTAAGCAAGTGTTATCCTCTATGCTTGATTAGTTCTGGATTATTATGTATAAAATTATCATCCTCCCATGTGGAATCTTCAACGTGTAATTTCTTCCACTTTCCGTGACTGCTTCAGGTTCCAATATGATTTTTACTTCCTTTTCAAGTTCTGGCAGTATCGTTTGAACTGGGAGTTTTTTATATATAACCTTCTTTAAGCATGAAACATGGAAAAATGGGGGCACTAGGGAATATCCGAGAAGCTTCAATTTGTATTCCATGGTACCAATATTTTTCAACACCTTATAAGGACCACAATAGTTTGACGATAATTTATTATCCTTCTTAGCTTTCTTGAGGGACATTTTTTTTTATGGTTGTAGCCGTAAAAATACCTAGTTGCCTACATCAAAAATTCTTTCTCTGTGATGTTGATATTCTTGTTGTTTCATTCGATCCTGTACCAAAGTTAGGTTATGATTTAAGAGTTGGATAACTTGTTGTTGATGTATTTCTTGTAGCAACTTTGTCAAATTTGCTTTTAAACCATTCTTCAAATCTTCAATGTTTCCTTCCATTTTTCCTTCTATACCATCCATATTAGCTTTCATGTAATCCTTCAAACCATACATATTAGCTTCCATGTATGATTTTAAACCATTTATATCATCTTTGGTTGCTCTTAGTGAGATCGAAATTTGTTGTACTTGGTCCCGTAATTTTGATATATCATGTTGTAATTCTTCCTCTTCATGCATCATAATAGAGTTTGTTGAGGGCTTAGTGGGTATATAATTATTTTTTGGAGGCATTTAAAACCTAATACAAATATCTATGCATCAATATTCCCTTGGAATCACTTCAAACTAGTTTTTCAAACAAAAGTTATCCAATTTATTTAAAAAAAAGACACATTGTTTTCTTGCTTTTTAGAAGGTCTATATTTAACCTAATATGTCTCTATGATTTTAGATCTTCAAGATCTGAACTTCGGTCCTATCATATCCCTCTGAGTCTTCTTTCTAATGCCATAGGTTAGACCTAATTTGAATTCTTGAATACAAAGTTATGTCGGATCTCCCACAATGACCTAATTATGGACTGGTACGGAGTGCCATGTGTCACTGTATTAACTTCGACTCTGAAATTGATATAAAAGAAACTAAAGTTCATTGAATTTCAACCAGTTTTTACATCATTCCAATCTAATGCCTAAAAAAAAAGTTCTGATGATTTTCCATCGATAACCTGTTTTAGATGAAATTATGGAGCCTGCAAAACCCCTAACTTCCACAAATCATATCTACGAAAATATTGTAAACCAAGGTTTGAAATTTTTACATGAAGTTAATCAAGGTTTTAGATCCACATGGTAAAAAATTAAACTTCTGAAGCCTCGTAGTAAACAAGTTATAAGGAAAATTCCAATATGCCCTGTTTGCAGCAATGAAACCTTAGAATCCAAAGCTCTAATACCAAATGTTATGAAACCAACTCAAAAAGTAAAAGAAAATATAGATCAATGACTTAGAAATCAGCCTCTTCTAGGGGTAAACCTCCTTTAAATTACATAAATTAACAATTCTTTGATGATACAAGTGACAAAACTTAGCTTATATATATAGGAGTCTAAGGGGTCACAATATAACAATATGGGGACCACATGGGCACAACAATATCAATAATGGGGCTACATCTGTGGGGAAGAATAATAAAAATATGGGGACTACATGAGCACAAAAATAAAAATAATGGGGCTACACTAACAATAAAATAAGGGGCGACACTAGTATTATAGGGACCTAAGACCTATCCACCTGTCCATTACCCTCACCCAATCTCGTTGAGACAAGTGTCCTTCCCAATGATTTCATGTCACATCATCCAGCAGTTGCCTCTCTATTTATAAAAGAGACCTTTCCTGCCTCATAATCCTAAAGTTCACTCATTGGTTGACGAAACACTTCCTCCCACCAGATGCTTGTATAGGACATTTTCCAAATGTCCAACTACACAAGAATTCCATTTGGACATCGCTTTCGACCTCATCCACAAACACCAGGTATATCATCTCGCTTGTAACTTGTAATTATGTTTAAACACTTGCATGATGAAGAAGAAAATTCCTAAAACTCCCAAAACCTGTGAGGTCAAACCCTCTTCTGGCCTTGAACCTCTCATGGGCACAGAAGCCCAAATTGTTGATCCCGTTAGTGCCTATCACCTCACCAACCTGCGTTTTGACCTATTCGGAAACCATAAAAGAGGGGAAGACCCTTTTCGAGTGGTCGAATCTGGCATATATTACCTGGTCATTAATTATGTGCATTATTTTCCTGAATTCATCTCCTAACTTGTGACAATATACATCGACAAAAATAACTACTTCGTCTCCTTCATAAGAAATAAAATACTTGAAGTGACTCCTGAATTAATTCAAAAGGCTCTGTTTTATCCCACTTATACCAATCCATAGTAATTCAATGACTATCACCCTAATTTATCACTATTATACTCTCCCAACTGAGAAAAAAAAATTTCTCCTATGAATAGTCCTAGCCCTGGGCTTGCAAAATCTACCCGTGATCCAAAATTTCCCTGTCACCCTATTTTCTGAACCTATCCAACCCATTCTACACTTAATTACATATTTGATTAGATAAGATGATGCCAGTACAACCAATAAAGCCACCCTGGGGTTTTTGAACATGATGATGCGACGTGACTACCTACTTGATATACCATCTTACCTGTTTATGACCATAAGTTTCTAATTACACAAATTTTCCACCACATCTTGTTTTCGATAATATTCACAATTGTTATAATTGTTCGTGCTTACGTATGCTGAGGAGTTTGAATGTCTGGGTCTTAATATGTTTACCCCAAAAAAGAATATAAATTATGTATTCGACTGGGATGTTGAATTAAGGAAGGGACTAGACAATGACGATTACTCTACTTTCATATCAATGAACATGGCCATTTCTTATAAAATCATTCATGGTACACCTCCACCTAGAATTTTTCCCAAACAAAAATAGCTCCTCTAGGTCAGAAAATATTCCTATGTAGGGGATTGGTACCTATTTGAGGATTATATAGAAATCATAGTTTATGTGTGTGAAATTCCCCCTATCACTTGCATGTGTTCATGTTTATGAGAATATTTTCACTATAATTCATTAGGAAGAGCCTCAACACAGACCAGTTACACTTTGTTCCTGCAAAGAAGGGGTATATGTTTAAACTGGGAAACATTATAGGGCCTTTTGTTGTTAACTCAAGGCAAGATTTCAAAGAGGTTGAGGATATACTCAAAAATATGGAATTTGAATAGGGGTATATAATTTGGAAGTATGATCCTAAGGGTGTCATTGTCCGAAGGAGAGAAAATATAAAAGCTTTGAATTATGAAGATGAACCCAGAACTCGAATTGAATGGAAATCTAATTTTGATTCATGGGCTTTGGATATAGAAATAGATACCGAGACACCGACTACCAAGGACAATCCACCAAAAAGGGACGTTGACCAAGTTGAAGATTTTGAGATGGAGGACGTACATGTGAGTAAAAAGAAAAATTTTGAAGAGGAGGAATTTGAGACTAAGATAGTAGACATAGGACCAGACCAACCAGGTTTTCAAGTCACTTTGGAGGATCCTTCACAAGATGTTGCCTCATCTTCCTCAGAGGTAACTATTTTTGGTGCTAAAGATAGCACAACTGCTGCTCAATTGAGTTGGCCTATTGGGAAGGATATTAAAGAAATGAATAAGAATGTAAGGGAGGAGATGTAGAAAAAAACTACACTCCACTCAGTATGATATCGTACTAGGCGCATGGATGCCATGGATTTGGAGCAAAATTAGATGAAGTTTTCATTGCAGCATCCATTGGCACAATCCTTGCCTTTAGGTTCCCAATTTAAACGATTAGATCTCTATTTGGATCTAGAAAGTGTTCCCTTGAAAGATAAAGAAAATTTCCACAAACACGTTGGGGAAATGTTATAAAATGAGCTCAATAAGAATGTAATAATTATTAACAAGGCAGAGAAATTGCTGGAAAAGGTTGCAACTAGATTGAAGCAAGAGAGAGCCAACTACGGGGCTCTCCACATGTAGAATGAGAGTTACAAAGATATTATTATGAAATTAGGGGTGAATCCAAAGGACAATATGACTGTTGAATCCCTCCTTAAGAATTCTCAAAATTAGATTCAGGAGTTGAGGCAGAAAGTGAAATAGTAGTAAGTGAGCATGTGCAATCCCAGGAATTTTCTCAAGTGGAGGCCAAGAAGGAGATTATTTCCTAAGAGCTTATTGACATAAATAATGAGATAATGGAACTTAAGCAACATGCAGTAGAGATAAAAATGAAAACAGACTCACACGCATGTACTATGTTTGTACCCAATGATCCTCAAAATCCCACTGAGCAGCTTACTAAATCCCTGACTGAGCATCAATTCTCAGAAGAAGAGCTCAAGAAGGTTCCAAACGACTTGGATGTTTCCCAAGGAATCATAAATTAGAAGGAAAAGAAACTTGAGACTACCAAAATGGATACTGAAATCATCAACAAGAACATATAGGTATTAAATCAAGAGGTAGCTGAGAAAAAGGGGAAACTCAAGGGGAATATGTCTCTGCTCCAAGCCAAGAAACTAGTTTGGGATGAGATCATTGAAAAAATGAGAAATCACTAAGAGAACATAACCTTGATGAATGAATATAAAGTTGTTTCTTCCTCATATCAACCAAAGAGGATGGATAAAGGAACTCTCAAAGTGCGAAAAAGTTCATTAAGTTCATCAATGAAAGACCAATTAGTGAACTGAGGCCTATAGATGTGGTGCACAGATTCAACGCTATCATGGAGATCACCAAGGTTTTTCAGAAGGAAGAGGCTAGGGCCAAAGCTTAGGAGTTTCAAGATGCAGCCATAAATAATTTTGAGGCCTTCAACACCGAGCTCAAAAGGATCGTTAGGGCAGGATTTCCCAACTATTGGGATTTCAAAGGAGAGTTAATTCAGTGGGATAAGTACAAAAAGAAATTGGTAGAAGATAAAAGTAATGTGGATTCCTCTCATGAAAATACTACTACTGTGAATGGAAAGACAATGGTGAACTATCTAAATATATACTTCCAACTATTAGGATTGGTGAAAAATTGGTTCCACTCTAGGCTGGACTACTTGGGCCTGACCAATTAAAGGATCACATATCAACTTTTCTCACAGGCTCCTCCACTGGATCCAACGTTGTGGAAGAGGTGTGAGAAATTCATCAATCAACCTGTCACCTGAATCATTAAGCCCTCGATGTAGCCCCCACCACCGACCTAGCACGAATGAAGATATTTATGATCTTGTCTATCTGACACTTTTGTTCCCTATATTTTATGTAAATTTTATGTTTTCAATCAATTTGTTAAGCTTTCAGTTATTCTAGCTATGCTATGAAGCAAACTCAGTTTTTTATATGATCATGTACTGTAACGAAATCAAGAAAGGAATACTTTGATAACGAGCTCTCTCTCCAAGGCCCTATAAAAACATTCATATGACATTGAACTAAGGGTTCAAAATTTTGGAAAAATATTGTTTTCTAGAAAGAGAACTTAATTGTGACATTGATGAATGTATCACTTCAGGGAAAATTAATATACATTCATGGCGATTCCAACTCATTTTTGTTGTAGTATGTATTCCTTCTATGTGCCTCCATATATGTTTTAATTGTTATTCTTATTTATCATGTAATTGTAGCTACTGGATGAGTTTTCATATATGTATGGATTCATTTAACTCATATATTGATGAAAGACAAATGTATGGTTATGAAAGCTAGATTCCTTAAACGTGCTCCATGTATCTCCACACTCCATCTATATCCTTATTCATTCCTTTCATTCTTAGTACCTAATCCCATTGTATTAAACTTCTACCCTTCTTGTCTCCTCTGTCATAAACACACTATGATGAATGATATATATATATATATATATATAGAAGAAATTGATTATCATTTTTTTTATAGACATGGTACAACTTTACTAATGATTGGATTCAAATAAGTATCCTTGAAAATAAATTCAATTTAACTACATAATTAAACTATGGCATATCAATATTATATATATATATATATATATAACCTTTATATGCCATAGTTTAATTATGTAGTTAAATTGCATTTATTTTCAAGGATACTTATTTGAATCCAATCATTAGTAAAGTTGTACCATGTCTATCAGAAAAGTGATAATCAGTTTCTTCTTTTTAGATGGAAATAGGTGCACGCTACAACAACATTGGATAGTCAAAGACTTAACAAGGATAAAAATTTAAAACTTCCAACACTTTGTTGAGCAATTTAATTTCTTAAACTATGGACATTAAATCTATCAATCCGGGTCCCGAATGCGGGTGATTAATGTTGGTACTTTGGAGACGGGCTGCTGGGTTGGCAAGTGGCATGGCCACATGGCCACCCACAAGCCCCAACGGCAAGCATTAAATTTCTCTAGCTGTCACCCCATTCACCATTTAATTCTCTGCAAAAGTTGAGGTTGCCATCGTTTCAATATGGAAACCATTCCTCCTCTGCTAGGTTATGTTTTTCGTACGCCTAGTTGCGTGCCTCCCCTGTCTCAACCCCTGAGAAGCTACTGCCCCCTGGAATCGCGGAGCCGAGCTCCCGCACGCCAACAGGGAGATGCTGTAGCCTTCTCTGTTGTATAGAGATTCTCCCTGGCCACCACTATTCGCAAAGCATCCTCTGTCATTTGAATTTCTCCCTGGCAAATTGCTTCACCTCCACCACTGTGCATCCGGCTCTGTGGCGCCACCACCCTACTTCTTCTTCAGTCCAGAGCACCCACCACCCTCACTGCACCACCATGCCTCGTCTCCGACATCGTATGCACTGCAGGCGTGGCAGCAGTAGAGGGCGGGCCTCTCGTTCGTCACCCTCTTCCCATTCCGACACTTTGCCTTCCTCCCTGGAGCACTTCCATGGCCGGTATCCTGCTACCCGCAGTGGGCGTGGCCGCTCCATTGGTCAGTATCACTCCTCTATTCAGCCCTCTGATGCCACAACCACTCCTCCACCTCTGCCCCGTATAGACTCCATAGCCACCCCGAGCCCACCCACTCAGCTCAATTCCACTTCCACTGCTCCATGGACCGCCCCCGTGTCATTGCCACCATTACAGTCTCCTTCAAGGAGGATTCCGCCGAGGTTTCTAGCTTCTTCCCCCCAAAAATGCAGAAACTCCCCCACCGCGATGCCTCCTCTATAGACATTAAGGGTGACCCTAGTTCTGGCAGCCACAGTACATGCTCGGGCAACAGTAGCAGCTCTGGAAGTAGCATGGATGATAGGAAGCATGGAAAACAGGCTCCGAGAAAAGATAGAGAGACCAAGGAGCCCCAGCATGCAGCACCCACCACCCAGGACATGCAGGCCAACGACACCGACGAATACAGGTGTCTCATTGTAGAAGAGACTCCTCCTACTCCTCATGACACCTAGGCGCTTAGGTTGAATCTGGTTTATATTTTTTAGTGTTAAGGTCCTTGGTCACAAGGTTTTGTTAATTTCTGGTATCTATGTTTGGCACAATATGCAAACAATTAAAAGTTCTATCTGTATAACGCTAGTTTCCTCTCACGAGGCAGTGAATCATACTCTTATTAGACAGGTTTCCCCTACGAGGGTAGTCCCATTTTTGTTTTTTTTTGCGAACTATGCCTTTGAATCAGGCTAGAGCTACAAAGGCCTGTGCCTCCATGTACACTATGTTACACTAATATAAATTAATCTTACTTAGAAAAAAAAAAAATCTATCAATCTGGGAGTGAAATATTGTGAGATGCAAGCGGTGTATGTACAGGATCATGGCATATGCCCAAGGAAGTAATCAAATAAAAAGGGCATCCACTAGTATAATTAACATGTACTAGAAATGTGTCTTTATGATCAATTTCAATCTTGCATTTGTTCATAGTGTTCATGTAATCAAGGTATATTCAGTTTAGTGGATGAAAATAGACATGGATGCAATTACAAATGAAAATAAAATGAACTACCAGAGTACATCGTCACCTAAACTGGAATCTACTAGAAGCATTTTGTGATGCAATAATAATTCGTTTTGGATAGGGTAAAAGCATTCATGCAAACTTATGTTTCAATTTAAAAAAAAAAAAATCGAGTGATACTCTTGCAACACATTAGTAAAACTTTGAAAAAATTAATTAAAAAAAAAAAAACTAATCATACATGCATCGACCACCCAGTGTAATTGTTATCCAAATTTCATATTAAACCTCAAGTTATGATATTTCACTTTGTGTACAAGTTAAATTTCTCTTGCAACTTTCAATATCTATTCAATTTGTTTATTCATGATCCAAGTAAAGAGTCTTGTTACTACCAAGAACACTTAAAATAAGACTAAATCAATATGAGAATTAAATCTTGAAAACTTTATGTACTTATGCATTCAAATAAACTAATCTAACATGCAACAAGACAAGATATTCTAGAGAGAGGAGGGGCTACCTCACTTGGAATACTTTGTTGAGTAAAATTTCAGTACAAAGTAATCGTCGATGCCTCATAGAGAAAATAAAGTAAAATAATTATCCCGACAATATATCAGTAACCACATTGGCATACAATCTTCAAAGTAGACCAATTAACACCATTCACGTGATGTATGACTCAGAAAAATGCAACCAAACTAAGCACTATCAAATAAATGTTAATTCTCTCCCCTAGCACTCAAAATTTTGTAATTCATTCTCTATCTTATTTGTTACTATGACATTATCATATCACATGATATTTAAATAGAAACAGGGGAAGGTGTGGCAAGCTGTGACCAAACCCTTATTTTTGATACCATATAGGCTCATCCCCTATGTATTTGTTCCTCGTGAATGATGTTTCATCACATATATAGACACAACTTGCATCTCATAAAATGAATAATGTTACATTGGATGGCATATATCCCCTTTTTCATTTGGATCTACAACCATTTACATTTGTTACTAACTTATTTAAGATAAATATGGTTTACACACTGCTAGACTGAACACAACAATTAAAAGGATCGATTCGTTTATTTTATTATCGATGAATGATGTTAAGCATGAGATCTAGGGAATAATATCTAAAAATTGTGCTTGAAAATGTTTGTGTAGCTATCATTGACTATAATTTTGACCATAATTCCATGCACCATATGATGATGTTGGAGTTGATCAAATAACAAAGAAAGCATCTGGATGACCTTTTAATTAAAACCCATATGACCATTTTTACCTTTGAATAGTGTATGCAAATTGAATAAGCATTACCAAAATTCTAAAAATGGTAGGGTGTTGTAGGAATTTTGATAATAATTCATCATTATAGCAAGACTGAATAGTTACTAGATTTTTGGAAATTATCCTGAAATTGTTGAAATTATTGTAATAGTTAAGAATCACAAATTCCATTCTAAATACTCATCAAAACATGGGGGGTCATTAGAAATAAATAATTGAATAGCTCATGAAGCTCATTTCAAGCGTAAAATTAGTAAAATGGATAAATGCAATAATGTTGGCTATTAAGAAGCAAATATGAAAGGGTAAATTCAGCTATCTAGTACTGTAAAGTTAAGAAGCAAAGATGAAAGGGTAAATTTAGCTATCTAGTACTGTAAAACATGTCAAAACTGAAGTTCAACACATTTTAATAGAGATATTATGTATTAATTTTCCTGATATGCAATTTCATCTTCAATCTACTTTTCATTTAAAGACCACAAACTTAGATTTCACAAGTTCAATACTATCCACTCTTCTCATTTTAAATTGATGCAACATGAATACCACTACATATTTCATTTGCAAATAAAGAATTATTTTATCATACACATTCATTAACTTCACAGATTCATTTTTATGAACTTTTATTACAAAGTATTAATCCAAATATATGATAGATTTTATCAATAAGCATTTTTTCTAACCACACTATCTTTTGAAACTATCAAAATTTCCTTACACAAAATTCTTGCATTACAATTATTAAATTCTTCATAATAAAAGGTCCTTGCTTTACAACTATCTCCCTTATTTTTAAAATATTCTCACAATTTATAACATTTTCATACTCATTATGAACATAACATGAAAGGAATTATCATCTATAAACTACAATGAAGGATGGGTCCACCTACCATAACTTGTTCCTTCCAAAGGCCATATTCTATCATACACTTTTCTTTGTTTACCTCAATCATATGTTACGTATTCTCCTAGGTATATGCATGAGCCTTGTATTAAAGTGTTTGATTTGTTTTGGTTAAGCCCAGGCCAACACAACACCGTGTTTTTGTATTTTTAAAGTGTGGTATGCTTCCTTGCTCCATGGCACCACGAATTTTCTTTCCCTAACCATTTCCCTTTGTCTTCCATGCTTGATTACATGTACTACCCACCCTTGTAGTTACCCTACTACCTCGTTGGGACTTGAGCTAACTGCCCCACCCTTTGGTAAAGTCGTAACTTTGTTAATTGAATTCCACCCTTATAATAATTATAACAAATCTTTGGAGTCTAAATACATTTTATGTGACCTTTGATGTAAATCAAATGACATAGATTTCTCTATATAGGTTAATATAAAAAGTCTTGAGTTGATAACCATTATTTAAGAGTCATTTTGTCCATTCATCATAAAGAAAATAGAAATAAACTATAAAAGATATTGTGTGAAAATATAAATAAACGTAAAAAAATATTGTGTGGTATAATTATAGGGCCTCTCCAACCATCTTGGAATAGCCCTTCCTCATTTC
Organism: Pinus albicaulis; assembly: GCA_034641835.2. Lineage (NCBI taxonomy): Eukaryota > Viridiplantae > Streptophyta > Pinopsida > Pinales > Pinaceae > Pinus > Pinus albicaulis. The sequence continues at coordinate 678,661,108 of CM076583.1, forward strand.
TGTCCCTTCAGAGGGCCTACATATCACGAAGAAAAAAATAAGAAATAATAGATATTTGAGAGGGTCACAATTTAAACATGCATGTGACAAATATCAAAATGCATGTGATATTTTGGTAGAATCCATGCATGTGACAAATATAACCCAACAACATAGATCTTGGAATGCAATAAATGCTTTTAACATAGATGTTGACCTCTAACATGGTGAGATCATAGCCCTAAACACCAAACTTATGATTATTTCACACCATCTATGATTAGTATAATTGAATACATATGTGTGATCATTTAACTTCTTTTTAATTAATTTTATAATCAAAATTATGTTTTTTTATTTATTTATTTAACGTGTAAGCTTTTTTTAAAGAGTGGGAATCACCTAAATACAAAAGCTATATATTATAAACATTGTTATGCTTGTCAACTAGTTGATCTTACAAATCTATTTATAGAATCATAGATTCTAAGTAATTTTAGATTGTTCAAATCTCATGTTTTTGAAATAATTTTCAATATACAAATATGAACATACGAATCTTGTTCATGTGTTTTCTTGAAATATCTTTTTGTGAAGTTTTACTATCATATTTGAAATAATTCTGGAAAATTATTAGCGAGCATAGACTTCAATATACATATTTGATTATACAAATCTTGTGCATGTATTTTCATGAAATGTCTTCTTGTGAAGTTTTACCATCATATATCAGCATTAATTGGTGAAATAATTTTCTTTGAATATTAGTTATAGAGTAAGTTTGAATTTTATTGTTTTATTAAACAAACTTTTGTTTTGTTATATATAACGGATTGAATTTTATTAATGATATTTTTTTGGGTTTTCTTTGTCATGGTAAAAGAGGAAAGTTACATGAAGAGATTTCTACTTGTGCTTTATAAGAAGAAAATCTACATAAATTTTTAAGAAAATGTAAATAAAATAAAATAAGATATTAATAAAGTATTGTTTAGATTAAATAAGGCAATGTAGCTAGTGCTTACTGCGGCTTAGTTTAAATATAGCTAAATCGAAATCATTTTTTTGTAAGTTTGGTAACAAATAGATTATATAACGGTCATTTCCAAGAACAACTAAAACCCAGCATTGAACGAGTGACTTAAGATCTAAGAGTGCCTTAACAATGTACCTAATCTTCGCTTATCCAAGACCTCATGGACAACTAAATTAAAATATGGAATTTTTTATACATTTTATTTATTGATTTTAATTGGGATCCATTAATTTCAATCATATATTTATGAAATAAAATATAGTGTATTATTTTACTTTAATTCAATATATTGATTGATTAAATGTTTTTATTATTCATTAATTGTAATTGTGATTTAATTATTTTTATTCATATGTAAATTTAAAATGTAAAAGAATCAAACTTTTCATTAGAGTAAAATAATATTATTTTTTATTTGAATGAGGAAGTATTTGGATAATATTGAGATATGTTAGATCTAAGACTTTCAAACCAGCTAATGTGGTTCATCCTCAGGTTAGCTGGTTCGACCAAATCTTAATGATCTTATTAATCCGAAAGACATTTATCTAATATTGATATATTTAGATTTTGAATTTTATCTCAATTATAAGTTCCTCGTATATGTATAACAAAGTGTTGTCCTAAACAAAAAGAGAATTGAAATAAGATACCATGTAATGCAATGTTTACTTACTGAGTTGTTTTGAGCCCGCCTTACAAGCATTGAGTCATTTGACTTAGGGAAGAATATATGCCACATTCCCTCACTAACAATTTGCTACTTGTTATATATGTATTGAAAGATCATGATGCATGATATTTGTTAGTAAGTCATGTTTTACTTTACTACCATTTGAACATGTCACAATTGGAAAATGCATATATTTTTATCGATGAATCAAATTAAGAAAAATTGAGACCACATGGCCCCTTTCCACCCTCATTCTCCATGGTGTAATAATTTCCATTATTGACTATAAAAAATCCTCTTAATTACATATTTTCTAGGAGCAGAGGCATCAATCTCAAGTGTCATGCTATTGTTTCTTTAAGTAGATGATGATGGTAGAGAAAGAGGTTTCACTTTACTCTAACGAATTCAAGTCCTAGCTCATTGAAGACAACTAAGGATGGGATCTTCAATGATAACTAGTCAATTGACCCAATAGCCACAAATGAAATATTTAATCATTAATTTGCAATCCTATACAAGTGAAAATAACAAAAGCTATTTCTCAACTCAACTTTTATGTGCATCCTCAATTCACTTCAATAGCCCCTTTACCTATTTCAATATTATATAGCTGATATGAATATTGATGAAAACAACCATGAAGATTATTGGTATTTAGTGAGATCAATTTTGGTGTATTACACTTTAAGAAAAATCACAAGGAAATGAGTGGTTTGTTTTATAATTTTATTTCTATTAAAAAACTAAAGAATAAAAAATTGAGAAATTTTTTTATATCTTTATAATTTTAATGAATTAATAAATTAAGAATGTCAATATTATTACAAATATTTTAAAATTTTAATGTGAACATATACATGTAGGTATTTTTATTATCTAATTTTTCATTATCACCAAAAATACATTCTTTTATTTCAAAATACGTTTTTTTGAAATTTATTTAATATTATACTAGATCATTAATATAGTGAAAGTTATTTAGTATATGAACACTGTTAATTTTAATAAAAATTAATATATATTATTATTAAGTGTGGGATCACATATGGATCACATATCTGATTGCATGATTATCGTTGTTGGAAATGTACACCAAAAGAATGGTGAACAAAATACACTTTGTTTAATAAGTTTTTATTTTTTTATTTTTTACACATAAATCATATTGACTATTATATAAGACACCAGTGTCCCAAGAATCAGAAGCAATGAAGGAGGAGCAAGATAAAGGAAGTTGGAAGGCCGTAGAGAAGAAAAAGAAAGCTACAACACCAATCTCCCCAAGAAATACCAGAAGCCAAACAATTAAGAACTAACAAAATTATAGGTCCGATAGACCAAATTTGGTCTCAGTGGATGTTAACCATCATCATCATCATTTAAGGAAATACTTTACAATAACGTTGAATGAGTGGGAATGTGAGATAAATTTTGTGCTAGTTAAAATTAGGTTTAATAATAATACATTTTCCTTTTAAATAATATTTTTTTACGATTTAATTTAATTAAAAATATTGCAAGGTTGAAAATGTGGAATAAATTTTATAAGATTTAAAATTAATTTTAATGATAATACGTATTTCATTTAAAAAATATTAAGTGATTTATTCTATTTTAATAATAATTAAAAGGTAATAAATGTGAATTTAAAGTGATATCTTAATTATATGGAAAAAATAAATATATTTACTTGAATCAAAATTAATATAAAATGACTCATTATAAATAAAAATATTAATGTAGATAAAAGAATTTTTGAATTAATCACACTATTAGGATTAAGTGGACGTTTGAAATGAGATTCATTCTCAAAACAAGATTTTAATTTTATACTTTTCAATTGATGTTCATAATTGAACATCATTAACCCAAATTAAAGTGAAATTTATCACATATATAATAAGAGTAAAATTTATATTTTACAAGAACCAATAAAAAATACCGGCTAAAGATAAATATAGTGCTAAATATTATGTTGCTACTAAGTATATATTTTCTCACGAGAAATAAAAAATAAACGTAACACATTCATATTTGTCATTGAATATAAATGTTGGGCTTAATATAATGCTTTTTTGTGCTATACATAATGTTGTTTATTAAGTTACAATGTTGTTGATACACGCCATATGTGATTCCATTCATAAAAGCATTGTTAATACTCTTCTTCATGTGAATGAAGTGCAAATGAATATAGATTTTAATGACAGTGTCTTTGATAATAATTTGGATTTTAGTGAGTGTTGGTACAAATTTATAATAACAATTTGAAAGTAGCTATCAAGTGTGGAATTTTAATTTTTTTTTTGTTTTTCAAATGGAAATTTGACGAAGTTTTTTGAGTTTTTCATGTTTTTTATTTTACAAATGTCATATTTCTTTTTATCTGAAAATTTATTTCATAGATTCTTGTATCTCAATATTCATTAATTTCTTTTCTAGAGTGTTTTGTTTTTTCCTAAATCAACATAAATGTGATGCTTTTCAAGTTTCAGTGAAGAAACTCAATTCTGATTATTCTGATTATCCACATCATAAACATGTTAATTTTTGCAATTTTATTCCATATTAATATATTTTGTTTAATTTTTTCTCTCTTTTTGAACATAGGTCTCCAATTTTCAAATTAAAAAAACTAAATTATTTCATTCTATTTTTATGTTATAAAATATTTTCTGCATTTGCAAAGTGAATTTAGGAATATAAATTTTGTTATCCATATCATAAAATCTTATTTATATAATGAAAAAAAATAGACTTTAACTCCATTGATTTTTATATCTTTAAATTTTATATATATATATTTATATATATTTATATTTATATTTATATATTTATTACCAAAGAAAAAAACTACTAGACTCATACTGGATGCTTTGGCTAAGAAATATATAATAATGAGATATCCATCATTTATTTTAATTTCTACTCATCCAAATCATCATAGGATTTCTTAGAATTTGCAGCTTCTAGTCTTATTCCATTTGTATAAAATGTTATGAGATTAAAGTCATATTTATTTATTTTCATCTCATTATTTTTGAATTTTTCATGGAAAGTATGCTGATGCGTTAGCAAAATATAAAACTTTCTTATTTGATTACATAGAAAATTTGAAAATTTCATTTGAGACCATTTGTTTTGAAATAAAATATATAATCTATAGACATGAATAAAAAAGGCTAATCCTTACTTCTTATTTCAGAATTATGTATTATAATCATATTGAATCAAATTTAAATTTCATTTAATCAATAAAAAAAAAATTTATAAAAAAACTAAAAATATATTATGAATAATTAAATCAACATTAAACTAAAAAAAAAGGTGATTAAATGCTTTCGAAAAAGAAACAATATGATTTATAAAAAGAAAACTTTTATAAGAAACACCTCCAACCTCAAGTGCATACTCTACCAAGATTCTAATAATATTTGCTACAACTGGAAGTGTTATATCCCAATTTTTTAACAATGCGGCCACCCCAGGATGAAAAAACTAAATATTTGTTAGCTTCAGGCCATGTACAATCAGAAAGCGCCCCAGCTCAATCAATAAAACACACAAACCTGAGCGATCCCATTGGGAGCAAGTGCTAACATTTATTTCATAAGTAAAAAACACCTCAAAATACTTCATTTCTTTAATGCACTAAGAGCAACAATGTACACTATAGATGATTCTAAAGCCTGGGTGAGGGTGGGGTTGGAGGTGGCTTATCAACATTTTACGAAGTGAGTGTGAGCATGTTTATGTTAATAAATTTAAAGTTTAGACTGTGCATTAAGTAAAACTATTATGGATGATATCTCAACCTATCTAAACTTTGATATGTGAGCTCCAAAATGCATATGACAATTTCACACCAATGACCAACATATCAAGTTTTGAACTTGAGATATGCAACCTTCACATCTATGTCAAACCATATTATACATGGGTTTGGGAGGGTATGATATGATAAGCATTTTAAAAACTTATAATCATATGTTGTCCTCCTTAAGCGATCATCCCAACAAGTTTTGAGTCTAGAATAGAGACAAGACCAGCTATAATTATGGGTGTTATATAATATTGAATTAAACAAAAAATTAAACCCTAAAAAATAAAATTGATCCACATTATGGGTGATATAATATTGAATTATACAACAAATTGAACCCTAAAAACTCAAATTGGCGTGGGTCAACTAGATTTAAAAAAAAAAAAAAAATTACATTTGGTTTCTAAAAATACAATTATTTTACAAATATTTTTATTAGTGTTTAGGAAAAAAACTATCTTAAAATGCTAGACCACATATTGTATTGGAAAAAATTGACTTGAAAGACCGAGAAATCAAAGGGAAAACAATAGAAAGGGATTCAAATGCACTCGTGTTTGGAAGCAGTATTTGTGGCTTCATTGTTAATATGAAAAGAACAATCCAATAGAATAATAATATTGGCAAAAATACCAACACATCAAATAAAGAGAATAATATCATTGAAAAATCAATACAAAATGTATTTGTTAGAGAGTACCAGAATTTTAACTCGGGTAGGCACCAAATGAACAACCTAAATTCGTCGGACTGCTTGGTAGGCAGCAATTGACCCTCCATCTATAAATCTAATTTTGCAAACAAAAATCTTATCAGTTAATTCAATATATAAATTCCTAGTCTATAAGAGACTATGTAAAGCCCTTCTATGGAAAAAATGCTCACAAAATAAATGGCCACCAACACGAAAAACCCCAACCATCTATCCAATCTATGCGAGGTATATTTTCTTAGATAATAATTTTGTGTGGGGTATATTTTTTTAGATAATACTGAAAATTTCTCCAAATGATGCTCTTCCATCTATTTTTGGCAGAGGAGGGCAAGTCCCCATGCCGCCTCGCCAACATTCGCCTCCATATGAACAACGACTTAGCACATAAATGTTCTGTGCTATCTTAGCTCGATGGAGCATTGCAAGATACACTTATTGTGTAAAATGTAATCAGAAGGCTTGTGAAACAATTCATATAGAAAAAAGGGAATTTTCCTGCATGAGATGGGCATCACAGCGATGCCATAATCCTATGGGAAATGGGAGGGTGGTGCAAGGAATATTGAACATGGGAAACCCCATTTCTATAGGACTAGAACACAATCTGGGTGCACTAATATTCCATGATATGGTATTGAACATTTATTAATCACCTTTCACTGTATTGGAGTTAATAGGGGCATGTCAGAGTGCTTGAGGGTGCAAAAGAGTTGTTGGAAACGTGGATGCCTAAAAATGAATGTCCAATGCAATTATGCCATATCACTGAGTGGAATTCCTCATGGTATAGGTATCATAGTTTTCGACGGTTTAAATTTGAAATAGGACTCCATTTTGATAGGTTTCAGATATACAAGAGACGTCAAACATGACGGGAAAAAAATTCCATTCACCGTCAAATATGTTTTGAAACAAAAAATACGTCCTACAGGACGTTGTTGTAGCGGGGTCCCCTGGGGTAAAATTTTAAGTTAAATTTTGTTTATGTTTTGTTGTGCACGCTGTGCGAAAGAGTGAAAGGGGCTTTGGGGCGGGTCAAAGTCCCTAATCATTGTAATGGGATTAAAGGGAAAACCATGAGTCTCAAAGCATGGTTTGAGACCATGGTATCTACGCATCTAAGTTATTATAAATGTATAAAGGTCGAGTCATGAAAGGATATCTTATATATATTTTCTTTTTATGGTTATTTCTTAAGGATTTCGTTCCAAGTTTGGGTTTTTGAGTAGAAAGGCACTTGCTCGTTGTGTGCATGAAGACCTAAGTCTTGGCTGTGTCCGGACTCCACTGGATGTGTACGTGGAAGGGTAGATTGCATTAAAGGACTGAATGTACTGGAATTGTTGGATCTCTTAATACAAAATACTATTTTGGCGAACTTGAATCTGTTATGCGACTGATGTGTTATTAATCTGTTCATTGCGTTAAGATCTAAATCTGTTTATTTACTTATATTTATGGTTAAATGCATCTACATGAATGAATAAATTATATTATGTGTGAGTATCAATTGATGAATAGATTTGATTGAAGTATATATGTTCACTGTGCGTAGATGTATATTGAAGCATTCTTGGATAATCCACGAAGGGTTTGATCTGTTGATGCACACATCTACATATTATCTGTTATAGTTTAGTTATAAATATGTTTAGGGACACTACATTAAATTCTTCCTCAAGGTGCGGAAACCTGGTTCCAACACCCCCCCCCCACCATACTGCTTTGGGTGAGACTTTGATCTTGGCAAGAATTTCATTGTCAAAAGGGCCAATAGTTGGAGGGTTTGTTGGTTGTACGATAATTTTGAACCTGGTTCAGGACCCCTCAAGCCAACAAATGGATCTGTTGTCGGGACCAGGATCATTTTGATAGAGAATTGATTTTGTGGAATCATACGCACAATGAATTACAATATTGGATTGATAAAAATATCCTTAAATTTTCAATCCAAGAGAATATAAGTCTTGAATGATTTGTTGAAGATTGGGTTCAAAAGTATATTTATACAGAAGTTCACGAGATTTTCTTTGCTTCCTTTGTGACTGAGTTACATGAGTGTCTATCTTGATTGACTAAATTTAATACCTGCGCAAAGGAAAACGTGGTCACTCAGTGGACTCCAGAATTGATACAACAGTTAGAAAACACAACAACAAGAATACCCACATGATAGATCATTAGATCAACCGTGTTCTAGGAGGATTGGTAACTGATTTCACTATTGATTAGTTTGTATCTTATTCTGAAGTTGAAAGAATATTTTTCAAGGGTCCTAGAGGTAAGTTCATGTGCTCTTTAAAGTTGTGGATTAAGATGCTATTGTGTGAATAGGGTTCTCTGTGTAATCATATTGAGTGAATGTCCCGAAGAGGACTGACTAATCCTAGTGGAAGAACTTACTACGCAGATCTAGAAGAAGGGTTTATTTAAATTCCTCTCAAAGGTACATCTGATAGTGACGAAGAATCAGAGACCAGTAGCTCTGGTGAATCTGCGCACTTTGAAGAAGAAGTTTCGCAAGATCAAAATAATCTTGGAGCGTTGTCCATAGTTCAGATCCCATCCACTCCACTTCTGAACTCATCTCACAAGTCTTCCACTCCACCTCCACCTCCACATCCACCACCAGGCACAAATATGGCTGGGTCGATGAAGTTTCCTACTTCCAAGGTATTGGGAATGAAGATACAAAATAATTTTGGTTTGTCACTGATGCTATATGGAGAGCATATCTGGTGAACAATGATGATGTTAATAAAGCACATTTAGTCACTGCTTTTCAAGATCGTGCGCTAGACTGGTATATAAGGTATGTATCAATTACTCCTAATGCTACTATTTATGATTTGAAGGTTGGACTAAAAGACCAATTTAAGAGGCCGAAGTCATTTTCACAATGTGTCACTAAGTTAAAAGAGATTCGTCAAGATTTGAATGAATCTGTATGGGATGTAGATCAGAGATTAAATTACACTATCAGAGATGGTGGATTCACTATTAATGATACCCAACACAAGGAATGGTTTATTTCTATGCTTCTCCCACATCTGTGCCAACCCTTGATTCAATAAGAGATTTCCACATAGGTTGAGAGCACAGAAATTGTAATGAAGTTAGAAGCTTCGCCAATGCCAGCTACATAGATCGGGACCCAGTAGATTCAAAGTCAGTTGGAAGCGATGCATTTGGAACACAAATATAAGGGAAAGGAGGTGTGCACATATGTATTGTGCATATGATGCAAAGTTTCCAGGCACCATAAGGATCAATGCCCCGTATTCGATGATTATCTGCAAGATGGAGGACCTAGCCCACTGAAGAGTGCGTTTGGGCCGAGTGGAAAACCTACATTATGGTGAAAAATTTGTCAGGCTATGGGTCTGCATGAAACTGATTACTGTCTGCAGATTGGAAATTATGTGCCTGAGCTAAAGCAGCCTTTTTGAAAGTTATGCTCGTCACTATGATGTCATCAACAACATTGTCGCAGTTTTGATTTGATGATGGACAAAGATGAGTTATATAGAATGCATGTTGAACCTACCTCACCAGCATCCCCATCTGGGCGTGGTGCATTCTAGACTAGAGGATGAGGAATAGGAGGAGGAGTTGGTAGAAAGAGGGAACAACTCATTTGCTAAAATTGTGGAGATGCTGACCATTATAGTTCATGGAAGGCTTAATTGGGAAAAATATAGTTCATGCTTCTCATATTTAGATGAAGAACTGGAGAACTAGAAAAACCGACTACATGAAGTATCTGCACTACGATGCAATCGAGTGACCATATCTCTTCACTTCATATCATCAGAGGTACGAGAATTACTGTATTACGATGGTTTAAATAATGTGAACATGTTTTTAGAATAACCTGAAAGGATTGTTCCATAAGCATAGAGATTCCATGCATTGGATATCGCACTATGCTCTACCCTAGTGCGATAGTGGGAGACTCACAAAGGAAACTTGGGTAACTAGGAAGAATGCACCCGAATGATGAGACTCCGCTTTGAGTGTTCAACTACCAGAATGGAAGAGATTTCTTCTAGAAGAGGTGATTCACACAGACATCTGGCTAAATGGACTGAATTATGGGGCGCAGAGCCGAGACCAGAATGGGTGCACATGTTCATCCATACTTTGGGGAAGGTGCCTATGGATTGGTACCTAGAAACGAAGTTGCGCAGAGGAACCAATGAATATTCTGCGTTGACTGAAAGTTTCATTTTAACTTTCTGTAATATTCCTAAATCAGCATACAACTAATTGGAATATCAAATTTTGTTTTTTCTCTTAGATAGAGTAATAAGAGGGTATGGAGACCCATAACTCTCCTTAGTAGGAATAAAATACACTCCTAGCATGAATGGAGGTCATATAAAAGCTGGACTCAAGACCCTTAGGTGTGAAAAGGGGTTGGAGCATGAAGAATGGGTCAACTTTGACCAAATCAAACAACATTGTTATGGAGGAGTGGCATTAATGGTGGGACAATGCAGTTTTGGAGGGAGATTGATTGCATGGAGGTAGTGACCTAATTGAGTGGGGCCAAGGGCAAGGAAGCTCATCACTTATTTAAGGAAGAGGATGGCAGCCATATGAGGTTATGTTTTGAGATTATTATTTTGTATATGGTCTGTTTAGACTTGTTGCTCTCTTCAATTGTTTAGTTAAGATTGCAGTGTTGTTTAGCACAGGGTGTTCCCGAGCAGGGATCCCACCTCTTCCCTTCAGATACCTCTTGGAGGAGTATTGTACTACATTTCCACACTCAGGATTAAGGCCAAGCTACAAATTTCTTCATCAGTGCAGTTTCTGCTTAGAGTTGTGCTGTGTTGTAGGGTGCAGCAGTGGAGAATTATATTGGGTGACTTCAGAGCTAGTTTTGTAGTGGAGGAAGGTTTCCATACATTGGAAGGCATATAAAGAAGCCCCTTGGGCTTTATCGACATATTTGGCATCAGGCCAAGGAGGATTTATCCCCTACACTTCATTTTCAGTCCAGATCTACGTTATTTTAGGGAGGAGTTGCAGGGGTGGTTGCAGTGGTTGTTTTGAGAGGTGATTTCTTCAGCGGAGGAGCCATTATTTCATCCGGAGGATCTATTGGAGAAGAGATGTAGGTTTCTACATCAGTTTCAACCATATCTTCTCATTTTTGTTGTTGCAGCATATCTTCAGCCCTAGGGCTATAGCTTATATTGGCATATTGTGTGCATTTTCCGGAAACCCTCTTGGGTTGTCTTGGAAAGCTGATTTAGTGCCTAGATCTATATGTGTAGCATCTATTGTGGCCTATATATGTATTTTTGTATCATTTTATGATCTACAGCTGTAGTTATGCTAAGTATGACTACATTGTAGTAGTTCTCTGACATTTTTTATTGTAGCAGCAGCTCATATTTGGGAGTGATTGTTTATGGGAGGCTTATTCCCTCATTTCATATGATTTATGCCTCACTGTTTTGTATTGATTTGTTGTTCTTATACATAATGTTATGGCTCCATATTGGTCTCCCATGTTGATATGTTGATTTACATTGCTATTTCCAGTTTTGTGTTCATATATTGCTGCTTCCCCATTTGGGAATATTACAGTGGTATTAGAGCATAATCTTGGCTCAGCCTGTGGATCTCAGCCATTATGCTATCAAGAGAATAAGAAGAAGAAGAAAGAGATCAGAATGGTGGAAAGAATGAGTTTAATCTCATCTATTTTCAGATCTAAGAGGGACCTCGCCAAGGAGGTCAAGCAAAGAAAAGTCGAGGAAAGCCATGAAACCACACTAGGGTTTCAAGATGAGGAAGGTCCATGTACTTCCTATCGGAAAAAAGAAAATCTGGTATTTCATAGAGCTCCAAAGAAACATGCTATGCCCTTTCCTTTTGAAGAAGAATACAAGAGGCATGGAGATGGAGGACACTTAGATCATGAGATTCTAAGTGAGTATCTTGTAGAATATAAGTCTCAACCTAGAGCTTTCAAAGAGAATATAACTCTCCCAAAATTCATTCAGCTCAAAGAAGAAAGGAGACCTTGCAGCAATAGAAGAATAAAGGGAAATATATTTCTATTATCTACCTTTAATGGGTAATCCTCATGCACAACAAGAGCTTAGGGAATGAATTTGACTGCATTTTTTCTGCTAGATCCAGTAGTAGAAAGAAGTTGTTGAGATGCAGCATTGCACCTTGAGGGTGAAGAAAAATTTTGGTGGTTTAGCCATTTGAGTCATGCAAAAGTGGCTGCATATGCATATTTTACTCAAATTTTGATCAAGAAGTTCAAAAAGAAGAAATCAGAGGAGAAGAAGCTATCACCACCACATGCTACAGGAGCACTTGTGTCAGGAGAAAGAACACTTGCACCTTTGCAAAGTGGCCTTGATCTCTTAACATTTAGAGTCCCATGCACTATTCTGGAGATGCATGAGGAGTTGCAGACTTGTACCAAAAATGATGTAGCCATAGAAGAACAACCATCATCATCAGTGGCTGGGGAAGCCATCACACTGGAAGGAGGAACCCTTGTAGCAGTACAAGATGTTCCCAAGCTTTACCAAGGTATGCATGTGTTTCCACTCTCTGTTATTTCATCACATCATATGGAGGATTGTGGGAATATACCTTTACATGACCTAGGGTTAAAGTACATTGCTGATTTGGAGTAGAAGACTATCACTACGCTGAGGACCCTTGATTTTTTCAAGGAGGAGATATATACAATCATCCTAGTATATCATTTTCGAGCTGCACACAACTCTTGTGGTTGGAGTGTAGATTGTTGGAGGATAGGATGAGTATTATCCTGAACTATGCAATGCAAAAATATGTGTTCAGCATTGATCATGATCTTGAGATAGCAGATGCACCATCATGGAGATCAAAAGTGATGTCATTGAGCAGCGGTGATGAGTTGGGGGCCCAAATAATATTGAGACATTCGTAAACCTTTTAGCAGCTGAAGGAGATTCCATCTATGAATATATTCCAATTCTGACAGAACCCCACCAACCCAGAGTCATCCAACAGGAGAACATTAGGGGGGATATTATGTGGGCATACTTCGATGGGGCATCTGACCCTCATAACAGATGTAGGGTTGGTCTCTCCATCCATGATCCATAAGGGAAAATCCTTAAAGCATCGGTTGGCCTTGGTCAGGGGACAAATAATTTCGTAGAATTAAAAGCTCTACACTTATTGCTCTGGTGGCTTTCATCCTTAGAGATGAGAGAAGTTCAAATATTTTGGGACTCTGTGAACATCATAAAGTCGTTTAATGGAACACAAAGATGTCAAAATTTAATTTTATCTCTTTTACTTGATGAGGTGAACCATATAAAATATTTTTTTAATCAACTTCTTGTCACATTTATAGGAAACGAAACAGTGAAGCAGACCTCCTATCTAAGGAGGGTGTTCGTCAAGATATGGGGCACTGGGTAGCTAGAGTCATAGTTCCGTGATTTGTTAGATTGGTGAGATCAAATGCACAGGGTAAAATAAGACCAGTCTTTGGAGTCCTAGGACCTAGCCTTCCTAGACTCAAATAGGGCTCTCTCTATTTGTGCAAAGGATGTGAACTTTTTTTCTTTTACGGTTTTGATTTTAGGCTAGTTGTTAAGTGTAGGGTTTGTTTTTTTGTTTTGGTTGGGTAAGATGGTTAGGTAGAATAGATATAGTGAGGAATATTCAAGTCATTGGGCTATGGAGTCAATAAAATTCATGGAAAGTTTCAACAATAAATGAGGGTGGATCACAGGGCAAATATAGCATGGTCAAATGGATTTTCAAGGTTTTTGTGAAATGAAATGAATATCAAGTTTGTGAATCAAAGTAGGGCAAAGGGAAATTAAGAATCCTTTTTCATTTACTTAAAAAATAAGGGAATTCAACACTATTTAGCATAAAGAAGTAATCAATAGACAGGGCACACCAATAACTCTTTGATTCAACTTAAGCAAATAAGCATTTCAGACAAACAATCCAATGAAATATAGAAGGTGATAAACTCATTTAACTTCTAGTGATTTCACCTTCAAGGTTAGAAAAAATTTAAGATAAACACATAACTTTAATCAAAGAAGAGGGAATGCCTAAACATCATTGATCATAACCATAAAGATCTCCAAAACGACTATTTAAGCATGGACAAAGGGTAGGATCGAAACATAGCCTCTTTGGGAAACCTAATTAGTGGTACTTTAGAGAGAGACCTCAAGAATAGTGTTTTAGTGACATCAAACAAGTAGGGCTAACCATAAAACATCTTTGATACCTACTGTATTAAACCATTCATGAAACAAACAAGATTAGGTGGTCTAGAGAATGATTAATAATTCTCTAAAATGACCTAGCAGAGGAAAACATAGAGGTAGTGAAGAACTGACAGAGCTAAGGTGCCTTTGAAAAACATTTCTTAGTCTAAAACCTTTGTCCTACTGCAATTTAGAAGGATGAAACATAATGATACATAAGAAAACAATAACTGAATAGATGCACATCACCATTAACCAAGCTTAGGGATCCTGCAAGCAGCCTTCTCCATCATCAAACTCCACAAACTCCACAACACCAATTTCTTCTCCAATCTCGAAAAAATATATGTATTTCTCCAAAGAGTCATCAAATGCCAATATTTTACAATGAAGCCCTAATGCTCTATTTATCTAGCAAAGGATATCAAAACCCTAACTAGGGTTTGAAAATGTCAAAACTAGTCATAAATGTCATTTATGCCTAAGAGACCATGCAAGGCCCAAGGCACAAAATATCTCATGAGTTAATTCCAAAATAGCTCCTAGCACCTAATTTTGGATTGATTTGCCTCAAAAACATTAAAATATCATTTTTCAATTAATGCGTGTTTTTTGTTGACTTTTGGCCAAAAATGCACAGTGAGGTCTGAACACGTAGCGCCTTCCCCGATAGAAAATGGGTCCACTTGCGGCCAAGTTTTGGTGACCTTCCCAATGTTGGAATATTCTCTGTGATGGCCCGTTGGAAATCTGGCTGAATCTACTTTCCAAATGTACCCTTGGTTTCTTTATTGAGCCCAATTAACCTATCCAAAAGGAAAAAGTTCCAAAACTGCTCTAGGCACAGCGCCAAGTCTGTAAATGAGGCAGAAAGGTGAAAAATGAGGTGTTTTTTGGCCTTTTGAGGGGTCAAAAATGCTCCAAATGCTCTGAAATTTGGTGAGCATATTATACTTGAGCCAAAGATTCCAAAGATTCCTATTTTTCCTCCCGAGGATGCTTGAGATGAAAGCGTAGCACCAGGGGTGTTGCGCTTAGAGGCCTCAAAATTTGTAAAAAACCAAAACTTGTCAAAATTCTCTCAAATTTGGTGGATGTGTGCCTCATGGGGTTGAGAGACCTGTAGAGAATATTGTTCCAAGATTCTAAGGTTAGCTTGGAATTTTTCCTCTTTGAGTGCTTGGATCTTGGTTTGGGCCTGTTTGAGTTTAGCCCTTGCAAATTGGTTCCTTCAGGCATAATGCTTGGTCATCTTCCTTTGTAGATCAAGATCTTGATTAGCTTTCTTCAATTTAGCCTCCAAGTGTATGTTGGCTCTTTCCAACCAAGGCTCCTGATCATGTGCTATCTCCATGGCCAACAACTCATCTAGAGGGAGTTGCGCTAGTAAGGTTGATTCTTGTTCCCTTTGTTTTGCCAATGCCTTCTTCAACCCCATGGTTTTAGGTCTTCTCCTAGACTGCACTTCTTCATCCTCATTCTCCTCATAGGTACCCATGAACTCTTATAGCTTTACTTGTGCCCTTTGGGCTTCTTTTTGGGCCTTGATGGCTTTAGCCTCATAAATAACAATTTGTGCTCCTAGCTTCCTGTTCTCCATCTCAAGTGCATCATTTACACTCTTGGCCCTATTCAGATTTGCTTGGAGATCTTCAATGAGGGAATTTTTGTTCTCAATGAGAAAGTTTGATATCCTTGCTTAATTCTCCTCATCACTATCAATCTGAATGATTTCAAACTCCCTCTCAACCTCATGATCTTCTTCTTCTTCCTTTACCTTTTCTTTTCCTTTGTAAATCTTTTGAGCTAAGGTGGATGGCATGATCCCTTGCCTTGTAGAGGTAACAAACACAAGCTTTTGTCCTCTTTGGTATGTTAATGGAAGAGGTGTGATTGTGGTCATTTCAGTGTCTTGATCATGGCTGCCTTCATTTTTTGCCATGTATTCTTCTTCACTATCCTTACTGCTACTTATATCTTTGCCTTCAACATCAGCATCACTCTCAACCTCTTCATTGATTTCTGCATTGTCAATTTATTCTTCATTTAAGTTGCTTGCATCATCATTACTATGATCTTCATCTTTATTATCAGTCTCTTCAATTCTTTCAATTTTTTCATGACTGTCATGAATGTTGTCATGACTATCATGATTGTCTTCTTCCTTGTTGTCCTGTTCATCATTGATGCTTTCTTCATGGGTGTCACTGCTGCCTTTAGCTTCTGCATTTTCCCCATTGTTTTCATTTTCATCATTGTCCACTTCCATGTCTTCTGCTTCATTGCTGACCTATTTTTCATCACTGCTCAATTCATTTTCACTATCATCTTCCTCATTTTCTTCATTGCCATCCTCTTCTTCTGTTTCCATATTTTCTACCTCTTGTTGGCTTAACTCATCATCACCCTCATCTTCATTTTGGCTTGATTCATTGTCACCCTCACCCTCATTGGCACTTTCTTGCTCACTGCCACTTCCTTCTTGATCTGATGCATCAGGAGAAGATGGGGAAGGGAGGTTTTCTTAATGATAGGATATATGTGTAGATGATGAGTCATGGTCTGTAGGAGGTTATGGAGGAGTGGACGGAGGAGGATGAGATGATGAGGTTAAATTTGGCTGATGATGGGGCTGTGGGCTTGTGAATATCTCATGAGTAATAAACACCTCCCAAGGTATTCCTTTTTTCTCCAGCTGATGTAGTACCACCATCTTGATCAAGGAGTGGTGGAACAAACTATGCATTTTCTGGGAATAACTCCTCCTTCGGACAACATAAGACATATTTTGGATACTCCTATACAAGTAGTAAGGCAAATGAAGCATTTTAACCCTGGTAAAATGCATGAGTACTATAATATGGTAGGAGTAGAGCCTAGAGTATCTCCCCTCATAGGTAAAACATTTCATGATGACCTTCATTAAGGGTGCATACCTCTCCAACAAGTGTGAGAAAGGGAAAATGGTCTTGCAGCCTTCTTTGTACCTAGGCTTGAGGAAAGGCTCATAGCAGCTCATGTCCAACTTTTCCCTTTTGAACCTTTTCTCACCAACATCAGGAAGTCCAGTAGCATGGGAAATGGTATCTGATGATAGCTCAAAGTCCACCCCTGCAATATTTACTTGCTTATTGTGTAGGTTGAGGACAAACAACCTAGTGAGTTCAAGGTGACTTTGCACTTGTTGGAACTTTTCACAAAACTTAAAACACCCTATATTATGAAAGCATGTGAGAATCATGGGAGAGGTAGTAATCTCGACAGTGTCTTTGTGATCAAATCTATTAACCTTCACACGCTTGTGCTTTTGCCTCATAGGCACTTGGCCTGCTTCACTGCTGACACTCCCTTCTTCTCCTGACATGGTGATTAGTGCAACTTTCAAACAACCCTAAGACTGCTTGAAAAACTTGATAAGATAAGTGAAATGGAATAATGGTGAAAGGAAAGTTTTTTCAAGTGAGTGAGATGGAGGTGTGGATTTATGATTGATTCCCCTTTAATTTTGGCGAAGGTCTAATCCTAAAATCACTGCATTTAACCTAATTGACACTTGTCTTGACGAAGAGTGCTTTCCAAGAGGAATTAGGGTTTTCTAGTCACTAGGTTTTAGTCAGTTTCCTTAAGCATAAAATCATCAAAACCACTTGGAGGATAAGGATAAGCAGCCAACTACCAATTTTAAACTTCTTTGCAGGTTCTTGCAGGCTGTTTGGAGGTGCTCCCTGGTGATTTTTAGCAAATTTTCAAGTGAAAAAGGCTTTCTACCCTAAGTGCAGCGCCGGGCAAAGATCTAGGCTTGTCAGGTCCTCCTGGGCACAATGTTTCCGACGCGCAGGTTTTCCAGGCTCCTAAGCACAGTGATAAACGTGTCTGGGCCTGTCAGACCTCTTTGAGCGCAACGCTGCCCGCGTGCAGGCCTATCAGGCTTCGCCTTAAGTGCAGCGCTGGAAATCTCTATGTGTGTGTCAGGAAAAACTAGGCAAATGGATAGCACCCACCTATAAGCGCAGCGCTCTCCCTTCTAAGCACAGCACAGTGTAAAATTACACTACAGAATCTAGCCTAAGGGCAACGCTGGATGCTCTAAGCACAACGCCTACTCCAAAGCGTAGCGCCGGGTGACTTTGCCCAAAATTTGACTGAAACTCAAAAAATTTCTTCTTGAATTCTCCTTACTCCTTTTGCAAGTGACAAATGAACTGAGTGATAAACCAAATTATCTTTTATAGTCTTAGGAAAAAAAATTTATCTCTTGCAAACCCACTTGGCTAATGTTTCTTGAGATTTTTTATCTAACAACTAATCCTTTAACCTTTTTTGCAGTGAGTGACTTGAAAAAATTTTAATGGCTCTTTTTCTTTCGTGGCAGCTTTCTTAGCACTATCAAAACTTCTTTTGCTGGCATTGTGAAGTTGAAATCATGTTTTTACCCCTTTTAAGATTTCTAAGTGTGGGTGACTTAAGAACATGGTTTTTTTTTCCTTTTTTACTGATCTTTGGGCATGATAAACTTACCTTTTACAATGACTATAATCATGTCTACCATATTTCCTCTTTGGCCACTTATGATTTGCTGCAGGTGCCATGACATAATGATTTGGCCCTATCTGATGCTTTCTTGGTGTTGGACACATTCATCTTGGAAAACCCTAAAATTCACCTACAACAGTCTTTTGAAATATTTTTGTTGTTGTTGATGATGGAAGCCTATAATCTTCATTTTACCTTCTCTTTGACCATCTTCATCATGACAAACTCCTTCGAATGAGCTTGGAATATTTGCAGGCAATGATATCCTCAAGAAACCTTTGCTGTTCTTATGGAGTCTAAACTTGCCTATTTACCTTCTTTGATCATCTTACCAAAATCTTAAGTTTCTGGGCTATATAAGAAGATTTATTAGTGTTGTCTTCTAAGTTCTCTATATCCCTTTCAAGTTCATTAATTTTGGTTCATTTCACCTCACCTTTTTCCGTTTTTCATCTATAATTTCTAAAAATCTTCAATTCATGCTTGGTTGTGCTAGTGTTCCTCCTTTATGTGATTTGCTGCATTGGCTCTTAGTTTGGCATGCTGCTAGCCCAATTAATGCCTAGAAACCCTGATTTTTCTTGACCATAGGTTTCTTCCTCTTCTGTTTTATTGAGTATATATTCTAATGAGGAGAAAAACTCTTACCTTATCAATTTTACTGCTGATAATCACCCTGACACTCCTGCAGAAATGTAAAAAATGAACAGTTGTCCTTTGAAGAAATTGAACTTGATAAGGAGGTCTTCCTTGGATGCTTTTCTGATTTATCTTGGACAAACAAGTGCTGACCTTCTTTCACATTTGATTTAGCTTTCTAGCTCATGGAAAACAGTGATTTAGAACACTAATATTAACCCTACAACCTATGAAACCCTAGTGACCTAGTTGAAAGCTCTTTGACTTGGTCTTTGAATGAAATCTTGGCTTAGGGTCTTCAAGTATGAAAAACATATTTTTTTGAAAAATTGATGTATTGAAGATCCAAAATCCAATGTACTTGATTTACCTAAAGAGCCTATAGAGATAGCTTTAAGGCCATCAAATCTTGAGGCATTTGATGAACATGGGAAAGGGTAGGTTGTTTGGCAATCCTAGATGGAAAGTGGAAGGGTTAAGCATAGGAAAAACATAGTATTGAGATTATGGGTGTGAAAATGAGACCAAGATGAGTGGCATGAGCCCATGAGGGGTCTTCTAGGAGTGGTAGGCTAACCAGGGAATGGCAGAGTAGTAAAGTAGTGAAAAATTTATCTTAAGGATAATGAAAGCAGTGATATTTCTAAAACTCACAATATTCATGAATGTTGTTTTTAGAAATCCAGGACAAGCATTTAGTCATCTAAAAAATGGCAAAAAATTATTGATGACTAAAAGTGGCTCCACTTGGGGAGGGAAACTCCTTTTCGGGAGGTGTTCAAAACTTCAGATATCAAACCTATGAGTTTATGAAGACCAGTGCCTCATCCATTAGGCATATTTTTCTTCTTTCATTTGTTGATATTTCTCTTGAAGCTATGATCTAAAAATATGAAAGACATGTTTGCTTCAAACTCATCTCTACCTACCTATCATATTTTTTCCTATCATTTTTTCTTCTGGTGGGTGCACTTGGACTGGAAAACCCCTGACATTCTTTTTCTTTTGAAAGAAAAACAACCTATCTACTTGTACCCTTATTACTTCCAAGAGTTCATATTATGCTAGTGAACCCTTTTATTTTCTACCTAGACTATTCATCTGTCAAGATTAAGCTGTTTGAAAGGCTTCATTCTCTAATCTACTGACATGAAATTGAAAACATGATTTGAACCAGGATTAAGCTATTTGATTTACCATGGTTTGTGGCATTAGGAAAAACTACACACAGGCATTAGTTTTGTACAAGCAAAACTAGAAAGTATGAGGGTTGTGTTTCATCATTTGTTAGTCATCCCTATCTTTCTCTTTGGTTCAGATTTGGGCATTGAGAACCAACATCTTTTCTTCCTAATATATTCCTACTGACAATTCAAGCTTAAATTATTTGACAAACCTTCTTTCACTAACCTATCAGTAGAAATTTAATACATGTTCAGCCATGCTTAGGCTAGATGACT
This sequence comes from Pinus albicaulis, assembly GCA_034641835.2. NCBI lineage: Eukaryota > Viridiplantae > Streptophyta > Pinopsida > Pinales > Pinaceae > Pinus > Pinus albicaulis. The sequence continues at coordinate 678,682,233 of CM076583.1, forward strand.
GAACAAGACTCTTTTTCTTAACCAATAGTGGCATTTAGACTTGCACACTTTCAGTAGTAATATTTTTTGGGTATGGGGTTGTACCTTTTCTTTAAATCTTCCCTCTTTTTCCTTCTTTCTTTGTTTTTGTGTGTGTGTGTGTGTGTGTGTGTTTTTTTTTAGTGATCTCTCATTATGCAACATTCTGTACAATGAATGAAGGTTTGAAACTAGGAATCTTAACAAAGATAGTGCTTGAGCATCCTGCCATTGATAGGATCTCCAAACAACTCTTCTCCATTCAGCTCTTGTAAACAGAAAACATTGTTACCTCCATTTGAGTGCATGGTGTAAGGAGTTTTCCAAAAAATTTCAAATAGGCCATGCTCTCCTTTGCATTTTATCCTTGAGTCTTGATTCCAAAATTTTCTTCTGTTTAAAATCCTTCTTAGGTGAAAAAGGTATTCTTCGTTAGTTCTAAGACAAACAATGAAGTCATCAATGTATATCATAGTGAAATAACTCAAAACAGGAGTCGCGACCCTTTGGAAAATAGCTTCCGCTCTCCTCAACCCATAACTCATTTGATCAAACATGTAGGTGCCCCAAGGTGCTTTGAAAGTGGTTTTATGTTGATTAATTGGAAGTGTTATCACCTGATTGTAACCTAAAACACTACCGAGTAATGACATCTTGTTAGAACCTTCTACCCTTTGTAGTGTATGGTTTATCTTAGGAAAAGGGTATTTGTACTTCAGGGAGGTTTTGTGTAGGTACCTAAAGTCTATACATAGCATGTTTCCCTTTGCTTTCTTTCTTACTGACACAATTTGCTCAACATTTCTTGGTCTCTCTTGAAAGGAAACCTTCTTTGAATAATGTTTGTGTCACAGGGTTTTAAGCTTTCATCACCATATACAAAAGCATTGTGAAACTCTTTGCACAACCTTATGTATTTTTGTTTTATGTAAGGTGACAGAGTTTTGGATAACTTAATCATTTTGGGTTTTTCTAGGCTACCTACATTGTATTCCTCTATATCAATCTTAGTAGATACTACTTTAGGCTCCTTAACAATATTTTTGGAATTTAACAACTCTTCTAAAGTGACAAGACCTTTTGGTGATGAGTTGTCTTTGTATGGCAAGACATTAAGGCTCCTTTGATCCAGGTGTAGAAAGTTTGAATAACTGAGATATTATTCACCGAGATTCTTCTGATCACACACTATTTTAGCTTCATGCATAATACAGAATCTCTTCTACCATTGATCATTACATGCGGAAATAAAATCAATTTCATGCATACATTAAAACCACAAACAATCACACATATGAACACAGTATTTAATGGAAAAGCTTAAAGCTGAAAACCCCAACTATCTGTATATTATATGTCATGGAGATCATGTAACAATCATAGTACAAAATCTCCTCACAAGCTCTCATGCACACCCTCAATTGCTACACACTATCAAGCTAGATCTAGCAAAACACATGCTCCAATATTTTGCCACTTGATAGCCAAACTCTATTGCATTTTCAGTGCTATGGGATGGCTTCATTAAATAGATAAACCACCTGGCTTGAACTGCGCAATCCTCATGGGCTACTCCACCTATCCGTGTGTTGCAAATAGCAACTGTATAGTCACAACTGATAGTTAACCTGCTCTTTCACCTATTTCTGCACTGGTCTCCACTGAAACTGTCCATGCACTGAAGTTAACTGATGCATTCTTTAGTTGATTAATAAGTTTATAATTAGTGAATTAATTAATAATTAATTCACACCACTCTCACTAATTGTATCAATTAGTTAAACTGAATACAAATAGCTCAACTATGTTTATATTAGTTAAACTGAATACAACTCCACTAACTTCCTCAATCAACTCCACCAAACTTTGTCACATGATTTTTAACTGAAGTCTTCATGCAATAGCTCCACATAACCCTCAGGAATAGCGTAATTCCTTCTGTCAGCTCCTGTGCCACATCTGTGCACTTAACTGAAGTGCTCCAAGAGAATAAGATAATGTTTAGAGTCTAAATATTATTAAGAGCTAATAATATTTGACATGTCTATTTTTAGACTGGCAATCTAAAAATAGATTCCACCCAGTATGTCTAAAAATAGAAGTCCATCTATTTTTTCCGACTTGACCAACCATCCACAAATAGCATCCTGCAACTCATAGAACATGAACCATATGTATAAAAATAGACATATTCTAAAAATAGACTTTGCGCCAAAAATAGCATGCGGGCCCACTTAGTGAAGGCGACTCCTTTCCACTAAGCTCATCATCTTGTTGCAATCTCAACACCAGGTTCCTAGAAAAATCTGCTATATGAAAGCATTGCAGCATTTTTACATTAGAAGAAGGGAATGGTTTTGTTTTTTTATGTTTGTTCTTCATTTGAGCAACCTTGTTCAGATTCTAAGCTTGGTTTTGGTTTTGAAATTTTATTTTCAGTTTGGAGAAAATTCAGTTCAACCTTGCCATCATGTTGTTGTTCCAGGCTGTTAGAGTTTTAGCTATTGAGTTCTTCATGCAGTGCCTAGTTTGACTGTTGAGGTATGTCCGGATTTATCTCAACTTCATTTAACTTTTCATCAATGTCTTCTTCATTATATAAAATGAATGAGTCAAGATCCGAATGGATGGAATAAAGAGGTGTGTTGTTTGGCCTTTCTTGGCTGCTAGCCATAAACTTCATGTGTGATTCTTAGTACAATATCCTTGCTTGGTTAAAAACAGGGATGGTAGCATATGACATGTCAAGTTGGAGGTTCCCCTAAAGCTTGGCTCCCCATGATCTAGATAGAAGCATGCCATACTTGGGGGGAATGTCAGCTACTACTATGTCCATGACTAGGCCCTTAGCAGGAATTTGTTCCAGATTGACACATAAATCCTTGATTAGACCCAAACACTTGACTCTGCTTGAATCGAAAGAATACATGTCTTTGTAAGGTTTGGTTATTTTTGGGCCTAATCTCTCCATCACTACCTTTGGCATGAGGTTGTGAGAGGCACCAGAGTCTAGCATGACATTATGTAAGATTTTTTCATGTATATTCAGGCTAACATAGAAAGGGGAAATAGCTCCTTCTTGGTATTTTCCCTCCACTTCAGGTCCAAACAACAGCTGTGGTTTGTCATCTGTCAAGTTTAGAGTATAAGTATCATTTCCCATGTTCAAAACCTTCAAAACTTGGGACCTGTACATATCTTGGGTTACCAATTCAGTGAGAGGTATGGTTATCTTGATTTTAGAAATCTCTCCCTCAATAATGAAAGGTACTTGTGTTTTAGGAATATTTACATTAGTCTTATCAGCCATAATCTTTTCTACAAGTTTAGTTTGCTAATTTTGATTTGGGGCTTTGGAAAAAAGAGTTTTCTCAGGGCCTCTAGTAGAGGCACTAGGGCAGCTTGTGTCACCACTTTGTTGGCTAGTTTTGTCTCTATTTGGATTAGTTTTCTTAGCCATGGTGTTGGTTCTGTCTGCTGTCCTCTTAAGAATATGTTCAAGTGTCTTCCTAACAACAGTGTATTCTTTGTTATTTTTGTAGTTTTCTTGGTTCTTTTTTCTCCTAAGGTCATATTGCCTGTGGAATTCCATTATGGAATTTTCAAATCCTAATTGATAGTCTTCAGAATCCTCATAGTTTGTTTCAGTTTGATCTGAGGAAAAGAAACCTTGTTCTTCTTCAGTGAGAAAAACAACACCCTCATTGTCAGCACCTATCAAGTTTACATGGTTTTCTACAGGTTCTTCATACTCTCTTCCCTCTTCATCCACATAATTGTCTTGGAAAGGGGGCCTGATTTGTTGGTCATTGTTTCTTGGTCTGTTTTGGGGAGGGTCTCTTCTGAAGTTTGGATTCCTATTTATGTTTTGGGGATTTTCTTGGTTTTCCCTAGGAGGTGTTATTTCACTCAAGTTTATTCTTTCCATCATTATTTCCATTACCCTCACTAAATTGTCAATCTTGGCATCAAATGAGGAGGTTGAGGCCATAGTTTCATATTTGTAGGTGACTCTCTTTTTTGATCTCATCCTATCCCTCTTTTCAATCAAGTTGGCCTCTACACTTATAGCTCACCTTTGCATGTCTTATAAAGTTAGGGCATCTCTCTCTCTTAATTGATAGGCCATGTTTGGATCTAATCCTTCCAAATTTTTTTCTAAATCTAAGCCTTGTGGGGGTTTCATGACTGGTGGGAGGGCACTGTAAACACTATTAAACTTGGTACAATAGTCTTGGACACTTTCCCCGATATTTCTCTTAAGGTTTTTGTATTTTGAGAGGATTTGGAGAGGGATTTTCTTGATTTCTCACTTTTGTATAAATTCCTAGTAAAGGGAAGGGAGATCATGTATGTTGTTAGGAGTCCTAAGATTTGTGCAAATATCCTCATTTTAATGTTTTCCTCTTCTAATTCCTTGCAATAAAAGGCATAATTTATCTTATCTACATGTTGTTGGGAAGTGATGGATTCAACTCCGATAAAGTGGGGGATTTTGGATTGGTAATCATTTGGCAAAGGTAACAAGTTCCTATCCTCATGCTTAAGAATAATATCAGGTGCACCATAAACTTAAATTTCGATCCAACAATTTCATCTGCCAATGCCATCAAGTTCCTATCCTCATGCTTAAGAATACTAGGAAATTTACAGCCAAATTTATTCAAAATAATATGAACTCACTTAACATATATCTAGACTAAACAAATACATATGAAAAAATTCCTAATTGTGACTTTACCTCCATTCATTAAATGGAATAATTTGACAAGAATAAGATAAAATTTGAGGTGTCGAGAAGGGTCAAAATGGAGCAGGTTATTATAAAAGGTAGCAATAAAGGGTTTCCAAAAAGAGAAAAAATTAGGCCCCAATAGGATGATTCAGTGCCCAGTGAAAGAGATGATTTACATGCAGATGCAGTAATTTAGGTTGTACTTCCCAAGCCCATCATTAGACCTTGAGAAGAGCTTGTCAGCAACCAAAATAGAACTAGTCTTGGATATGAAAAGGAGGTCTCATTTCAGACTCCAAAATACTCCAAACTCATCAAGTTTCAAATTTATAGGTTTCTTCAAGATGGTTCATATTCACCTTTTCAAGATCTTGCTCCTCATCCACATTCACAAAAATTGTTAAATTCCAACACCGTAATCAAGTTGGCCACGTGAAAGATCATTCTTTTGATATCCAACCTTATTGTTGTAGTTCCTAGAGACAGCCTAGAGTTGTGATAGACCAGTGCCTAGGAAATCTTATATTTAGCAAGGAGCATATGGTATAACAGAGGAAGTTATCGATAAAAAGCTCTCATGCTATCTCTTGTAAACAAGAAGGTTAATTTAAATGGGACCAAAACTTACAGAAACTGACACAGGTAAAGGAATAATGCAGAGGCAATATGCGAAACTCCAATATAAAAGCAACAGACAATTCAGAGACAGCTTACTGTAAAAAGGGCCAATTCAAGTGATATGTCACATAAATCAATTATCAGAAGGTGTATGTAGTGAATGAAATATTGAGAGAATATTAGTTGTCATTGAGCTGATATCTAGATACACAATACCACCATGTAATGGGCTTACCAATCTAAGAATCCATACATGACAATAGCGTTTTAAAAACACCCTCCCAAAGAAACGAATATAGCAGAAATATGGTTGAGATGAATAATGGAACAGAATATCATGCCTGAGCCATATTTAAAGCGCTTGACTAATCCGAGCATGGGTATCAACTAGGATAAATCCATACCAAAAATCAGTGAGCCACTCGCATTCCATAAACATAATAGAGGAAATATGGATGGAATGAAATGATTTATTAAAATAACACATAAGAGAGAAAGTTACACACTGTGAAATACCGAAGACCAGAATCCTCTTAACAGATGGAACTCCTCCTCACTGAGACCCTATGGGCTCTAAGCCTTCATACAAGAGTTTAAAAAAATGTATAAAAAAATCCTTTCACTGCATAATTTTCCGATAAAATCTGGAACCCTCAATAATCTGTTCTTCGGGGGTTTTATAGGAGAAAAAGAAAACTCAAAAAGGGAGTAGGTGATGAACATTTAATTTGTCTCATTAAGACAAGATGGTGAAAAAGTGCCCGCCTAGACGACTTGACGGCTATGTAGTGCTGTATGTACTCTGTGACCTGCTTTCCGAAGTAAATGCACTGGGTAAAAGTCTCTTCAGGAACACGGCTTAGAATCAAAATAACATGGACATTCCGTCCTTTCCTGGAAAGAAAATCCTACTGAAATAAAACCTTGGGGTATTGTTTTCTGTGCAAAAATCTTTTGAGTAATCTGCAAGGTCTTTGATTTGGTACTTTGCCTTCAAAAGGTTAGGTTAAGGCTCCAAAATCTTCAATTACATGCCTTTAATTCTCTACCTTTCACTGATATTCTTTATCTGCAATATTGATGTCTCTGATTGTGAAATCTACGCTTTGAATGACTCTGGAGGGTTTGACAGAGTTTAACCCTGATTCTTTATTGGCGGTCATGTCGACATACCTTCCCAGGCCTTTCTCCATAATTCCAGCCTCTGCAAAATAGTACTTTCCTGCGTTCTCTACTTCTGTAATGGAGGATGTGAATCATGGAAATCTTCCGTCGTTGCAACCATGCAAAACCCGAAAACTTGTTAGGAAAACCAAGCATGGGAATGGCGAAACTGGAAGCACAGCACGGTGGACTGGTGGAAAAATGCAGGGTGATGGTAGAAAGCAGTGTGATAGTGGAAGGTGGCCATGATGAAAGTAGGCGGGGTGCAATATATTTTAATGAAAAACCTTTGAATTTGACCTTTTGAATGAAATATAAATAAGAAGGAAGAAAATGCGACTAATGACATGTGGAATGGTGACGTGACGGGAGCTGGGAATGGCAGAGAGCGGGCATAATCTGGACCGTCTGTTCTCAGGAGGAGATCGACGATGGAAAACATATTAGGGGCCGATGAAATGATGGGCCAGGGGCACTGTTGACTTGGATTAACACTCGTGCATCTCCTCATCGCGACTACCGTTGGATGACCCGCCCCAGATCGAATGGTGTATAACAATATCGCGCGAGGTCTGTGGACGAATGATAACGCGCGATGGAGGGTGGTTTTGTAGCTGTACGCGGGGACACATGGCACACGATGTATGGAATCACTCTAAATTGAGAAATATCGCCCGCCTCCAAAAGGCAATGCGATGAAAACCGACAGGTTTTGAACAGTGTGAGGCTGCAAGGACCACAAGAGCGGATGGGTTTCTGACCATTGATTTTACGAGTTGATTGGATGGTAGATAGGTGGTTTTAACGTTGAATGGAGTGGGCCACGAGCGCGATGGAGATGAACGAATGTCGTTCGATCTGTACATATCGACGGTTTAAAATGTGCCCGATATATATTTGATAAGCGCTCATTGGACTAGCTCCTGATCTCGGAGCTGGGTCATGTGGGAGGCAAAGGTCAAGGGAGCTGGAGGAGGGGGCTGGGCTGCAATTATAAGGAATATGGGTTTTTCAACTATCTTAAACGCATTTTGGTTTCAAGGAGGGAAACAATAGGTGAAAAATGACTTTTTCAGGCCGAACAAAGGGGTTTTGTAAGGTTTAAAGAGAATTGCTTGCTCAAAATTTAATAGGAGGTTGACATGATCAACATTGGCTCCATCTGGGGATGGCACGTTCATCCCTGTGCGTGTCGAGAACTTCGAAGACCACCTGATGTTCTTCTGTGCGAACTCTTCTTCTCAGCACTTCTACTTTTCTTTTTATAATTCATCACGACACCCACATTATTCAAACTAGGGTGAAAAATAAGAAACTAATATACAATATAATACATCAGGCTATCTCTGCCTGAATTAGAACTAGAAGTAGGGTTTAAGAAACTGACCATTTACAGGGGCGTCAAGTAAGTCACCCTGTAAATTTTCCAACTTGAAAGTGTTGTTACCTCCCTGTTCCACAATTTTGAAAGGGCCAAACCAAAGTGGGTCGAATTTACCATATTTTCCTTTTTCAACCCTCCAGATATCCCACCTGAGCACTAAATCACCCATCTGCAAATTCCTGTCCTTGGCATGCTGATCAAAAAGGAATTTCATCTTCTCCTGACACTCAATTAGCCTTTGACTTACCCGGTTGCGGGTTTCTTCCAATTCCACCAGCCGATTTATTCTCCTGGTCATATCATCCGGCTCTTCCTAACTTTCTTGCATGAATATGGCTACTGGTAGGGCCAACTGTATAGGGAATACTACTACCCTACTATATACTAATTCATATGGGGATTTTCCAGTGGCTCTCTTGCTGGTAATTCTATTGGCCCATAGAGCAAACTTTAGCTGGGAATCCCAATTTTTCTGATTTTCATTTATAGCCTTCTTCAGTGCCCTTACCAGGGTTTTATTGGAAGACTCTGCTAAGCCATTTCCCTATGGATAGTAGGCTATGGAGTGGCTTAGTGTGATGTTATATTGCTGATAGAAACTCACAAACTTTTCAGACTTGAAAGCCTGGGCATTATCAGTTACTATTCTGGCAGGGCAACCAAACCTGGATATGATGTTTTCCTCCATGAATTTTATTATCACCGTATCTATGGCATTCCTCACAGGTATGGCTTCCACCCATTTTGTGAAATAATCAGTGGCAGTTAAAATCCACTTATGTTGACCACTCGATGGAGTATGTATCTCACCTATAAAATCAATTCCCCATTGTCATAATGGTTCGTCCACGTGCACGGGAATCATGGGAAGTGGTGCCAACTTTTGTCTTTCAGCAAATTTCTGACATTTCTCGCAAGATCTAACCTGGGAAAAAACATCTCCAAAAATCTTGGGCCAATAAAAACCAGCCTTCAGAATTTTTTGAGCAGTGGCCCTCCAACTGTAATGACCCCCACAAATTCCTTCATGAAATTCGGCTATAATACTCTCTACCTCATCCTCTATGAGACACAAGAGTAGGATGCCTGAGGGATCCCGCCAGTATAGCCGGCCATTGGCGACTATGTACTTCTGTGATTTCAATCGCATCGTTTTGTATTTAGCTTTATCATAGCTTGGAGGGCAGCTGAGTGTGAGGAGATATTCTACTATCTCTTTGTACCACTGACTGGTGATGTACTTTATATGTGTCTCCGGAGTAGCTACCTCAATTCCCTGTCGCTCTTTTTTCTCCTCAGATTCCTCACTTGCTATCATGGACAAATTTATACCCAGAGCTTGATAGTTTGATTCAGATAATATTTTGGCAAGCCCTTGTCCTTTGATCAGCTTGGTAGGGCGGATGTCTAGCTCATACTCCTGTATTTTGGAAATCCACTTCCCCCTTTTTCCTTCACTATCCCCTTAGATAATAATATCTTTTACAGCAGCTGTAGGCACAAATGAAGTGATATGGGACTGCAAGATATACATATGAAATGCTTTAAGGGATTTCACTAGGGTGTATGCTTGCTTTTCTAATATGTTGTATTTTAATTCTGCATCACGAAGCACCTGACTGAAGAAGGTGATGGGCTGCTCGTATCCTTCCTCATTTTTCTGCAACAGAACTCCAGCTACTATATGAGGTGATGCAAAGGAAAAGATCATAAAAGGTTTGGAATAATCAGGTCCAGCTAGTACAGGGGCTTTTGCAAAAGCATTTTTTATCCGGGTAAATGCCTCTTGTGATTCATGGGACCAATTTACCTCATTCTTCTTCTTCATCATGTCTGTTATATGCCTAACTATTTCAACATAGTTAGGAATAAACCTTCTCAGGAAATTAATACACCCTAGGAACACCTGTACCTCCTTCTTATTTCTGGGAAGAGAAATACCATTTATAACCTCTGCCCTCTTAGGATATATCTTCACCCCATATTTAGTCACAATGTGTCCCAAAATTTTACCCTCTTCTAATGCAAAAAAAGACTTTTGAGGATTTATAGAGAGACCGTACCTTCTGCATTTCTCAAAGGTTCTACGCAGATGCTCAATGTGCTCAGTATCATTCTTGGAAAATACAGTGATATCATCAAGGTAGACTACCAAAAATTTATCTTGCTCCCCAACAAAAGCAATGTCCATGGCCCTCTGAAAAGTGGCCCCTGCATTGATCAACCCGAAAGGCATCTTGGCATACATAAATGTACCCCATGGTGTAGAGAAAGAATTTTTATTTTGATCTTCTGGAAGTACAAATACCTGATTATAACCAAAGAATCCATCCATCATAGACATCCTAGAATCTCCAACCACTTTCTATAGGATGTGATCCATCTTAGGCAGTGGATAATTATCCTTTAAGGATGCTCTGTTCAAATTTCGGAAATCTACACACAGCCTTATTTCTCCATTCTTCTTTTGGACAGGGACTAGGTTTGCCACCCATTCAGACTACCTCAATGGCACAATTATTTTGGCATTTAACATCTTCTTAATTTCCTTATCAATAGAAGGAAGCATCAGGGGATTTATCTGTCTGAGCTTCTGCTTATGAGGTTTTGCATCTCCCTTTAGTGGGATTTTGTGCTACATTATACTGATGTCAAAAGTTTTTAGGTCCTGATAAGACCATGTAAACACATCTTTGTAGGACTGAAATAATTTTTGATATAGCTTTTTATATTCTCTTGGGATCTTCTTGGACAATTTTACAATTTTGGGGTCAGCATCAGTACCAAGATTCAGGTCTTCTACCTGATTTTCCTCTGCCACTTTTCCTGGCTGCAGCGAGACATCATTCTTGTCAAATAATCTTTCTAGAGGCACTAGCCCTCTAGGTATAACGTTTCCCTTCAACTGCAACACTTTATTACCTGTCATTTTCTCCTCCCAATTTCTTTCTGAAGTATCTTCAGCCTCCTCTCCTTCATCAACATCAATCTCCATATTGGAGAATTCCCCTACTATTTCCAGGAATCTCTTCATCTGTTCTTCATCCTCAAATACCTACCAGTGTTTGATGTTATCTGGGATTGATGGTCGATAACGCACCTCAATTTCATACCTCAAGAGGTGGTTCTGAGGTGGATGAAATGTACTAGCAGCCACAACAAGGGAATCAACCATCCTATTCTGTTCTCGGGGCATGAACTAGATATTGAATGCCAAGAATAAATTCTCCACCATGTCCCAAACTTCATTCCTATAAGCCCTCAGCCAAGGATGCTTGGTTTGGCATTGATTCCTGACCTATCTAAGCACCAGTTCTGAATCTCCCATGACTTTTAAACCTTCTATGTTCATGTTCCTGGCTGTCTGCAATCCTAATAGAAGCACTTCATATTCAACCACATTATTAGTAGCTTCATATTCTAGTTTGAAGGACAATGGGACCCATTTCCCAGTAGGAGAAATCAATAGTATTCTGGATCCATTACCTTCTCTTGAATTTTCCCCATCAAAATGAAGTTTCCAAATCCCTACTTCATGGCTCTCTGAGGGCTACTCAGTCTTGATCTGGCAGAAGGATGGTTCATGAGCATAATCTTGACCTTCTTCCAGCATCAAGCATGTGAAATCTCCTTCTTTACTGTAGACCGGTGAATTAACAGAGTTGTCAGCCTTAGTCACTATCTTGACAAATCTAGTCTCCTTGTACAACCTCCTCTCCTGGCCACCAAAAACTGGGATAGTGGCATATGTTAAATCCAACTTAATTGACCCACCAATTTTTGTTCCCCGGGACCTTGACAGTAACATGCCAAAGCGAGCTGGGATATCAGCCACCACGATGTCCATTACTACACTTTTTGCTGGGATTTGAGCCAGATTGACCACCAAATCCTTGATCATCCCCAAGCACTTAACTCTTTTGGAATCAAATGAATAGAGGTCCTTGTATGGACAGGTGATTTGTAACCCTAGTTGTTCCATGACTGACAGAGGTATAAGATTATGGGAAACTCTAGAATCTAACATACAGTTATGTAATATCAGGTCATGAATCACTAAAGACACATAGAAGGGAGGAGTAGAAGCATCTAACTCCTCAACATGTGGGCCAAAAACAACCATGGGTCTTTCCTCTTGAAGGTTGAGACTATCTGGGGTGAGAGGTGCTTCTGGAGGGAGCATGAAAGAGGTGACTTGGGATTGATATGCAGGTTGCTTCAATAATTCAGTTAGGAGAACTGGAATTTTGACTTTCTCAAGTTCCTTTTGTAGACTGAAGATAGGAGAGGACTTCTCTATTACAACCTCCTTTGACTCTTTATTTTCAACTGAGGGTTTGACTTCTTTTGACACAGACTTAGTATTAGGGGGAATGACTACTTTTGAAGAGGAAGGAATTTGATCATTAGACTGCAAAGGTTTGTTTAGAGGGCCCTTACCTTTTTCTGTGACTTTATGCATTGTTGATTCCTTCTGAGCAGGTGCTTCTTTCTGGGGTAGCTCTTCTTCGTGATCTTGAGTACGAGTCCTCTTCCTAGAAGATCTGAGATCATATCTTCTATTGAACTGTGCTTGCATGAAATCAGCAAATTGTTTACAATAATGATCAATTTCTGTGTCTTCTGTGTCTTTGGCCTTTTCTTCTTCTTGTGATGGGCACTCGGTTCCATCATTTCCTTGCAAAGGGCATTATTCTCCATCGCTATTTGAAAAATAAATATTTGCATCCTACAGTTTGCAGGCTGTGTCTTTAGTAGGATCATCTACTGGACCTTCCAAGTACAATGGGTGTGGTACCTGATCTTGTTGTTCCCTTGGAAATATTTGCAGAGATGGTTTCCTGTACTGAGAATTGTAACCTCTGTTTGGGGCATTTTGGAAATTCTTGGAGGCTGAACTCTTGGCCTCAAATTCAAGCTTGACCAACTTGCCAGAAAGGTTCTTAATAATTTTTCTCATTTCTTCAATTATGTCATTAGCTGAGTCTCTGTCTTGGTAGGAGGTAGATACCTCCTCTTTGCCCCTTCTTCTAGTATCTTGTTCATATTTTCCCTTTGATTTTCCAGTGGAGGCAAAGTTTGCTTCCAACTCTAGTGCATCTATCTGCGCATCATCGAGAGTAGCAGGCTTTCTTTCTCTGAGAGAGAAACCAAATTCTGAATCAAAAGCTGCTACAAAAAAAACTTTAGCAGTAGTTTGATGAGGTTTCATATCAGCAGGAAGACTCAAATACAATTTATTAAATCTCTTGATAAATTCTGACACCCTTTCATTATGTCTTTTCTTGAGTGTATAAAACTCAGTAAGACCATGTCCATGATCTTTCTTCTCTCCCCATTTTCTGAGAAAAGTATCTTCCATTATTTCCCAAGTGGTAATAGAACGGCCTGCCAATGTCTTAAACCATTTTCGAGCTTCACCATCAAGAGATTGGAAAAACAGCCTTAAGACTACATCTAAATGTTCCACATTAAAATTCTCTGCAAAGGAGAAGAAGACCTCAATATTTTTCTGAGCATCAATCTCATTTTCCCCATTGAATCGGGGTAAAATCTTCATATAATCCTGTGGCATATCGTTCAACACTTGGGGTAATGCCAGGGGGGTATATTTGTTTAGCAAGAAGCCTGGAACATTGGCCATTAAAAGAGGTGGGGGTAATGCAATAGTTAGATGTGTAAAAGAAGGAGGAGGAGGTGGAAGTGGAGTATGAATAACAATAGGAGTATACTAGACTGCAGCTTGAGGTGTTGAGGGGAATAATGGTCTGTTAACAATAGATACTTTGGTGATACTTTGGTGACTTCCTTGACCTCTTCGACCTCAGGAGTGGGATGAAAATTGTATTTAAATTGGGCACCTCTTCGGGGTGAACTATTTGAATAGTAATAATCGGTATCTCCCACAGTGGAGTTGGGATCTATCACTTGAATTTCTTGAGAAGAAGAGGATGGAAAGTCTTCTATAGACGTTTCAGGGATTTCAGTGCGGACTGATTTTCTTTCCTTCCAATTTCTCCTATGTATGATCTTCTCTGGGTTAGACACTGAAGGTGTCTTTGGCTAAGATGTATCTGACCTCAGGTGTGGCTTACGAGGAGCCAGGACTGCAAATCGATTTATCTAATAAACAAATGCGGAGTCGCCAAGGTGAGGGATCTACAACTCTTCAACTCTCCATGCTCACCTACTTGAAGAGTAAATCAGATTTTGTCGAGGCCCAGGGATTTAGATTTTCTCAACTTCGTTCCTTGGCAACGGTGCCAAAAAGATGTTGTAGCTCCTAGAGACAACCTAGAGTTGTGATAGACCAGTGCCTAGGACATCTTATATTTAGCAAGGAGCATATGGTATAACAGAGGAAGTTATCGATAAAAAGATCTCATGCTATCTCTTGTAAACAAGAAGGTTAATTTAAATAGGACCAAAACTTACAGAAACTGACACAGGTAAAGGAATAATGCAGAGGCAATATGCGAAACTCCAATATAAAAGCAACAGAAAATTCAGAGACAGCTTACTGTAAAGAGGTTTGATTCAAGTGATATGTCACAGAAATAAATTATCAGAAGGTGTATGTAGTGAATGAAATATTGAGAGAATATTAGTTGTCATTGAGCTGATATCCAGATACATAATACCACCATGTAATGGGCTTACCAATCTAAGAATCCATACATGACAATAGCGTTTTAAAAACACCCTCCCAAAGAAACTAATATAGCAGAAATATGGTTGAGATGAATAATGGAGCATAATATCATGCCTGAGCCATATTTAAAGTGCTTGACTAATCCGAGCATGGGTATCAACTAGGATAAATCCATACCAAAAATCAGTGAGCCACTCGCATTCCAGAAACATAATAGAGAAAAGATGGATGGAATGAAATGATCAATTAAAATAACACATAAGAGAGAAAGTTACACACTATGAAATACTAAAGACCAGAATCCTCTTAACAGATGGAACTCCTCCTCACTGAGACCCTATGGGCTCTGAGCCTTTATAAAAGAGTTTAACAAAATGCATACAAAAATCCTTTCACTGCATAATTTTCCGATAAAATTTGGAACCCTCAATAATCTGTTCTTCGGGGGTTTTATAGGAGAAAAAGAAAACTCAAAAAGGGAGTAGGTGATGAACATTTAATTTGCCTCATTAAGACAAGATGGTGAAAAAGTGCCCACCTAGATGACTTGATGGCTCTGTAGTGCTATATGTACTCTGTGACCTGCTTTCTGAAGTAAATGCACTGGGTAAAAGTCTCTTCAGGAACACGGCTTAGAATCAAAATCAAATGGACATTCCGTCCTTTCCTAGAAATAAAATCCTACTGAAATAAAACCTTGAGGGTATTGTTTTCTGTGCAAAAATATTTTGAGTGATCTGCAGGGTCTTCAATTTGGTACTTTACCTTCAAAAGGTTAGGTTAAGGCTCCAAAATCTTCAATTACATGCCTTTAATTCTCTACCTTTCACTGATACTCTTTATCTGCAATATTAATGTCTCTGATTGTGAAATATGTGCTTTGAATGACTCTGGAGGGTTTGACAGAGTTTAACCCTGCTTCTTTATTGGCGGTCATGTCGACATACCTTCCCAGGCCTTTCTCCATAATTCCAGCCTCTGCAAAATAGTCCTTTCCTGCGTTCTCTACTTCTATAATGGAGGCTGTGAATCATGGCAATCTTCCATCGTTGTAACCCTGTAAAACCCAAAAACTTGTTAGGAAAACCATGCATGGAAATGGCGAAACTGGCAGCACAACACGGTGGACTGGTGGAAAAATGTAGGGTGATGGTAGAAAGCAGCGTGACAGTGGAAGGTGGCCATGATGAAAGTAGGCGGGGTGCAGCAGATTTTAATGAAAAACCTTTGAATTTGACCTTTTGAATGAAATATAAAGAATACGGAAGAAAATGCGACCAATGACACGTGGAATGGTGACGTGACAGGAGCCGGGCAATGGCGGAGCACGGGCATAATCTGGACTGTCCGATCTCAGGAGGAGATCGACGGCGGAAAATTTATTGGGGGGTGATGAAATGGTGGGCCAGGGGCACTGTGGAATTGGATTAACACCCGTGCATCTCCTCATCGCGACTACCGTTGGATGACACGCCCCAGATCGGACGGTGTATAACAATATCGCGCGGGGTCTATGGACGAATGATAATGCGCGATGGAGGGTGGTTTTGGAGCTGTACGCGGGGACATGTGGTGCACGATGTATGGAATCGATCCAAATTGAGAAATACCACCTGCCTCCAAAAGGCGATGCGATGAAAACCTGTGGGTTTTGAACAGTGCGAGGCTACAGGGACCACAAGAGTGGATGGGTTTCTGACCGTTGATTTTACAGGTTGATTGGATGGTAGACAGGTGGTTTGAAAACTGAATGGAGTGGGCCACGAGCGCGATGGAGATGAACGAACGTCGTCCGATCTGTACAGATCGACGGTTTAAAATGCGCCCGATATATATTTGATAAGCGCTCATTGGACTAGCTCCTGATCTCGGAGCTGGGTCATGTGGGAGGCAAAGGTCAAGGGAGTTGGACGAGGGGGCTGGGCTGAAATTATAAGGAATACGGGTTTTTCACCTATCTTAAACGCATTTTGGTTTCAAGGAGGGAAACGATAGGTGAAAAATGAAATTTTCAGGCCGAACAAAGGGGGTTTGTAAGGTTTAAATAGAATTGCTTGCCCAAAATTTAATAGGAGGTTGACATGATCAACACTTATAATAATTGTGGTAAACATAATCATCATTCAAATAGATACTTAAAAAATAAGCCTCTTGCAAGGATGAAGATTGACCTTCGATCAATTGCTTCTTGGTAATGGGCTTCAACAACCAAGAATATATTTCGGTCATATCAAAAAAATTGTTCTTGAGTATTGAAAAGTATTTCAGTTGAGTTTTCTTCATCTTCTCACCTTGTATCTAATAAGGGGGGAATTGATGATCATATACAAGCTTCAAAGATACATCAAGTGAGGCTGAGCTACAACCTAAACCTGTTTCTTGAGCCTACAACTAAAGATGATCATATCCATATTTAGAGTTGTAGCTAGAGATAGATCAATGCCCCATGAGAATTCCTTTATTTAGTGGTCTTCCTTAAACCACCATAGGTTGAGACCTCCCTTTTCCAATTTGATGGTCTCCCTTTTCAAAACATTCGGGACATTTCCTATAACAAAATACTAATAACTTCTTTCCATATTTGGAACTGTTATAGCAACTATAGTAAGTGTTCTAGGTTGAGACCTCAATGGTATCCCTCTTTAAAGCATTAGGGAGCACTTCCTCTAACATAATCCTTTAGATTCTTGCCAAATTTGGAACTGTTCCAAGAACTGCACTAATATTTCTTGTGTTGATGGTCATCCTTAACCCATCATTGGTTGAGACTAGAAGTTCTACCACCTTATACCATCCTCTTGGAGAGAAACTCAACATATTGTTGTCATAAATTGTTGTATTTTTGTGTTATATCTCTCTTCTTGGACTTGTATATACCCATTTGGATTAAGGGGGAGAATGTTGGACATTCAGTCTACTATGGGTTGTTTTGTGGAATGTGAAAGGTCATTGGAGTCCAAGAGATCACTTGGTATATAAAAACCAAGGGTCATAAGATATTGTATAAATGTATATCATTGTGAATAAATGAAACACTGCTTATCTTTCATATTTTGTATATTTTTTTGTGTTGTTTAATATTCATGTGGGACTGCATGCTGCATACATATACCAATTACAAGATAGTCGGGATGACCTATAACTTCCACCTATGCCAACTGCCACATGTCAAACTCCTACTAGTGCCATGTTTCATCAATGTTTGTCCCACTTGGGTAGCCAAAAATGATGAATTTGCATGCCACATGTCACTGTACCGGACTGCCACATGGCAAAGCCTTACATCATGCTTATATCACCTCAAGAATTTAACCTACATATTCCATCTTGCCACTGTGGCATTCAACTATTATCCACTTCATTTTTCACATCCAATTGGAGTGTTCCATTTGTCTTTTTCCATGTCATCAGTACGGAAGGAGAGAGGGGGTTTGAGCCTTTTTTTTTGCGATGATTTACTTTGTAACTTGTTTTTGGCCAAGATAAGAAACGTCCTCTTGGAGCCTTTCCATCCTTGTTGCTTCAACTTTGCACCTTATTTTTAATATTCCAAGTAACCTTCATTGGGATGAGCTATCTCATGGGGATATACCATGCCAAATATGCACCAATTTCTACTCTTTAAATTTCTCGATGTCCTCCCAACATTACATCATCATGAGACGTCACCTTTTCACTCATATTTTTTCTTCCCAGATCAAACCTTCTGGGGTGATGTGTCAAGTGGGGACCTCCTTCAGCTAATCAATTCTCTCTTTTTCACCATTCGAGCTCTGCTACAACCTCCCAGAGTCTTGTTACCCCATAAATTTACTTTGTGCCATCCCTTAAACCTTCCAAGGTTGATCTCTTGGGATTACATGTCTCGTGGGGTCCCTTCATTTCTATCATGTACCAATCAAAGCCTGTCTTCTTGCCACCTATTCAGCCATGTACTCTAAACACTTCATTAGCTTCTTGGCCAATGGCCCCACTGATTTTAGCAAAAAAACCAAAATTTCACCAATTTGACGTTATCACTATATTTATGGCTGCTACTTTGACCTTGGGGCTAGTCACCTTTGACTGATAAAAAATTATCATCTAGGAGGCATTTTTTGGACTTAAACTTACTGTCGAAAATATTTTTCCAAGAAAAATCCAACTTTTCCATTCATAGGAGCTCTAAACTGATATCTGAGGAAAAAAATCCTTCAAAGCTTAGGAATCCTAACCACCATAGGTATATGATTAATAAATTCTTCATCCTACTACTATGATGCTTCTCTACCAAATACTACAACAACCATGAAAATCCCCTTGAGCTTGGCACTCCAAGAAACAATAATGTCATTCTGACCCTATTGACACCAATTCTACTCTAGTTGACATCAATAAAAACACACTTGATGACACTATCCAACCTAGAAATGACAACTGTCCAACATTCTCCCCCTTTGTCATTGATGGAAACACCTCATCATTGATGGCTACTTCTCATGCTACATCCAATAAACACAATGTGATGTAATGAATGACTATCATTGAGTTTTTTCTTCCCTACATGAGCCACCAATCATTTTCTCTCCCTCGTTGACATCAATTGAAAAGGGCTACAAACTTCTTTGTCTCCCACTTTTAAATAATTTCTCAGGTAATGATGTTTAGGTGAATTCTCATTTACATAATTGTCTTTTCAAGGGGTGATATCCTTAATGAGGCACTTGAATTCGACCATCCAACTCAGCTACAACCATCATAAATAAATCCACCTACAAGAATTAAACATTAGTAAAACATGTCCTTATGTATTCTTGTAGTTGTTGCGGCTCAAGGAAATAAAAATTTATGATATTATCCCCTTGACCATATACTGCCTCTTCTTTGAATGATCATCTAGTTTTGGACACATTTTGGCTGTTGGATAAATACTATGTTTGCCAATGCATATTTTGTACCAATTAAAAAGAAACTGATACCAATAAAAACTACATATGGTATTTCTATTGCTGCAAATACCAACAATTAGTGATGCATTTAGGCTTACTCTTCACTATTTTTGCTAATTAAAATCATGGAATATTTTAAGGATGGAATTTTATCGTAAAGTTTAGAAACCTTCGTGAATCTTACTGCTCCCTAATATGAAAATTGCAACACTTTTGGTGATATTTTTGTAGAAATATTTATATTTCCTATGATTTTATATTAGTCCATATAACATTTTGGAGAATTTGAAGGTAAAATAATGGTGTACTATAAAATTTGGGCAACTCATTTTAGAAAAAATGGAAATTGGTGAATCATTTTTTGGAAAAAGCATGGAAAATTAACCCACTTGCGAATAGCCCCTAAAATTTTCCTTGATTCAAATACTTTTCTCACTTTGCTTGAGCATGCTAACTATTCTCCCCATGATATCATGCTTCTAAAAATAGGGATTTTTTCTTAAGAAACAACAATTGTACCAAGGAATTGATACAAATTGAAAAGTACACTAGGAAAACCCTTATGGATTATTCTCAAAACACAGTGTCCATTCATAAAAGAGGTTACTCCACCTAAACCAAATATTATCAATTGACATAGTGATACCAATTAATAGTTAAGAAACCTATAAAACTTGTACCAATTATGGTCATGGACCTAAAATTTCTAGGCATTGTCAAATTCACAACTTAAAATGAAATAAGGGTATTTCAACCAAGATCCAAATCTTTCATTTCTTGAGAAATCAACTCTTTCTAAGAGTAAATCTTGTTTCCTACTACTACTACTAAAGTAGCTCCCCCTGAGTCAATGTTCTTTGATCTCCTGCGTTTTCTTCCTTGCTACTACTCAGGGACTGATCCTATGGACCTAATTACAATGACGTGTCTCTTTGGATTCCAAACTCTTGCTACAACTCCTCTTATTCTGCAATGTTGATACATTGGATGTAATATTTCAAATTTAGCATTCAGCTAATTGGAATATTGATTTTTGCTGTTTACAGTTAGGAGATGAATAAGTGGGTAAGGAGGCCCATACATTTCAGAAGTAGGAATAAAATCCCTCATAATGTGAAAAGGGATCATCATAGGAGCTGGATTTCATACCCTCATGTGTGAAAAGGGGCATTTGCATTTGGACAAGGTCAAGTTTGACCAACTCAATAGCGCTGGATAAGAGGTGGAGATCATCTTTGGAGACAACGCAGTGATAGTGGGAGGAAGATTCCTTGCTGGAGGAAACCCTAATGAGTGGGACCCAAGGTGAGCGGGCTTCCATTTGTATAAAAGGAGGGCAAGGCAGCCATAGCAAGACATGAAATGGATTATTGAATTTGTGGTCTATATGACTATTATGCTTTCTTCAACTGTTTAGTTGAGATTGTTGTGCTGCTTAGCACAAGGCATTCCTATTTAGGAATTCCTTCTCCTTTCTTGAGAGGCCTCTTGAGGGAGCTTACTCTGAATTTCTCCACATCCAGGGTTGAGGCCAAGCTACCTCCTTCAGCTATAGTTTAGTTTCTGTTTAGAGCTGGGTTGTGTTGCAGGGTGTTGCAGTGGATGTTTCACAACACCACTTCCGGAGCTTGTTTTTCAAAGGAGGGAGCTTCCATTTTTTTGGGAGATCAGTGGGGAAGATTTTAGAGTAGATTTCAAATATTGACACTTTACCAACACATTTTCTATCTCCTACAGCGCAGTCCCTCTCCTTGACTGTGTTATTTTCAGTGAGCATTTACAGTGATTGTTGGAGGGTGAGATCTTCAGTGATTGGACCAGCCTTTCACCTGAAGGATCCATTGGATGAGATTCATTCATATCATGTTTTATCTATAACCATATTCATCCAAATCTTGAGTTGCAGCTGCTATTCAGTCCTAGGACTGCAACTCCAACATTTTTTCCATTTTGCATATTTTAGGAAATCGTTCCAAGATTGACTTGAAATAGTGTTTGGGAGCTTAGATCTTCACTCCCAACATTGTATGAGCCATATATTTTCAGATTTGTGTTATTTCACATTCCCATGTAGTAGTGTACCATTTATGACTATGTTGTACATGTTTATGAACATTCTGCAATATAGCAGCATTTCACTTTTTGCATATGTATTCATCGGAGGCTTGTTTGCCTTGATTATTTGAGTTGTATTGCACCTTTTTGTTGCTGATTTAATTAATAAAATGGCTTCATGGTTTACATACATTTTGGTATGATGTTATTCACTGCTACTCTAGTTTTTATGTTCATGTATTGCTGCATCCCCATTTTGGGATATTACAGTGGTATAAGAGCATAATCTTGGCTCAGCCTGTGTTCTTCAACCAATATGGAGTCTTATCAAGGGAAGGAGAAGATATGCAAGAGAGATCAAATAAAAACCTTATTTTCTGGAGGAAAGAGGTTCTCAAAACTTCTCTTTCAAACTCTGCAGGGTATAAGCAAAGACATCAAATAAATGAGGAGGGAAAGACATGGAAGTCCCTCAACAAGATCTGCAAGATCTATACATGAGGAAAGCTCTAATTCCTTATCTTATGGGTGTGAGAATTCAGCCACATTATCATATTTACAACGCTCTATCAGCCACTTGTTCATGACAAATAAGATGTGCCAAAGAGGGATACTCTTGGTGATTATTTGTAAGAGTATGAAGCTCAATCTAAGGGGTTCAAAGATCTCTTGAACTTCCAGGGGTTTTGTAAGATCAAGGAGGAAAAAAGCATAAGGAGCAAGCAACATGGTGTGGGTATATTCTTTCTATCTAATTTTGATGGATCACCTAAATGTCCATCTAGGGTTTGGATGAAGGAGCTAGACAACTATGTTCAACATCATCAAGTTTCAGAAAAGGAAGCCATCAAAGTAGCAGTGCTGCATCGAGGGTAAGGCTTATGCTTGGTGGTTGTTTGAATATTTTTCCTTAAATAATGCAAATACATCTACTTATGCAAAGTTCATTAGAAGAATAGTGGAAAGGTTTGATAAAAAAACTTTGTGAAACATCTTCTATGAAGTCTAGAAAACCAAAACAAACAAAAACCTTGCATGTGTTGAGGGAACCTATGAGCTCAATTCCACTTCAAAAAACCATTGAGGAGGCTGACATCTTTCATCATACCTTGTTAAAGGCAATACCTCTATCTCCTATTCTTGAAAAAGAGGGCATGGAGATCCCTTTTTCAAAACAGGATCTAATTCTTGGGAGGTTGCCCATTCATTTTGAAGAGGAAGAAACAATTGAATAACGTTGTCATGTCTAGAGTAGATCTAGAACCTCATGCAGAGGTAGATGGATCAAATACTCCAACTAGAGGGGTTCTTGTATCATTGCAAATAATTCCCCAGGATATCATATGTGGAGATCAAGGCACAACCCATGATCAACATGTGCCACTGTTGATAGATTGTGAAACCATGCAGATGGAAGGAGGAGGTAGGGAGGATGATCAACATCATTTGATGAGAAGCGAACTACCCTATCTATTTCAAAGGTTTGATGCATAGAAGAGGGAGATTGGATTGCGTAGTGAAGGCAGGGGAAAATCTGTCCATTCATATATATAGTCTACTCTTGATGTTGATGTCTCATTGGATGGAGTCATTTCACTAGGGAGACCACCAAATCAGCAGATGATGAGATATGGTTCACATTTTGAGGCACCACTCATGGATTCCAGAGGAGTGGAGACCTTGGGAGAGGTTGATACAGTGCTGAGAGTCTTGGGTAGACTCAAGGAGAGGAGAGGCATTCTCTCAACATCATCATTACCCACTCTCACCTCAGATTCTGCGTTGTGGCAGGAGCATCATGGGAAGGATAGAAGCCTTTCAGCTTCCATCTTTGGCATGGGAGATGTCAAATAGGAGGAAAACCATATGAGAGATGTTCTTTGAGATAGATCATCAACGCTATCACTATAGAGGATAGATCCATATTGGAAATCCCATCTGTTGGTGGATTATTCCAAGGATCTTTTTACTTATATGATATTGGATGAGCAGTTGCATGAGGAGGAATATTCAGTCAGAGATGGGTTCATCTACTATCATGGTAGGATGTTTTTTTCTAGAGCTTCCAAGGTTAAGGAGAAGTTACTACAAATAGCTCATGAAAAATTCCTTTTCAGCCACACTTATTCTATGAGAGCATACCACACCATCATGGAGGGGTACTTTTGGGAAGGCTTTGAGGAGGAGATATATCATCATTTGAGGAGATGCATGGATCATGTGGAGATGGAGGAGATACATAACTCTTTGGAAGAGTTAACACAACCACCTCTTTCATCTTTGAGGATGAGAGTAGATTTATCCATGAGCCACTCCATTTGCATGAGCAAAGCATATGGTAAGGATACTGTTTGGTTGCATAATGATTTGTATAATGAATATGTGCATTCCTTGACCATATATGTGCAGGACATTGCTCCAAGGAGGAGAATTATTTCTTCTAGACTTCATGGTCTACTTGAGGCCATAAGCAGTTTTGGTGATGTCCACTCCCTAGGAGGTCTTGGGGAGATGATATGTTATGTAGGGCATGCTCACTTTGCACCATACACCATACACTTTCTCCAAACTTGTGAGGGGATTGGGGTGGCAGGAAAGTGGTTGGGAAGCCACACATCATGCCATTTTTTTATGTAGTTGAGAGTGAAATTGCACTGGTTTCATTTGAGGGACCATTGTCCTTCTCCTTTATTAAATATGGAAGCTAGAATGATGCTAATCATGAATCCATTTGCTGATGGTGTTATTATTTTTATTGGGAGTATGATTGGGAGGGAGAGACATTGGCTGGATGTGTCCTTGGGGGAAGATATTTCCCACACTTTTTGCATTACATGTTCCAAGGGGAGCACGGGAGATGATATGGCCACTACAGTAAGACACTTGATTTTTTATGAGGTGGGCCATGGGATTGATTGGATGCCATATGGTGATGATTTCCTATCCATCACATATGGGATGGTTTGGGTCAGCTTGATTCACAACGTTGGAGAGGAGATATTTGGAGGTCTAATCTCTTTCTTGCCACTTGAGGGCAACTTTATTGTAGCCCAAGATCAGCAGACACTCTACACTTATCATAAGTGGAGAGGAGGATAGCGTGGGGTAGGCTATTTTGTCTATCATGTTCAGTTATTCAGTCCACCTACACCATAGGAGCCAAAGGTGGAGGAGGATTTTCAGAAGTTTCCATGTTGGGAGGTAACTCATTTTTCCTCGATGATATCTTGGGGGTGGGAGATTCATATGGGGATGGTAGATCTCAATCTATATCAGAACTCATACCTCAAGAAGGCCTTTAGACATCCCATTTTTGCCTCCATGGATGTTTTACTTTTACATGATGATAGCTATTTGGGATGCACACCAAAATCTAGCTTGCATACTTGGGAAGGGCAACTTGGAGATGTATTGATGAGACAACATCTTGACCTTTGGAGGATTTTATCATATGAGGATGCTACAGGGGAAGAATAGGAGGCTCTTCAATTCTATCCTTTCAGTTGCTTGAGGAAAAGCAACATTTGGGAGGGGAGGATTGTAATATCCCAAATTTAGCATGCAGCTAATTGGAATATTGATTTTTGTTGTTTACACTTAGGAGATGAATAAATGGGTAAGGAGGCCCATAAATTTCAGAAGTAGGAACAAAATACCTCATAATGTGAAAAGGGATCATCATAGGAGTTGGATTTCACACCCTCATGTGTGAAAAGGGGCATTTTCATGTGGACAAGGTCAAGTTTGACCAAGTCAACAGTGTTGGGATAAGAGGTGGAGATCATTTTCGGAGACAACACAGTGATAGTGGGAGGAAGATTCCTTGGTGGAGGAAATCCTAATGAGTGGGACCCAAGGTGAGAGGGCTTCCATTTGTATAAAAGGAGGGCAAGGTAGCCATATCAAGACATGAAATGGATTATTTAATTTGTGGTATGTATGACTATTGTGCTTTCTTCAACTGTTTAGTTGAGATTGTTGTGTTGCTTAGCACAAGGCATTCCTGTTTAGGAATTCCTTCTCCTTTCTTGAGAGGCCTCTTGAGGGAGCTTGTACTGAATTTATCCACATCCAGGCTTGAGGCCAAGCTACCTCCTTTAGCTACAGCGTAGTTTCTATTTAGAGCTGGGTTGTGTTGCAGGGTGTTGTAGTGGAGATTTCATATCACCACTTCCGGAGCTTGTTTTTCAGAGGAGGGAGCTTCCATTCCTTTGGGAGATCAGTGCAAAAGATTTTGGAGCATATTTCAGATCTTGGCACTTGGCCAACACATTTTCTATCTCCTATAGCATAGTCCCTCTCCTTGACTACGTTATTTTCAGTGAGCATGTGTAGTGAGGGTTTGCAATGATTGTTGGAGGGTGAGATCTTCAGTGACTGTATCAACCTTTCACCTGAAGGATCCATTGGATGAGATTCATTCATCTCATGTTCTATCTACAACCATCTTCATCCAGATCTTGAGTTGCAGCTGCTATTCAATCCTAGGACTGCAACTTCGACATTTTTTCCATTTTGCATATTTCAGGAAATCCTTCTAGGATTGATTTGAAATAGTGTTTGGGAGCTTAGATCTTCATTCCAAACATTGTATGAGCCATCTATTTGCATATTTATTTTATTTCACATTCCCATGTAGAAATGTACCATCTATGACTACGATGTACATGTTTATGAACATTCTGCAATATAGCAGCATTTCACTTTTTGCATATGTATTCATGGGAGGCTTGTTTGCCTTGATTATTTGAGTTGTATTACACCTTTTTGCTGCTGATTTACTTAATAAAATGTCTCCATGCTTTACATAAATTTTGGTATGGTGTTATTCGCTGCTACTTCAGTTTTTATTTTCATGTATTATTGCATCCCCATTTTGGGATATTACATTGGAGAAGAAAAAATCAACTTTCTAGTAAACATGGTGACTTTGACTGTAATATTCCTAAATTAGCATGCAGCTAATTGGAATATTAATTTTTCTCTTGTCATTTATCTAGATGAATAAATGGGTAGGGAGACCCATAAACCTCCTTTGTAGGAATAAAATCCCTCTTAATGTGAAAAGGGATCATCTTCATAGCTGGATAAAGCACCCTCATGTGTGAACAAGGGCTAATGCATGTGGACAAGGTCAAGTTTGACCAAGTCAACAACACTAGTATGGAGGGAGTGAATCACCAATAGAGACAGTGTAGTGTGAATGGGAGGAAGACTCCATGATAGTGGAAACCCTAATGAGTGGGACCCAAGGTGAAAAGGATCACATTTTTTATAAGGAGAGCAAGGTAGCCATAGATGGTTATGTTATTGATTATTGATTTTGTGGTCTGTGTGACTATTTACATTCTTCTATTTTTTAGTTGAGATAGTTGTGTTGTTTAGCACTGAGTGTTCCCGAGCAGGGATCCCACCTCTTTCCTTGAGGTAGCCTCTAGGAAGAGTATTGTACTATCATTTCCACACTCAGGCTTAAGGCCAAGCTACAAATTTCTTCATCAGCGCAGTTTCTGTAGAGTATTGTGCTGTGTTGCGGGATGCAGCAATGGAGAATTATATTGGGTGACTTCAGAGCTAGTTTTGCATTAGAAGAAGGTTTCCATCCATTGGAGGGCCTATAAAGAAGCCCCTTGGGCTTTATTGACATATTAGGCATCAGGCCAAGGTGTATTTACCCCCTACAACACAGTTTCAATCCAGATCTATGTTATTTTAGGGAGGAGTTTCAGGGGTGGTTGCAGTGGTTGTTTTGGGAGGTGATTTCTTCATTGGAGGGTGTTAGACTCCTATACCAATAGGTGTCATATATCATGATTGACTTGATGGGCTATGTAATATGTTCATACCTTTTCTTGTTGCAAATGTTTTCCATATTGTCAAAAAATCAAAAAATTTAAAAAATGTAAAGAGGGTATACCCTAAAAGAAAAATCAAAGGGTAAAAGGAATAAATGGCCAAAAAAATTAAAGAAAATGAACCCCACCAAAAGAAAGGCCAAGGAAAGTGTGCAAGTCTAAATGCCACTACTTTTTTTCTCTTATGTAAATAAACAAATTGTGTGCAACTTGTAGTTTATGCTACAATTTATGAATAGTCAAACAGTTTAAGCTTGGCTAGTTCATCTTTCAATTTTATGTTTTAGAGATAGAGAATAAAATCTGACCAAACTGTTTAATCTTGGTAGATAAGTAGATAGGTAGAGTAAATAAAAGGAGCTCAACAGTTTAATCTGAGCCCTTCGATGTAATAAGGATAGATTTAGATAGATTTCCACATGGAAAAGAAAAAGTGTGATAAGGGTTTGCCAGTCTAAGTGCACCCTAATAAAGAAGAAAAAATGGTAGGGTAAAGTAGGTAGGGTAGGTAGATGATGTTGTAGAATTACATGTGATGGATAATGACTCTTGATGTGTCAAATATTTACTTTCATCACAAATGCAAAGGCAGACATTACACTGGAAAAATTTCAAGCAAAGCAAAGTCAAATTATTAACTTCCCTTCTCATTTTTCCCTAAAAATTTCACTAATTTCCCCTAAGTACTAAGGCATTTGAAAATTAGAGGGGCTCAAGGCATTTCCTTGACTTTTGGAGGGACTGGACCCTTGGCCCAATAATTGGAAAAGCCTAAGTACTTAAAACCATTCATCATGACATTCATTCACTTCTAAAAAATCTTTTCCTAAGTAAAATCCCATTTTACTTAGGAAAACTATGCAATATTTCATAAAAAACCCTATTCATAAAATAATAAGTTAAATAAATTATCTTGATGTTTTACACTTAGCGCTTTATTCATTTTCCATATTAATTTTTAACTTATTATTTAAATCCCTATGAAAATTCCCTTTTTCCCCGTATTAATTTAAATATAAAAAATTCCCACATAATATATATTCCAACCCATTGGTTGAAACATAACCTTAAATATGTTGATTATTTAATAAAATCATAAACCCACATCCCCGCCACATTTAAAATACGTTAATTAAGCCTCACGGTTAATTAAAAACACTCCTCACCAATCAAAACGCCCGCGATGCAATTATTTTATAATAAATTACATTGGGCCCGCCATATTAATTCCCTGTCATCTTCCTGTCCCGATGACCATTTGATCGATCAATCTGAGATCTACGGTTGTCATCCATATCACTACCCATCCTTGTCTGAACGATAACGCAAGATGGCCAAGCGGTTTTCTGAACAATGCCGCACCACGCGTCGTGCATCGTATGGAATAGCTCGCCCTCTGCTGAAAACCGATCGTCCCCAAAAGCTATGCGATGGAAACCGCTTACCGCATGCCTCCCGTGATGAAGCCACAGTACTTGCTGACATCATCCATTAAAAAAAATAAAAAACCCGCTAACCTTTGACTTTGTAAATAAAACAAAAGAACCCGTGTCATTTTCACTATCTCGTGTAGTGACCAGTGTCCCATTCAACAAATTTCGAAATCAACTGTCGAGGTTTTCCAACCGTTACCTTGCTGAAGAAATTTGCAGTCAAGTAATCCAGAGTTCATCCGCCATAGCTAGCACCTGATTAGTCACTGTTAATTTCCCAGAAAATAGGTATTTACCCAAATTCCCGTTGAACTCTGCAAAATCCTGGTTTTTGTTTTAAATTCCACACGAAAAACTGAAACAGGGTTCAAGATTGGTCTTCCTTTTTTCCCAAAATTGTAATTGCATTCCCAAACCTGTGATTGTGCTCGTTTTTTCATAAAAACCCAAAATTCATTTCTGAATCCACAAGAACCAGAAATGTAAATTCTCGTGGCTCTGAATGTCGCACCCCTGAATGCCCCTCATAGAGATTTAGACTATCTGCCTTTAGCAGATAGGGATTTCCAAATTAAAGACCTTGTCCTCAGCGAAAATCCTCTTCAATTTTTTTTCCATTGCAGAAATAACTACCTGAACGGCTCTGAGATTTTTGGATTATGGGAATCCAATATTCCCATGTATCTTCTCCCCTCAGTCCACATTTTTCCTGAAATAATCCATTACTCTCATGCAAATTATGATCCCAATCAACGAGCAGTCTTGTCCCCAAGTCAAACTATCCTTTTCCCAGTAACTGCTCAGTCTATTAACGAAATGCTACAGTTTCAGCCTGGTCAAGCCCTGACTCCCCTTTCCATGCGAGAATTACTTGAAAAATATGCCAATTTATTCCAAGAAGAGTTAAATCACCTTTGCCAAACCTTCATGTTTCCAGAACATCAGCCCAAAGGCCCTCCCCCTTATGGTTATACCTTTTTCACTGATGTGGGCAGGATTATTTTGAATATGATATCTTCTATAATGGGTTTCAATACTAGTGAATATGTTGACCAATTAACCCTAGTATTGTTGTCAATTTTTACCCTTGGACAGCCCCCTGCTATCAAGTGTGACTTTGCTTCCTACATTGCAGATAAGATCCATGATCAGTTCATGAGATTAGAGAATGAAAGAGTGTTCAAATATTCTTATGTTATTTATCATCTCATGCTTTACTTTCAATCAGAGAGTTTCCCTTTCTATGTCAAAAAACTTGATGCCAAAGTAAATCCTAGGTCTGTAATCTTTTGGTATGCCATCACTCATAATTCCTCTGATTCTCCTTATTCTTATAATGAGTTTATTGACCTATTTGTACACCCTGCAACCACCTTGTTGACAAGAGTCTCTCCTCCTAGGGTTAACAGTGACATCAAGAAAATTCTCCAACTCTCAAAGCAATACAAGATACGAGACTGGTACCTATACCAAAATCACACAGAAATCAGAATATATGGGTGTGAGTTATGCCCTTTCAAGTTGCCAAAATATGTCCCAATGAGGCTCTTTGCCTTAGAGTATTTCAGACAGATGATAAATTCTGACATAGTTCATTTTTGCAATGGAAAGAAAAAAGCCCAACTCAAAATTAAGAGTCAATTAGGTCCTTTTGTCTGTAACTCTAGGGATGCTGGAAAAGAAGCTGAAAGAATCTTAGAAGAATATCTTAAATTACAAAAGAGTTTCTACTGGGTACCTTATGACCCAAACAACTTTATTTGTGATAGAAGGATGAAAAACAAATTGTCACCATATATTCATCAAAGAATCCCAGAAATTGAAAAATATGCCAGTATGGATGAATGGATGGAAGGGACATTGATAGAACAAGATAGTGGACAGGTCAGTGTTGAAAATTTTATGAAAGACCTTGAAAAAATACTTGACCTAGAATCTTTTGGACAGGTGCATATACCAGGTATTGGTCCTTCTTCTGCTGGGACTTCTCAAAAAAATTTACGGGAAATCAGTGCATTGGCTACAGTAGCATCTAAAAGAAAGGAGAAAGAGGCTAATATACAAGTTACAAAGAAATTTACAATGGCAGAACAACCTGAAACTTATAAAGAACAGGATCAAGTACATATTTCTCTTACTCAGACCAATGTGGCAGAAATGTCAATTTAACAAACTCCTCTCAATGTAGAAAAGAGTAAAAAGAGAGATGTTGAAGCAGCTACCCCTATCAGTGGGTCTTCAGAACAGCCTGATGTTAAAAGAAAAAAATTAAATCCTCTTCCAGAAGTGGAATCTGTTCATGAAATCTCTGATAGTCAGAGGATAGAAGAACTAGGCAGTCAACAAACATGTATAGTTAGTGGAACATCCACTAATTTTTAGAGAAAAGAATTACAAAGGCAACAGAGTGTAGAAGTATCTTCTTTCGAACCACCAGTGAAAGATGCCTGGGATATTAAAAGGACATTCATAAATATAAAGGCCAGAAATGATCCACTAAGACTTCAAACTTAAAATCAATATTTAAAGATGGCTCCTAAGAATCAACAAAGATTGATGTCAGCCTATGACATCCAGCAGGGTAAGATGGTAATGAGTCACTTCAAACCCAAAGTGCAGCAGCCTCAAACAACTGCAGATTATATCAGAACTAATTTTGAAATCATAGAAAAGGATATTCATCCTTTGGATCAAATTGAGTTACACAAACAAATAGGTGAAATGATTTATTCTACTCTGACTGATAAATGAATGATGACCCATAAATTGCAGGATTCTTTGGAGAATACTAATGCACAATTGCAGCTTGAAAAAGCCTCCTCTCAGGCTAAGGATAACAGAATAAAGACTTTGGAGGAAATAATCATTGGATTAGGTCATGATACTAAATATTTCAAGGGTATAAAATCCTTGATCAAGAAAAAATATGATGATATTGCATCCTTGAGAAAACAACTGAAATTACCAGCCTCGAGACATCCACAGACTGTAGAAATCATGAAGCAAAATTCTAAAGAAGAATTGATGGACTTGCTCTTGAAACTAAATGAGAAACTTAATGAAACTAAAAAAGAGCTTGAAAAG
This sequence comes from Pinus albicaulis, assembly GCA_034641835.2. Lineage (NCBI taxonomy): Eukaryota > Viridiplantae > Streptophyta > Pinopsida > Pinales > Pinaceae > Pinus > Pinus albicaulis. Next base: position 678,714,159 of record CM076583.1, read on the forward strand.
GCATTAAAAGACAAGCAGCCTAATATTCCAACATCTACAGCAGAAGTAATTACAGGTATATCTACAATAGGTCAGCCAACAGAATTGTCAAAGGGAAATACTTCCAATTTAAGTACCGAAGAATTAATAAAGTCAATGGAGGAATTGAAACTCCAAGTGACAGAGCTCCAAAGAAAAATGGTACAATTCACCACTTTAGAATGGAAATATGATCTCTCAAAGATAAGTGTTGCAGAGAAAACAAGAAAGGTCAACAGGTTGGAAAAATTGGTTAAAGCATTGGAGAAGGATCTCACATTGGAGAAGCCTTTAAAGGAAATAAAATAAATTATTTGGGAAAACACCATTCAGTCAATAGAAGATGTTTGGCCATCAATTCAAATAATGTATGAACAGAATGATTTAGTTAAATTAGCTGTGGAAGAAATTCTAAAATCAAGAGAAGAATTAGGAAACATGCCAGAAGAAGCCAGTGAACTTATACACTTTTTGAATACTAAGAATAAACATCAACTTGAAGAACTCGGCATTCAAGACAAGAGAGGAACAATTTTGGAGATAAAAAGAGTTTTTACTAAAAGAACTCTCATGCAGAATCTAGAATGAAGATGCTTTGATATGCAAGAAGAAATCAATGCCTTCATAAAAAGATTGGATATTCTGTTGAATAAAGGATTGCCCAGTCCTTTAGTTTCAGAGGATAAACTAATGGACCTTGAAAGTTATGTTGAGAAATTGAACAAGCATGTTAAAAATTAGGCCAGCTCCTCAACTAGTTCATCATCAGTAGCATTGCCTACAAGCAAAAATATTGATGACAGATTGGAAATTTTGTTTTATCTCGATTATGAGGTAAAGAATTTGTTTCCAATTCAACCTACTTTCTTTAGATATACAGAGACAGATGAAACTCTAAGGAAGCTACAAAGGACCAGGATACCAGAAGCTAAATGGTGGGAAGAAATGTTAGAACTTTTGTAAAAATTATCCTTACCTGAATTTTTCCTTATTTACTACAGTAAGTTATGATAAGAAAGATAAAAGCATAAACAGAGGTTAAAGTGTATCAGTGCAGATAAAGAGTATCAGTTAAACAGAGAAGCCAGCAGAGAGTCACTAAAGAGGAAAACAACAAGCCAAATCATAGGGCTTGCCTCCATCACATTCTCAAAAGAAGGAAACAACACAACATCAGTTATCATTTCTCTTATCTACGAGACCATCTGTCTCTAGTTTGTTGTAAAATACTTATGAGTCTCCTAGATTATATCTCAATTTGTTATGAGATATTTTTATAATTTTTTTTGTATAAATACTCCCTCGATTGGAGTATTGAAGGGGGTGGATTCTTAGACTTTACTGTAACATTGACTATTTTGGAATAAAGTGTTGTTGGAGAAATTTTGTGTGGCCAGCTAGATAAGGAATTGATGCAAAAGACTTTTTACAGGATTCTTGCATCAGACAACGGATCAATAAGTCATCTATCTCTTATGTTTTGAACTGTTATACTTGTTTATTATATCATTTGTGTCGCATATCTGAATAATTAACGAAAATGAATAAATCAGAAAGTGCTTAAGCGCAATCTGTTTTTAATCGTTGTTATTCTAAATGTTTTCTTTTGAAACTAGTTTAAACAGTGAATTCTTAATTTCTCATGTTTTTCTAGTTTATGCATTTTGATTATTTGATAAAGAATTCTTAATTTCTCTTTGTTAATAATCATTCAAATTCCCCCTTATTGAATATGTTGAAGGATTCTTAATTTCCCTTCACCTATTTCAAGTTCATTCCATTCACTTTAGATCTATAATTTTTCCCTATTTAATTACCTTGCCCTGTGAAACCATTTTTTTTAAGAAACTTAATCCAGTTAAGCCATCTTCTTTGACTCCATTATCCCAATGGTCTAAATTACTCAGTCTTACCCTTAGCTATTGAATTTCATCACCCAAACTCAATCAAAATCTCTGGACTTTATAACTAGCCTAATATCTTCCAAAACAAAGCTAAATTTTACAGAGAGAGCCCTCTCTGGGTACAAATTGGCTAGATTACGTACCTAAAATTTGGTTTGTGGTTACCTCAGACCCCTTTCCTCTTCCCAACAACTTCAAGGAAAATCTGATTGATAACATAATGGATACTCCATTGGGGACTGTGAATAATTTTATTGTTACTATTGTTTACTTTATAAAATACAGATGGAGCCTGAAGTTAGCCAGGTAGCCTTTGAACTGCTTTTGCTCTTCAATTGCATAAGTAAATAAATGATGCTTCAGTCTTTCTCCAGTCTAGTTTATGAACTGAACTTTGGTTTCAAACATTTGATCAGTTCCTCTAGTCAAATAAATATTTAAGAAAATTTAAATCCAATATCTAAACTTCTTAAAGAGATTGTTGAAGTTGTATTGTTCATTCCATTTAGATAAAAAAACAAAAAAATATCACCTAGAAACCTGGCTTCAGAAAGGACTCATTACACTAGGGCTAATCCTGACCCAAATCCTCCGCTTGTGTTTGAAAATCCGAATCTGATCCCCAGAATTCTTAGGAGACAAGATAGTGAAGAAAGCTCTGGTAGTTCTCGACCTCTCTATAGATCAATATCTTTTCCTGTGAAGTGGATTTATCTTGAGGACGAACCTTTTGACGAGCAATTTGAAACCTCTTTATTTGTAAATTTTTCTGAATCTGAGTTGTCCAATTTGGTTCCAGACCCAGTGTTTCTAGAAGATTTACAATTTGAATTTGTTAATTCACATCTTGATAAACATTTGCGAAATTCCATACAATCTGAGCTTACCTCTGAAATAACATCAAATATTTCCATGATCACTTCAGCCTCTCCTAGTTCATCAACATTTCCTCAAACATGTCAACCTCAAACTACCACTTCTACTCCTCCATCCACTACTCATAGACCAACCTCACCTGTTATTTCATCGCTACCTCCTGCAATGGCAAATATATATGCTCCTTTGGTATTACCAGCGAATCTAGAGGCTATGCCCCAAGACTAACAAAGTAAAATCACTCCCTTTGATGGTTCTGGTACTTACACTGCACAACAACATACTAAAAATATGACCAATTATTTTGAAATTTATGAAATAGATGTTGATGATGTAAGAATGAGAATATTTTTCCAAAGTCTTACTGGAGAAGTTAGAACCTGGTTTAGAGCCCTTCCTGCAAACACTGTTACTGAATTACAAGCTCGTTATAGATCATTTTTAAACAGATGGGAAAAGAAGAAATATCCTCTTCAAATCTTATCAGACTTTGGAAAACTAAAGAGAGGACCAAATGAGACTGTGCAAGATTACGTCACTAGGTTCAATGAGGCTTACAATGCTATTCCCCAAAATCTTAGACCTCCTCCAGATTCAGTATTAATCAAATTCCCTGATGGATTTGATTATGATATGGCATATCAACTTAGGGAAAGAGCTCCTCAAAATTTAGAAGAGATGCAAAGTATAGTTGTTAGTGTTGAATCCAACCTGATAGAGAAACGAGCTAGAGCCAGAGCTGAAAGGAGAATGCCTTTAAATGAAGAACACACAGCTTTTGAAAAGAAACTAGATGTTATTATTAAAGGAATGGAAAGGCTATGAGATAGAGTAGAAACAATTGAAAATAAATCTCCTGGGGATGGTCAACTGAGCAATACTGTGAGAAATCCAAATTTCAGAAGGAACCAAAATCAAAATTCTAGAAAAAGTAGTCCCAACCAAAATATTAGGCCCCCATTCTAGGAAAATTATATTGAAGCCTGAACTTCTGATGAACCAATTTAAGATTTTCAAATAAACAAATTTACTGAACGCAAGAATGAACTAGAAATTTTCTTGACCCAAGATGATCAAGAAGCTCACATTCTTAAGCAATTTCAAACCCATTCAGGAGAATCATTTGACTTTAAAGAAGGATGTGATACAACCATTTACGAAGTTCACAAGCAATATAATTTAAGGAGCAGAAGAATTTATGTCTCGAAAACAAGTAAACAGAAAGCTACAAAATATCCTCTCAAAGGTAAAACCAATACTACCCCTGTACATATTCTTTCTAGATCAGATCCTAATCCTGCCAACCCAATAATTGAAGATGTATCCGATACTCAAGTGAATAATAGACAACTTTTCAATACTCTTCCTCCCAAAGGAAATGTAGAGGAACCTCCAGAAGTTGATTCGGAAACAACTTCAGCCCACAACCCCATTACTGAGAAGGAGAAAAATATCGAAAACACAGAAGATAAAGAAAATCCAATGGTTGGAAATACAAGAACTCAGACTAAAAAACCTTTTAATCTGGAAGCTGAAGTAGGCAAATCAAAAATAGTTGTTCCATTGTCTGAATTAGCTAAACATGATGTCTACCGAAGTCAAATCAATAGATCACTTAATATTACTAGAAGTGATGACTCAGTAAATGTTTTTGATGACCAACCTAGATTATTATTTGGCCCTGAAGTAAATTGAAAACCAGGAAGTGGAGGGACTCCTCCATTCTATGTGAGTTTGAACATACATGATAAAATACTTCATAATGCCATGCTTGACTCTGGGGCATCTCACAATATAATGCCCAAGGCTGTAATGGAGAGATTAAACCTAGATATCACCAGACCATACAAATATCTCTTTTCTTTTGACTCAAATCAAGTGAGATATTTAGGATTAATCAAAGACTTGTGTGTTTCATTGGTTCAATACCCTGCAAAAACAATTTTGATGGATATAGTAGTAGCAGATATTCCTCGAAAATATGGTATGCTATTGTCCAGATCTTGGGGTGCAAAGCTCGGAGGATCTCTTCAATTGGACATGTCATATGCTACTATTTCAGTGTTCGGCCAACCTAAGAGACTATACAGAGAAAATTTAATGAAATATGTAGTCAGTAGTCAGGAGAAACCTGAAAATTTCCCCATCTATTCAGTACACTCTGATATGGATTCATTTATTTTTTATAATGTTGAATCTGATCATCCCACTGAATTAGAAGTCCGAACAACAGAACCAAAAGAAATTACAAATAAAAAATATAGTGTTCAAATCCAGGAAATTTCTGAAAATAATGAAACATCAGATACCCAAGAGAAACCAGAAGAAAGTAAAAAATCAGATCTCACTGTTAAGAAAGTTCCTGAAACTCCCGATACTAATTATGAACATGAAATTCTTTGGCATTTATAATTTGATGGTTCCGTTAATAAATTAGGAGAAGGAGTTGGAATTTGGATACACAACCTTGAAAATGATCATGTTGAAGGCCATGCTTACAGATTAAACTTTAAATGCACTAATAATATGGCAGAATATGAAGCTCTTTTGCTAGGGCTTAAACTTGTCAAAATATTAGGGGAAATTAGAGTATATGTCATAGGAGATTCTGATTTAATCATTCAACAGATCAAAGGTCATTTTTTGACAAACGATCCGAGACTGAGAGAATATAGAGGAATAGTTGTAGAGATTCTCAATACTTTTCTGTAGACTCATCTTGCTAAAATCCCAAGAAAACAAAATTTGCATGCTCATAGTCTTTCAATGTTTGCTAGCACTTTTAAATTACCATTCGAACCTAATCATTAGTTCATAGCTGAGATTAAACATAGACCAGATATACTAGACAATTTTAAGAATTGGCAAGTGTTTGTAAATGACAATCAGATTAATAATTTCCTGACTTTAGAGAATGAATTTTCTAACAGTAACATAGATGAAGATATAGTCATTGAATCTGATCAAATAAATGAACAAGAAACAAACATTTAAGAAGAGAGTGCAATTCAAATGCTTCATCCAACAAATTTCACCAAAAAATAAATGCAGGACCTTAAACAAATGGAGGTTGATGATATTATAGAGGAAGAATCTAAGATCATTAATTTAAATATAATCATTTTCCTAAAGGATTAACTCCTCTAGAAAATCTTTTCGATTCTAACAATATTCCAAAGAAACCCAAAATGGAACCTTTGAAGGCTGATATTGAGGAATATAATCTGGGAACTGAAGAAAATCCTAAAATAACAAAGTTATCTAAATCTTTGCTTCCTAATCAAAAACCAAAATATGTTGAATTAATAAGAGAATTCCAGGATGTCTTTGCCTAGAGTTATGAAGACTTGAAATCATATGACACCTATATAATTCAACATACAATACATTTAAAAGAAGATCAGAAACCATTTAAACAGAAACTCAGAAGAATCAACCCTGTACTGTATCTTTTAATTGAGAAACAAATCAAACGAATGTACGAAGCAGGGATAATTGCTCCTATTAGATTTTCAGAGTGGGTGTCTAATTTAGTCCCTACTAGGAAGAAAACTAGAGAGATCAGATTATGTGTTGATTTAAGAAATGTAAATAAGGTTTCTTTGAAGGATAATTATCCTTTGCCTAAAATGGATCACATTTTACAAAGGGTAGTAGGTGCTTCAAGGATTTCTCTTTTAGATGGGTTCTCAGGGTATAACCAGATTCTGGTTCATCCTGATGACCAGGAAAAAACATCTTTTACAACACCATGGGGCACATTTAAGTACGTTAAGATGCCATTTGGACTTAAAAATGCTGGAGAAACCTTCCAAAGAAAAATGGACATTGCATTTGCAAAATAAATTCATGACTTTCTTGTTATATATCTGGATGATTTAACTGTTTTTTCTAAATCAGATCAGCAACATTTGGACCATCTCAGACAAGTATTCATAAAATGCCGAAATTATGGTATCTCTTTGAATCCAAAAAAGTCATTGTTTGGTCTTGAAGAAGGTAAACTTTTGGGCTTTATCATTTCCAAAAATGGTATTAGAATTGACCCTGCTAGAATAGAAGCTATATTGTAGATACCTCATCCCAGAAATGTCAAAGAACTTCAAGCTTTCCTAGGAAAAATCAATTTTTTGAGAAGATTCATATCTAGCTTAGCTGAACTAATTAGATTGCTTACTAACATGTTAAGAAAGGATTCAAGTATTAAATGGACAGTAGAAGCCAAACAAGCATTTGAAGAAATTAAAATGGCTTTGACTAGAACACCAATTCTTACTAGTCCACAATTTGATAGAGACTTCATAATATTTTCATTTGCATCAGAACACACTGTAGCAACTATTTTATTAAAAAAGGATGATCAAGGATGTGAAAAACCTATACCCTTTTTTAGTAAAGCACTAAGGGCCTTATCTTCAAAATACAACATCATGGAAAAATAAGCTTTTGCACATGTAAAAGCCATTAAAGATTTTAGAATCTACATATTGTATTCCCATGTGATAGCTTATGTACCAAATGTTGTTGTCAAATGCATCTTAACTCAAGATCGAATTGAGGGAAAAAAGAGGTAAATGGATTTCTACCATATTAGAATATGATATTGAAATAAAACCTAAAACGCTTATAAAGGGGCAGGGATTGGCTCAACTCATGATAGAAGCAAATTGCCAAGCCCTGGATAATAATGAACTGGATGACGAACAGGAGATGGCGACTCCACAAATCAGACAGGCCTTCTTAGATTCACCTTGGTATTCTGATATAATTTATGTATTATTAAACCTGCAAGCTCCTCCAGGGTTATCCAGAACAAAGAAAAGGTTTTTAAAGATGACATCTTTAAAGTTTTGTATTTTAGATAATATTCTCTTTTGGAAAAATCATGATGGTATTCTATTGAATTGTTTGTTAAAAGATGAAGCTGACAAGGCTCTCAATGAATTCTATGTAGGAGACTGTGGTGGACACCTTTATTGGAAATAAACTGCAGACAAGATCCTAAGAGCTGGATTTTATTGGCCCAACTTGTTCTCTGATGTAAAGAAATTTGTCACTGCTTGCCATAAATTTCAAATTTTTGAGGGCAAGAGAAAACTATTACCTTTACCCCTGAAACCAATTTCCACTAAAAAACATTTCCAACAATGGGTCTTGGATTTCATTGGAGAAATCCATCCTCCTCCTTCTGGCCAACACAAATGGATCCTTACTGCCACAAACTATTTTACCAAATGGATAGAAGCAATTCCTTCCAGACAAGCCAACGACACTGTGATCATAGGATTCCTAGAAACTAATATATTATCAAGATTTGGTTGTCCTGAGAAAATCATAACTGATAATGTTGCTGCCTTCAAATCTAAGAAGATGATATGTTTCTGTAATAAATATCATATCACCTTAAGCTATTCCACAGCCTATTACCCTCAGGGTAATGGACTGGCTAAATCTTCCAACAAGATTCTCATTAATATAATTAAGAAATTATTGAAGGAAAATAAGAAAAATTGGCACAAGAAACTTACAAATGCACTATGGGAAAATAGACTCACCACTAAAAAATCTATTGGGACTAGTCCTTATGAGTTAGTCTATGGAATTGAATTTGTATTTCCTTCATATTTAGGATTTCCTGTGATGAAATTACTTCAAGAAGCTCAGGTTGAACCTAATGACATTCAAAGGAGAATAAATCAGACTATCAATTTGCAGCAAACCAGAGAGGAAGTTTATCAAAGATCCCAAGTATTGCAGGAGAAACTAAAGAAGATATTTGATAAAAGGACAAAAGTAGAAGATTTCCAACTGGGAAACAAAGTTTTAAGATGGGATTCCAGAAGAGAGGATAAGGGAAAACATGGGAAGTTTGACTTCCTATTGAAAGGACCTCTATATTATTCAGAGAAAAGAATTACAAAGGCAACAGAGTGTAGAAGTATCTTCTTTCAAACCACCAGTGAAAGATGCCTGGGATATTAAAAGGACATTCATAAATATAAAGCCCAGAAATGATCCACTAAGACTTCAAATTTACAATCAATATTTGAAGATGGACCTAAGAATCAACAAATATTGATGTCATCCTATGACATCCAGTAGGGTAAGATGGTAATGAGTCACTTCAAACCCAAAGTGAAACATCCTCAAACAGCTGCAGATTATATCAGAACTAATTTTGAAGTCATAGAAAAGGATATTCATCCTTTGGATCAAATTGAGTTACACAAACAAACAGGTGAAATGATTTATTCTACTCTGATTGATAAATCAATGATGACCCATAAATTGCAGGATTCTTTGGAAAATACTAATGCACAATTGCAGCTTGAAAAAGCCTCCTCTCAGGCTAAGGATAACAGAATAAAGACTTTGGAGGAAATAATCATTGGATTAGGTCATAATCCTAAAGATGTCAAGGGTATAAAAGCCTTGATCAAGAAAAAAGATGATGATATTGCACCCTTGAGAAAACAATTGAAATTACGAGCCTCGAGACATCCACAGATTGCAGAAATCATGAAGAAAAATTCTGAAGAAGAATTGATGGACTTGCTCTTGAAACTAAATGAGCAACTTAATGAAACTAAAAAAGAGCTTGAAAAGGCATTAAAAGACAAGCAGCCTAATATTCCAGCATCTACAGCAGAAGTAATTACAGGTATATCTACAACAGGTCAGCCAACAGAATTTTCATAGGGAAATACTTCCAATTTAAGTACCGAAGAATTAATAAAGTCAATGGAGGAATTGAAACTCTAAGTGACAGAAGTCCAAAGAACAAAGGCACAATTCACCACTTTAGAACAGAAATATGATCTCTCAAAGATAAGCGTTGCAGAGAAAACAAGAGAGGTCAACAGGTTGGAAAAATTGGTTAAAGCATTGGAGAAGGATCTCACATTGGAGAAGCCTTTAAAGGAAATAAAGGAAATTCTTTGGGACAACATCATTCAGTCAATAGAAGAGGTTTGGCCATCAATTCAAATAATGTATGAACAAAATTATTTAGTTAAATTGGCTGTGGAAGAAATTCTAAAATCAAGAGAAGAATTAGGAAACATGCCAGAAGAAGCCAATGAACTTATACACTTTTTGAATACTAAGAATAAACATCAACTTGAAGAACTCGGCATTCAAGACAGGACATGAACAATTTTGGAGATAAAAAGAGTTTTTACTAAAAGAACTCTCATGCAGAATCTAGAATGAAGATGCTCTGATATGCAAGAAGAAATCAATGCCTTCATAAAAATATTGGATATTCTGTTGAATAAAGAATTGCCCATTCCTTTAGTTTCAGAGGATAAACTAATGGACCTTGAAATTTATGTTGAGAAATTGAACAAGCATGATGACAGTCAAGCTAGCTCCTCAACTAGTTCATCATCAGCAGCATTGCCTACAGGCAAAAATATTCATGACAGATTGGAAAATTTGTTTTATCTTGAGTATGAGGTAAAGAATTTGCTCCCAATTCAACCTAATTTCTTTATATATACAGAGACAAATGAAAATCTGAGGAAGCTGCAAAGGACCAGAATACCGGAGGCTAAATGGTGAGAATAAATGTTAGAACTTTTGTAAAAATTATCCTTACTTGAATTTTTCCTTATTTACTACAGTAAGTCATGATAAGAAAGATAAAAGGATAAACAGAGGTTAAAGTGTATCAGTTCAGATAAAGAGTATCAGTTAAATAGAGAAGCCAGCACAGAGTTACTAAAGAGGACAACAACAAGCCAAATCATAGGGCCTGCCTCCAACACATTCTCAAAAGAAGGAAATAGCACAACGTCAGTTATCATTTCTCTTATCTACGAGACCATCTGTCTCTAGTTTGTTGTAAAATACTTATGAGTCTCCTAGATTATATCTCAATTTGTTATGAGATATTTTTATAATTTTTTTTGTATAAATACTCCCTCGATTGGAGTATTGAAGGGGGTGGATTCTTAGACTTTACTGTAACATTGACTATTTTGGAATAAAGTGTTGTTGGAGAAATTTTTTGTGGCCAGCTGGATAAGGAATTGATGCAAAAGACTTTTTACAGGATTCTTGCGTCAGACAACGGATCAATAAGTCATCTATCTCTTATGTTTTGAAGTGTTATACTTGTTTATTATATCATTTGTGTCTCATATCTGAATAATTAATGAAAAGGAATAAATCAGAAGGTGCTTAAGTGCAATATTTATTTAATCATTGTTATTCTAAATGTTTTCTTTTGAAACTAGTTTAAACAGTGAATTCTTTATTGCTCTTGTTTTTCTAGTTTATGCATTTTGATTATTTGATAAAGAATTCTTAATTGCTCTTTTTTAATAATCATTCAACTTCCCCCTTTTTGAATATGTTGAAGGATTCTTAATTTCCCTTCACCTATTTCAAGTTCATTCCAGTCACTTTAGATCTATAATTGTTCCCTATTTAATTACCTTGCCCTGTGAAACCATCTTTTGTTAAGAAACTTAATCCAGTTAAGCCATATTCTTTGACTCCATTAGCCCAATGGTCTAAATTACTCAGTCTTACCCTTAGCTATTGAATTTCATCACCCAAACTCAATCAAAATCTCTGGACTTTATAACTAGCCTAATATCTTCCAAAACAAAGCTAAATTTTACAGAAGCAGCCCTCTCTGGGTACATATTGGCTAGATTCTGTACCTAAAAGTTGGTTTTTGGTTGCCTCAAACCCCTTTCCTCTTCCCAACAACTTTAAGGAAAATCTGAGTGATAACATAGCGACGACTCCACTGGGGACTCTGAATAATTTTATTGTTACTATTGTTTACTTTATAAAATACAGACGGAGCCTGAAGTTAGCCAGGTTGCCTTTGAACTACTTTTGCTCTGCAATTGCATAAGTAAATAAATGCTGCTTCAGTCTATCTCCGGTCTAGTTTATGAACTGAACTTTGGTTTCAAACATTTGATCAGTTCCTCTAGTCAAATAAATCTTTACAAAAATTTAAATCCAATGTCTAAAACTTCTTAAAGAGATTATTGAAGTTGTATTGTTCATTCCATTTAGATAAAAAACAAAAAAATATCACCTAGAAACCTGGCTTCAGAAAGGACTCATTACACTAGGGCTAATCCTGACCCAAATCCTCCGCTTGTGTTTGAAAATCCGAATCTAATCCCCATAATTCTTAGGAGACAAGATAGTAAAGAAAGCTATGGTAGTTCTCGACCTCTCTATAGATCAATATCTTGTCCTGTGAAGTGGATTTATCTTGAGGACGATCCTTTTGACGAGCAATTTGAAACCTCTTTATTTGTAAATATTTCTGAATCAGAGTTGTCCAATTTGGTTCCAGACCCAGTGTTTATTGAAGATTTATAATTTGAATTTGTTACTTCACATCTTGATAAACATTTGCAAAATTCCATAAAATCTGAGCTTACCTTTGAAATAACATCAAATATTTCCGTGATCACTTCAGCCTCTCCTAGTTCATCAACATTTCCTCAAACATCTCAACCTCAAACTACCCCTTCTACTCCTCCATCCACTACTCATAGAACAACCTCACCTGTTATTTCATCGCTACCTCCTGCAATGGCAAATATATATGCTCCTTTGGTATTATCAGCCAATCTAGGGGCTATGCCCCAATACTACCAAAGTAAAATCACTCCCTTTGATGGTTCTGGTACTTACACTGCACAACAGCGTACTAAAAATATGACCAATTATTTTGAAATTTATGAAATAGATGTTGATGATGTAAGAATGAGAATATTTTTCCAAAGTCTTATTAGAGAAGTTAGAACCCGGTTTAGAGCCCTTCCTGCAAACACTGTTACTCACTTACAAGCTCTTTATAGATCATTTTTAAACAGATGGGAAAAGAAGAAAGATCCTCTTCAAATCTTATCAGACTTTGGAAAACTAAAGAGAGGACCAAATGAGACTGTGCAAGATTACTTCATTAGGTTCAATGAGGCTTACAATGCTATTCCCCAAAATTTTAGACCTCCTCCATATTCGGTATTAATTAAATTCCCTGATGGATTTGATTCTGATATGGCATATCAGCTTAGGAAAGGAGATCCTCAAACTTTAGAAGAGATGCAAAGTATAGTTGTTAGTGTTGAAGCCAACCTGATAGAGAAACGAGCTAGAGCCAGAGCTGAAAGGAGAATGCCTTTAAATGAAGAACCCACAGCTTTTGAAAAGAAACTGGATGCTATTATTAAAGGAATGGAAAGGCTAGGAGATAGAGTAGAAACAATTGAAAAGAAATATCCTGGGGATGGTCAACCGAGAAATACTATGAGAAATCCAAATTTCAGAAGGAACCAAAATCAAAATACTGGAAAAATTGGTCCTGACCAAAATATTAGGCCCCCATTCTAGGAAAATTATATTGAAGCCTCAACTTCTGATGAACCAATTGAAGATCTTCAAATAAACAAATTTACTGAACGCAAGAATGAACTAGAAATTTTCTTGACCCAAGATGATCAAGAAACTCACATTCTTAAGCAATTTTAAACCCATTCAGGAGAATCATTTGACTTTAAAGAAGGATGTGATACAGCCATTTACGAAGTTCACAAGCAATATAATTTGAGGAGCAGAAGAATTGATGTCCCGAAAACAAGTAAACAGAAAGCTACAAAACAGCCCCTCAAAGGTAAAACCAATACTACCCCTGTACATATTCTTTCTAGATCAGATCCTAATCCTACCAACCCAATAATTGAAGATGTATCCGATACTCAAGTGAATAACAGACAACTTTCCAATACTCTTCCTCCCAAAGGAAATGTAGAGGAACCTCCAGAAGTTGATTCGGAAACAACTTTAGCCAACAACCCCATTCCTGAGAAGGAGAAAAATATCGAAAACACAGAAGATAAAGAAAATCCAATGGTTCAAAATACAAGAACTCAGACTGAAAAACCTTTTAATCTGGAAGCTGAAGTAGGCAAATCAAAAATAGTTGTTCCATTGTCTGAATTAGCTAAACATGATGTCTACCGAAGTCAAATCAATAGATCACTTAATGTTAGTGGAAGTGATGACTCAGTAAATGTTTTTGATGACCAACCTAGATTATTATTTGTCCCTAAAGTAAATGGAAAACCAGGAAGTGGAGGGACTCCTCCATTCTATGTGAGTTTGAACATACATGATAAAATACTTCATAATTCCATGCTTGACTCTGGGGCATCTCACAATCTATTGCCCAAGGTTGTAATGGAGAGATTAAACCTAGATATCACTAGACCATACAAAGATCTATTTTCTTTTGATTCAAATCAGGTGAGATATTTAGGATTAATCAAAGACTTGTGTGTTTCATTGGTTCAATACCCTGCAAAAAAAAATTTGATGGATATAGTAGTAGCAGATATTCCTCCAAAATATGGTATGTTATTTTCCAGATCTTGGGGTGCAAATCTTGGAGGATCTCTTCAATTGGACATGTCATATGCTACTATTTTAGTGTTCGGCCAAAATAAGAGACTATACAGAGAAACTTTAATGAAATATGTAGTCAGTAGTCAGGAGAAACCTGAAAATTTCCCCATCTACTCAGTACAATCTGATATGGATTCATTTATTCTTTATAATGCTGAATCTGATCATCCCACTGAATTAGAAGTCCCAGCAACAGAAACAAAATAAATTAAAAATAAAAAATCTAGTGTTCAAATCTAGGAAATTTCTAAAAATGATGAAGCATCAGATACCCAAGAGAAACCAGAAGAAAGTAAAAAATCATATCTCACTGTTAATAAAGTTCCTGAAACTCCCGATACTAATTACGAACATGAAATTCTTTGGCATTTAGAATTTGATGGTTCCGTTAATAAATTAGGAGCAGGAGCTGGAATTTGGATACACAACCTTGAAAATGATCATGCTGAAGGCCATGCTTACAGATTAAACTTTAAATGCACTAATAATATGGCAGAATATGAAGCTCTTTTGCTAGGGCTTAAACTTGTCAAAAGATTAGGGGCAATTAGAGTATTCGTTATAGGAGATTCTGATTTAATCATTCAACAGATCAAAGGCCATTTTCTGACAAACGATCCCAGACTGAGAGAATATAGAGGAACAGTTGTAGAGATTCTCAATACTTTTCTGCAAATTCAGCTTGCTAAAATCCCAAGAAAACAAAATTTGCATGCTCATAGTCTTTCAATGTTTGCTAGCACTTGTAAATTACCATTCGAACCTAATCATCAATTCACAACTGAGATTAGACATAGACCAGCTATACCAGAAAATTTTAAGAATTGGCAAGTGTTTGCAAATGACAATCAGATTAACAATTTCCTGACTTTAGAGAATGAATTTTCTAACAATAACATAGATGAAGATACAGTCATTGAATCTGATCAAATAAATGAACAAGAAACAGAAATTTCAGAAGAGAGTGCAATTCAAATGCTTCATCCAACAAAGTTCACCAAAAAATAAATGCAGGACCTTAAACAAATGGAGGTTGATGAGATTATAGAGGAAGAATCTAAGATCATTAATTTAAAAGATAATCATTTGCCTAAAGGATTAACTCCTCTAGAAGATCTTTTCGATTCTAACGATATTCCAAAGAAACCCAAATTGGAACCTTTGAAGGTTGATATTGAGGAATATAATCTAGGAACTGAAGAAAATCCTAAAATAATAAAGTTATCTAAATATTTTCCTCCTAATCAAAAACCAAAATATGTTGAATTAATAAGAGAATTCCAGGATGTATTTGCCTGGACTTATGAGGACTTGAAATCACATGACACCTCTATAATTCAGCATATAATACCTTTAAAATAATATCAGAAACCATTTAAACAGAAACTCAGAAAAATCAACCCTATATTGTTGCCTTTAATTGAGAAAGAAATCAAACGAATGTATAAAGCAGGGATAATTGCTCCTATTAGATTTTCAGAGTGGGTGTCTAATTTAGTCCCTACTAGGAAGAAAACTGGAGAGATCAGAATATGTGTTGATTTAAGAAATGTAAATAAGGTTTCTTTGAAGGATAATTATCCTTTTCCTAAAATGGATCACATTTTACAAAGGGTAGTAGGTGCTTCAAGGATTTCTCTTTTAGATGGGTTCTCAGGGTATAACCAGATTCTGGTTTATCCTGATGACCAGGAAAAAACATCTTTTACAACACCATGGGGGACATTTAAGTACGTTAAGATGCCATTGGACTTAAAAATGCTGGAGAAATCTTCCAAAGAGAAATGGACATTGCATTTTCAAAATAAATTCATGACTTTCTTGTTATATATCTGGATGATTTAACTGTTTTTTCTAAATCAGATCAACAGCATTTGGACCATCTCAGACAAATATTCATAAAATGAAGAAAGTATGGTATCTCTTTGAATCCAAAAAATTCATTGTTTGGTCTTGAAGAAGGTAAACTTTTGGGCCATATCATTTCCAAAAATGGTATTAGAAGTGACCCTGCTAGAATAGAAGCTATATTGTAGATACCTCATCCCAGAAATGTCAAAGAACTTCAAGCTTTCATAGGAAAAATCAATTTTTTGAGAAGATTCATATCTAGCTTAGCTGAACTAATTAGATTTCTTACTAACATGTTAAGAAAGGATTCAAGTATTAAATGGACAGTAGAAGACAAACAAGCATTTGAAGAAATTAAAATGGCTTTGACTAGAACACCAGTTCTTACCAGTCCACAATTTGATAGAGACTTCATAATATTTTCATTTGCATCAGAACACACTGTAGCAGCTATTTTATTACAAAAGGATGATAAAGGATGTGAAAAACCTATAGCCTTTTTTAGTAAAGCACTAAGGGACGCATCGTTAAAATACAACATCATGGAAAAACAAGCTTTTGCACTTGTAAAAGCCATTAAATATTTTAGAATCTACATATTGTATTCCCATGTGATAGCTTATGTACCAAATGTTGTTGTCAAATACATCTTAACTCAAGATGGAATTGAGGGAAAAAGAGGTAAATGGATTGCTACCATATTAGAATATGATATTGAAATAAAACCTACAAAGCTTATAAAGGGGCAGGGATTGGCTCAACTCATGACAGAAACAAATTGCCAAGCCCTGGATATTAATGAACTGGATGACGAACAGGAGATGGCGACTCAACAAATCAGTCAGGCCTTCTTAGATTCACCTTGGTATGCTGATATAATTTATGTATTATTAAACCTGCAAGCTCCTCCAGGGTTATCCAGAACAAAGAAAAGGTTTTTAAAGATGACATCTTTAAATTTTTGTATTTTAGATAATTTTCTCTTTTGGAAAAATCATGATGGTATTCTATTGAATTGTTTGTTAAAAGATGAAGCTGACAAGGCTCTCAATGAATTCCATGCAGGAGACTGTGGTGGACACCTTTATTGGAAATCAACTGCAGAAAAGATCCTAAGAGCTGGATTTTATTGTCCCACCTTGTTCTCTGATGTAAAGAAATTTTCCACTACTTGCCATAAATGTAAAATTTTTGAGGGCAAGAGAAAACTATTACCTTTACCCCTGAAACCAATTTCCACTGAAAAACCTTTCCAACAATGGGTCTCGGATTTAATTGGAGAAATCCATCCTCCTTCTTCTGGCCAACACAAATGGATCCTTATTGCCACAAAGTATTTTACCAAATGGATAGAAGAAATTCCTTCCAGACAAGCCAATGACACTGTGATCATAGGATTCCTAGAAGCTAATATATTATCAAGATTTGGTTGTCCTCAGAAAATCATAACTGATAATGCTGCTGCCTTCAAATCTAAGAAGATGATAAGTTTCTGTAATAAATATCATATCACCTTAATCCATTCCACAACCTATTACCCTTAGGGTAATGGACTCGCTGAATCTTCCAACAAGAGTCTCATTAATATTATTAAGAAATTATTGGAGGAAAACAAGAAAAATTGGCACAAGAAACTTACAAATGCACTATGGGCAGACAGACTCACCACCAAAAAATCTATTGGGACTAGTCCTTATGAGTTATTCTATGGCATTGAAGTTGTATTTCCTTCATCTTTAGGATTTCCTGTGATGAAATTACTTCAAGAAGCTCAGGTTGAACCTAATGACATTCAAAGGAGAATAAATCAGACTATCAATTTGCAGCAAACCAGAGAGGAAGTTTATCAAAGATCCCAAGTATTGCAGAAGAAACTAAAGAAGATATTTGATAAAAGGACAAAGGTAGAAGATTTCCAACTGGGAAACAAAGTTTTAAGATGGGATTCCAGAAGAGAGGATACGGGAAAAAATGGGAAGTTTGACTTCCTATTGAAAGGGCCTTACATTATTCATGCTTTACAAGGAAATAATACATATTTTCTGAAAAACTTGGATGGTACAGAAACTGAAGAAGGACCAGTTAATGGTTGAATGCTGAAACATTACTTTGATCCTATTTATTAGGATATCCTGATTTTTAACATGTACATACTATATCCTTTGTAATGTCATAAATTTTTGAGTGGATAGTAACCTACTGGAGTTGAAGCCCGAGGAGAAGGCCTTAAGCTTCAGAGGTATTATTGTCATACATACAATAAAGCAACAAGCAAAAGAATATTCCATGGTTCAGTCAAAATCATTATGAGGGCAACTGACCTGCTGTTCTTGACTTTTCCCCAGGAAAAGCCATCCCCAAGTGGAGCCAGTGTTAGACTCCTATACCAATAGGTGTCATATATCATGATTGACTTGATGGGCTATGTAATATGTTCATACCTTTTCTTGTTGCAAAGGTTTTCCATATTTTCAAAAAATCAAAATATTTAAAAAATGTAAAGAGGGTATACCCTAAAAGAAAAATCAAAGGGTGAAAAGAATAAAATGGCCAAAAAAGTAAAAGAAAATGAACCCCACTAAAAGAAAGGCCAAGGAAAGTGTGCAAGTCTAAATTCCACTACTTTTTGCTCTTATGTAATAAACAAAATTGTGTGCAACTTGTATCTTATGCCACAATTTGTGAATAGTCAAACAGTTTAAGCTTGGCTAGTTCATCTTTCAATTTTATGTTTTAGAGATAGAGAATAAAATCTGAGCAAATTTTTTAATCTTGGCAAATAAGTAGATAGGTAGAGTAAATAAAAGGAGCTCAACAGTTTAATCTGAGCCCTTGGATGTAATAAGGTTAGAATTAGATAGGTTTCTACATGTAAAAGAAAAATTATGATAAGGGTTTGCCAGTTTAAGTGCACCCTAATAAAGAAGAAAAAATGGTAGGGTAAAGTAGGTAGGGTAGGTAGATGTTGTTGCAGAATTACATGTGATGGATGATGACTCTAGATGTGTTAAAACTTTACTTTCATCACAAGTGCTAAGGCAGACACTACACTGGAAGAATTTCAAGCAAAGTAAAGACAAATTATTAACTTCCCCTCTCATTTTTCCCTAAAAATTTTCACTAATTTCCCCTAAGTACTAAGGCATTTGAAAATTAGAGGGGCTCAAGGCATTTCCTTGAATTTTGGAGGGACCGGACCCTCGGCCCAATAATTGGAAAAGCCTAAGTACTTAAAATCATTCATCATGACATTCATTCACTTCTAAAAAACTTTTCCTAAGTAAAATCCCATTTTACTTAGGAAAATTATGCAATATTTCATAAAAAACCCTATTCATTCAAGCATAAGTTAAATAAATTAACCTAATGTTTTACACATAGCGCTTCCATTCATTTTTCATATTAATTTTTAACTTTATTATTTAAATCCCTGCAAATTTCCCCTTTCCCCGTATTAATTTAAATATAAAAATTCCCATATACTATATATCCTGCCGTGTTGGTTGAAAAATAACCATATAATTATTAAAAATGATTAATTGGTTGAAATTCCAATCAATTAAAAACCCAACATCCCCGCCACATTATAATATATTAATTAACCCTCATGGTTAATTAAAAAGCCATATCCACCAATCAAAACGCCCCCGATGCGATTATTTCATAATAAATTTCATTGGGCCTGCCATATTAATTCCCCGTCATCTTGCTTTCACGACAACCGTTCGATCGATCAATCCAAGATCTACGGTTGTCGTCCATATTGCTGCCCATCCACGTTCGAACAATAACGCACGATGGCCAAGCGCTTTTCTGAACAGTGCCGCGCCACGTTTCATGTATCATATGGAATCGCTTGCCATCCACTCAAAACTGCCCTTCCCCAAAAGCTGTGCGATGAATACCACTTACCACTTGCCTCCCGTGACGAAGCCACCGTACTTTCTGACGTCATCCATTAAAAAAAAAAAAAAACTCGCCAACCTTTGACTTTGTGAATAAAACAAATGAACCCGCGTCATTTTCACTATCTCATGCAGTGACCAGTGTCCCATGCATCGAAATCCGAAATCAACTGTTGAATTTTTCCAACTACTACATTGTTGAGGAAAATTATAGTCGAGTATTCTAGAATTCATCCACCATAGCCAACACCTGTTTTAGTTATTGTTCATTTCCTGAAAAACAGGTATTTACCTAAATTCCCGTTGAACTTTGCATATCCTGGTTTTTGTTTTAAAATTTCACACGAAAACTGAAACATGGTTCAAGATTGGTCTTCCTTTTCTTTTTTTTCCCAAAATTGTAATTGCATTCCCAAACCTGTGATTGTGCCCGTTTTTTCATCAAAACCTAGAATTCATTTCTGAATCCACAAGAACCAGAAATGGAAATTATCGTGGCTCTGAATATCGCA
The DNA here is from genome assembly GCA_034641835.2 of Pinus albicaulis. NCBI lineage: Eukaryota > Viridiplantae > Streptophyta > Pinopsida > Pinales > Pinaceae > Pinus > Pinus albicaulis. The sequence continues at coordinate 678,734,667 of CM076583.1, forward strand.
CCCCTGAATGCCCCTCAAAAAGATTTAGACTATCTGCCTTTAGCAGATAGAGATTTCCAAATCAAAGACCTCGTCCTTAGTGAAAATCCTCTTCGAATTTTTTTCCACTGCAAAGATAACTACCTGAATGGTTCTGACATTTTTGGACTATGGGAATCTAATCTTCCCATGTATCTTCTCCCCTAAGTCCACATTTTTCCTAAAATAATCCATTATTGCCATGCCAATTATGATCCCATTCAACGAGTAGTCTTGTCCCCGAGTTAAAACATCCTTTTCCCAATAACTGCTCAGTCTATCAACGAAATGTTACAGTTTCAACTTGGTCAAGCCCTGACTCCCCTTTCCATGGGATATTTACTTGAGAAATCAGCCAATTTATCCCAAGAAGAGTTAAATCGCCTTTTCCAAACTTTCATGTTTCCAAAACATCAGCCCAAAGGTCAGCCCAAAGGCCCTCCCCCTTATGTTTATACCTTTTTCACTGATGTGGGCAGGCTTATTTTGAATATGATATCCTCTATAATGGGTTTCAATACTAGTGAATATGTTGATCAATTAACCCTAGTATTTTTGTCAATTTTTACCCCTGGACAGCCCCCTGCTATCAAGTATGATTTTTCTTCCTACATTGCAGATAAAATCCATGATCAGTTCATGAGATTAGAGAATGAAAGAGTGTTCAAATATTCTTCTGTTATATATCATCTCATGCTTTACTATAAATCAGAGAGTTTCCCTTTCTAGGTCAAGAAACTTGATGCCAAAGGAAGTCCTAGGTCTGTAATCTTTTGGTTTGCCATTACTCATAATTCTTCTGATTCTCCTTATTCTTACAATGAGTTCATTGACGTATTTTTACACCCTGCAACCACCTTTTTAACAGGAGTATCTCCTCCTAGGGTCAATATTGACATTAAGAAAATTCTCCAACTCTCAAAGCAATACAGGATATGTGATTAGTACCTATACCGAAATCACACAGAAATCAGAATATATGGATGTGAGTTATGCCCTTTCAAGTTAACAAAATATGTCCCAATGAGGCTCTTTGCCTTAGAATATTTTAGACAGATGAAAAATTCTGATATAGTCCATTTTTGCGATGCAAAGAAAAAAGCTCAACTCAGGATTAAGAGTCAGTTAGGTCCTTTTGTCTGCAATTCTAGGGATGCTGGAAAATAAGCTGAAAGAATCTTAGAATACTATCTCAAATTACAAAAAAGTTTCTACTGGGTACCTTATGACCCAAACAACTTTATTTGTGATAGAAGGACGAAGAAACAATTATCACCATACATTCATTAAAGAAACCCAGAAATTGAACAATATGCCAATATGGATGAATGGATGGAAGGGACATTGATAGAACAGGATAGTGAACAGGTTAGTGTTGAAAATGTTATGAAAGACCTTGAAAAAATTCTTGACCTAGACTCTTTTGGACAGGTGCAAAGACCAGGGATTGGTCCTTCTTCTGCTGGAACTTCCCAACAAAATTTACAAGAAATCAGTGCATTGGCTACAGTAGCATCTAAAGGAAAAGAGAAAGAAGCTGATATACAGGTTACAGAGAAATTTACAATGACAGAACAACCTGAAACATCTAAAGAACAGGCTCAAGTACAGATTTCTCTTACTCAGACCAATGTGGCATAAATGTCAATTTTACAAACTCCTCTCAATGTAGAATAGAGTAAAAAGAGAGATGCTGAAGCAGCTACCCCTATCAGTGGGTCTTCAGAACAGCCTGATGTTAAAAGACAAAAATTAAATCCTCTACCAGAAGTGGAATTTGTTCATTAAATCTCTGATAGTCAGAGGAGAGAAGAACTAGGGAGTCAGCAAACATGTATATTCAATGTAACATCCATTAATTTTCAGAGAAAATAATTACAAAGGCAACAGAGTGTAGAAGTATATTCTTTCAAACCACCAGTGAAAGATGCCTGGGATATTAAAAGGACATTCATAAATATAAAGCCTAGAAATGATCCACTAAGATTTCAAATTTACAATCAATATTTGAAGATGGCTCCTAAGAATCAACAAAGATTGATGTCAGCCTATGACATCCAATAGGGTAAGATGGTAATGAGTCACTTCAAACCCAAAGTGCAGCAGCCTCAAAAAGCTGCATATTATATCAAAACTAATTTGTAAGTCATATCAAAGGATATTCATCCTTTGGATCAAATTGAGTTACACAAACAAACAGGTGAAATGATTTATTCTACTCTGATTGATAAATCAATGATGACCCATAAATTGCAGGATTCTTTGGAGAATACTAATGCACAATTGCAACTTGAAAAAGCCTCCTCTAAGGCTAAGGATAACGGAATAAATACTTTGGATGAAATAATCATTGGATTAGGTCATAATCCTAAATATTTCAAGGGTATAAAAGCCTTGATCAAGAAAAAAGATGATGATATTGCAGCCTTGAGAAAATAACTGAAATTACCAGCCTCGAGACATCCACAGACTGCAGAAATCATGAAGCAAAATTCTGAAGAAGAATTGATGGACTTGCTCTTGAAACTAAATGAGAAACTTAATGAAATTGAAAAAGAGCTTGAAAAGGCATTAAAATACAAGCAACCTAATATTCAGCATCTACAGCAGAAGTAATTACAGGTATATCTACAACAGGTCAGCCAACAGAATTGTCACAGGGCAATACTTCCAATTTAAGTACCGAAGAATTAATAAAGTCAATGGAGGAATTGAAACTCCAAGTGATAGAACTCCAAAGAACAAAGGTACAATTCACCACTTTAGAACAGAAATATGATCTCTCAAAGATAAGCGTTGCAGAGAAAACAAGAGAGGTCAACAGGTTGGAAAAATTGGTTAAAGCATTGGAGAAGGATCTCACATTGGAGAAGCCTTTAAAGTAAATAAAAGAAATTCTTTGGGACAACATCATTCAGTCAATAGAAGATGTTTGGCCATAAATTCAAATAATGTATGAACAAAATGATTTAGTTAAATTGGCTGTGGAAGAAATTCTAAAATCAAGAGAAGAATTAGGAAACATGCCAGAAGAAGCCAATGAACTTATACACTTTTTGAATACTAAGAATAAACATCAACTTGAAGAACTCGACATTCAAGACAGGACAGGAACAATTTTCCCAGTCCTTTATTTTCAGAGGATAAAATAATGGACCTTGAAAGTTATGTTGAGAAATTGAACAAGCATGCTGACAATCAGGCCTGCTCCTCAACCAGTTCATCAGCAGTAGCATTGCCTACAGGCAAAAATATTCATGACAGATTGGAAATTTTTTTATTATCTCCAGTATGAGGTAAATAATTTGTTCCAAATTCAACCTACTTTCTTTAGATATACAGAGATAGATGAAACTCTGAGGAAGCTGCAAAGGACCAGAATACCGGAAGCTAAATGGTGGGAAGAAATGTTAGAACTTTTGTAAAAATTATCCTTACCTGAATTTTTCCTTATTTACTACAGTAAGTCATGATAAGAAAGATAAAAGGATAAACAGAGGTTAAAGTGTATCAGTGCAGATAAAGAGTATCAGTTAAACAGAGCAGCCAACACAGAGTTACTAAAGAGGATAGCAACAAGCCAAATCATAGGGCCTACCTCCAACACATTCTCAAAAGAAGGAAACATCACAACATCAGTTATCATTTCTCTTATCTATGAGACCATCTGTCTCTATTTTTTTGTAAAACACTTATGAGTCTCCTAGATTATATCTCAATTTGTTATGAGATATTTTTATAATTTTTTTTGTATAAATACTCCCTCGATTGGAGTATTGAAGGGGGTGGATTCTTAGACTTTACTGTCACATTGACTATTTTGGAATAAAGTGTTGTTGGAGAAATTTTTTGTGGCCAGCTGGATAAGGAATTGATGCAAAAGACTTTTTACAGGATTCTTGTGTCAGACAACAGATCAATAAGTCATATATCTCTTATGTTTTGAAGTGTTATACTTGTTTATTATATCATTTGTGTCTCATATCTGAATAATTAATGAAAAGGAATAAATCAGAAGGTGCTTAAGTGCAATTTGTTTTTAATCGTTGTTATTCTAAATGTTTACTTTTGAAACTAGTTTAAACAGTGAATTCTTAATTGCTCCTGTTTTTCTAGTTTATGCATTTTGATTATTTGATAAAGAATTCTTAATTTCTCTTTTTTAATAATCATTCAATTTCCCCCTTTTTGAATATGTTGAAGGATTCTTAATTTCCCTTCACCTATTTCAAGTTCATTCCATTCACTTTAGATCTATAATTGTTCCCTATTTAATTACCTTGCCCTGTGAAACCATCTTTTGTTAAGAAACTTAATCCAGTTAAGCCATCTTCTTTGACTCCATTAGCCCAATGGTCTAAATTACTCAGTCTTACCCTTAGCTATTGAATTTCATCACCCAAACTCAATCAAAATCTCTGGACTTTATAACTAGCCTAATATCTTCCAAAACAAAGCTAAATTATACAGAGAGAGCCCTCTCTGGGTATAGATTGGCTAGATTCTGTACCTAAAAGTTGGTTTGGGGTTATCTCGGACTCCTTTCCTCTTCCCAACAACTTCAAGGAAAATCTAAGTGATAACAGAAATAATGGGTACTTCCCAACCTAGTAAGAACTATGACATTTTTCTTCTTAATGTAACCTACAATATTCGGGGGATGAGTTGATGAAAAACCTACCAATGCATGAACTTATATTTCACATGTTTAAATCCATGTTGTGCAAAATTTCAAATCCTATTTCTTGCTCTTTTAAGTTGACAAGTTCTTCTCCATTTCTTTATGTATATGTTTCAATTTCCTTTTTATCATTATTTTTCAAGGTGAAAATTTATTTTTCTTGACGCTCATACTATTTTTAACCTTTTTTTTTTACAACCAAAGCATAGTATTTTTTCTTCTTTCTTCCATTTCCTTCTATGATATTCGATTAGGTTAGGGCATTCTTGTCTTACGAACGTTGAACCACCTCTGCTTCATGCATATGGTTCCACAGTAGACTGGTGTGTAATTTTATTCTTGGCTTGAATATGATGAGAAAATTGCATAGCTTCCATAATATTTTCAAGATGTTTTAGGAAGAAATCATGCTTAATGTCTTCTTTTAATCCACCCATGTAAGCTTCCAACAAATTTTCATCACTTATGTTATCCACCCTTGTGGCCAATATCTAAAATTTGAAATTATAATTTTCAATATCACTGAATTGTTTGATTCTTGTCAATTGAATAAAGTGATATTGTTCCAAACTTTCCTCTATTGTACTTCTAAGTTCCTTGTAAATAAACACAAATTATAATAATAAAAATGGGCTTCATTTTAACTACACATTTATTCCATAGATAAAACTATATTCAAAGTTCAAACTTGCTATGTAAATTATTTTCTTATCATTTATAGTATTGTGTAGTTTAAAAATATTGGTTTATTTTGTTCCCCTAGGTAGAGACCTTTTTTCCTTCAAACTATTAAATTCAACCATGAAAATTCCATACCCTTTGGAGACCATTCATAAGTAACTCCATTACTAGAGTTGAATCCACCTGACAAATGCTTAGTATTGGAAAAATTTTCAACTAGGACATTACCTTTATTTTCATGAGTCCCTTCAAACATTATCAATTTTAGGGAGCCTCATATAGTGCTTATATAATTTTATGTTTTAATTGTTTCATATTTTTCTCCATTTTTCCTTATTTTCATTCATATTTTTTTTTAATTGTACCACCTTTTTTCTATATATCTTTAATTGATCCTTGCATATGTGAAAATTCAACTTTTTGTAACATAGTGTCACTTATTTTCTTAACTTGAATATCTAAATTGAATACTTGATGTTGCATGTCTTTTATTTCTTCACGAGTCATGGTTGAGTTTTCTGGAAATTTAATTGAAGTGAATCTTGGATATTTCTTTGGAACCATGTGAGAAAATTAATAATGCTACTTTTTTACTTCTTTATCACAATTATGGTGAGCTCACTGGATAAAGTTATTGGTTCTAAGGAAAAACAAGTGTCAAGTGCTACAGCTCTATGATATACATGTGGGATCCAACAATAGTACTTGGCTCAATATCTCATGACATTTACTAAGGAGGCTCAACCGTGCCCTTAGTTGTACTATTTGACTACCTGGGAACTAGAGAGTGGTCTCACCAAATGTTGTTCTTTGTGTACTATAGAAATAAGAGGTCTGATTATGTTATCTAACAATGATTTTAGGTTATTTCTATATACTCAAAGATGTGTGGAAGTGATATTATGTATAAATTTATTGTTTGATGCATTATTAATCAAATACATGCTAGTAGGGGTTATAAGGGTTTCAACATATATTCTTTGTGATATTCCCAAATGGGAAAAGTAGGGATATGGTGTATAAACATGGAAATAGTAGTGTATAATATCACATCGATAATGGAAACCAATATGTAGCTTCTTTATTAATCATAGCAACAAAAAAAATGTATAAAATAATGGGTCCCAAACCATACAACAAGAACCACAAGCCTCCAATAGATAAATCCCCTCAATAATGAAGTGTTGCTACTATACCAAAATGCCGAAATAATTCTAAAACGTAGTCATAAGAGAATTGCTACAGCATATGAACATATAAAAGATGAAATGGCTGATATATGTGTCAATATATAATACAATGAATATCAAGGCTCTATACAACCTCCAATAAGAACCCAAGAGGGTTTTCATAAATACACCAACATACAAGAAATGAACCAAATCCCTAGGGCTAAAGATTCACTGCAACTAAATAGTTGGAAATATGTGGTTAATATTATGTAGAAAATAATGTATCCTCCTCCAATAGACTCTCCAAGTTAAAGGCTAATCCCCTCACTCGAAAACCTTCTCCCCAATTGGTGTATTGAAACCACCCCTGCAACTCCTCCCTAAAATAACGCAGTCCAAGAATGAAACTGCGATGTAGGGGAAAATGATAGTGTAGCCTGGTGCCAAATGCTGCAATAAGGATCAAGGGCCTTCCTTACTAGCCTCCCAATGGGAGGAAACCTTCCTCCACTAAAATCTAGCTCAGAAATCACCCAAATGTATTCTCCACTGCTGCAACCTACAACACAACACAACCCTATGTAGAAAGTGTGATATAGATGAAATATGGAGCTTGGCCTAGTGTCCAAATGTGGAAATGTGGTGCAATCACTTCTCTTGAGTAGGCACTCAAAGTCCCCCGAGCATGAAGGTGGGATTCCCACTTGGGAATACCCTGTGCTAAACAACACTGCAGTCTTAGCTAAATAACTGAAGAGAGAAAACAAGACGACCATATCAAAATAATAATCAACAACATGTCCTCTGAGGCTGCCATCCCCTTCCGTATATAAGTGGTGAGATTACTCACCCTTGGCCCCACTCATTAAAGCCACTACTTCCACGCATGGAGTCTCCCTCCAAAACTGCGTTGTCCCATAATGAATGTCCACTCCTCCATGATAGCATTGTTGATTTGGTAAAAGTTGACCCAGTCTACATGCTCCAACCCCTTTTCACACATAATGGTGCTTTATCAAGCCACTAAAGTGATCTCCATTAACATTATCAGTGATTTTATTCCTACTAAGGATATTTATGGGTCTCCATAACCTCTTATTCATCAAACTAAGCAGTAAAAACAAAAATTTAATATTCCAACTAGCTTATAGCTAATTGGGAATATTACAGTCCTCCCCTCCCAAATGTTGCTTATCCTCAAGCAACTGTAAAGGTGAGTGCTGCAACTCTTCTCCTCCTTCATTGGTGACACCTCCATGTGATAATATCTCCTGATAAGCTAAGTTTCTTCCAGTCCATCCCTCCATGAAATGATCCTCCCAAGTACTCATGAGATACAAATGATTCACCCCATAAGGAAGAAAAATAACCAATGTAGCAATCATAGTTTTCCCAAATTTCTCCCTGAAACATGAAGCATAAGAAACATGGAGAATATATCTCCCAATTGGCATGTTCAACCCTTGCATCCTTCCTCCAATTATCTCCACAATAAGAATAAGGACATCATCAATGTATGGGATCAAAACCAAGGATGCATAACCTGCCATATGTAATCCCAGAGGTGGATAATAGTCCCACATGTGGAGCCAGCACAATATATCTCCTGAATGACTGGTTTCCCCACCACTTACTTGCTTCCATAATCTTCTCAAATTATTTGAGAAGGTGAGAAATTTTTAGTGCCTTTGGTTCACACTCAGAATGATATGTCATCTCCCTATATCCTCCTAGGGAGTGGCCATGCTCAACATTGTTTATGGCCCCAAGTTGACCATGAAGTTTATGAGGAAGAATACTTCCATTTGGAGCAATGGCCTGCACATGTATGGTAAAGGAATGCAAATATTCATCATATAAATCATTATGCATACAAACATGATCCTTACCATATGATTTTATCACACCAATGGAGTGGCTCATAGATAGATCCCCTCTCATTCTCAAAGAGGAAAGAGGTGGCTGTGATAACTCCATTAAATATTTATGTGTCTCCTCCATCTCAACATGATCCATGCATCTCCTCAAATGCTGATATATTTCCTCTTCAAATCCCTCCCAAGTATACCCCTCCATGATGGTATGGTATGCTCTCATGTAATAGGTGTGGCTGAAGAGAAAATCTTCATGTGCTACTTGTAACAACTTATTCTTGAGCTTGGATGATCTAGATAAGAATATCCTAATACGAAAGTAGATGACCCCATATCTTACTGAATATCCCTCGTCCAGTAGCTGGTCATCAAGTATCATGCAAGTAAAAAGATCCTTGGAATCATCCACCAACAACTAGGATTTCCAATATGGATCTATCCTTCGTAGTGACAACATTGATGATCTATCATGTAAAACATCTGTCATATGGCTGCCCTCTTCTTTGACATCTTTTAATATCCCAAATGGGGAAATTTCTGCAATGCCGGGAATATCTTGAGATATTCCTATTTTCCAACTCCTGGAGTATTAACAATCAACATTGAACTATTTCAGAGATTGACTGTAGGGGAATTTACTAGATATGTCACCTTCACAAGGAAGGATGAGATCTAGAGGCTACCTGGCCCTCTAGCAGACTCAGCGAATAGAACTTGTCAAGAGCTAATAATTCCCTTCAAGTAATTTCTGCAACCGCTGCCCATGAGGACGCTGTATAAGGAAGCCATTGTGAAAATAAGGAAATCCAATGATGGGATGCTTTAGAATATGTTTGGTAAAAACTCCCTGCATAATATAAGTTCAAAGAAATAACCTTAAGCAGGTTATTTAGGTCTCCCATCAACAAGTATACCAAAATAATGCTCATGGAGAGAATCTTCAGCAACATGAAAACTTCAATATGAACAACAATGAAGAATGCATCATATAATGTCAGAAGAGTAAAAATATAATACATAATGTGTAGCAGCAAATATTATACAAGATCCTTGAGGAAAAGACCTCTCAAGGTGAGTGCAAATCAACCTCTAAGGAAAATGTGCATAAACAAGAGAATACATTGTTGCATAAACTCAGCTACTCTATAACTGCACATTTTATAGGGGAAAATGACTGCAGATTGAAATATACAAGATGATGTGACAATATGAGCTCAAATAAAGAAGGGGGAGCGAGATCTCAACCCCATAAAACACATAACATAAATCCTTTAAGAGGATTGGCTGAAATACATTAAACAGAAAAATGTCAGAGTTGCAGTGTAGCTGCTGCAACTCAAATATAATACAACATAGGAGAAGGAAGTAGATGTTGCAATAAACCATGATACCTCCTCCAATGGTCTCCAAGGTGAAGGGGCTGATCCCGTCACTGAAGATTGCACTCCCTAGTGCACAAAATAAACTCCTCCAGCAAACCCTCTCTAAATATAACGCTGTAAGAAGAAGGGACTGTGCTGGGCATGAAAGAAAACATATGGCCTAATGCCAAATCTGCAATAAAGCTCTGATAAGGTCCTTTGCTGATATCCTAGAGAAGGAATGAGCTTCCCCTCTAAAAAACAACTCTGAAAGTGGTGATGAAGGTCCCTCACTGCAACACCAGCAACTCCAACATTCTCTTGCTGCAAGAACAGCAGTAGCTGCAAATGACTGATTTGGCCTCAAGCCAAGATGTGAGGAAGATGAAGAAAAATCTCTCAATGGCCTCCCATGGAAGAGAAGGGCATTCCTAAACAACAATCCCTCTTGTGCTAAGCAACACAAAGTTGAAGAGAGCTTCGACCTCCAAATTCTTTCTCCAAAGATGATCCCCAACAATGGCTCTCCTTCATCTTTTATACAAGGCATGCTTCCTTGCCATGGAACCCACTCACATTAGGGTTTCTCCCATTTTGAATTTCCCTCCATCCAACTACGCAATCTTCTTGTGCAAGCTTCCCCTCTTAGGTACGTTGTTGATTTTGGTCAACCATGGTTTATCTCACTTGCTTTTGGCCCTTTTCACACTTGGGCTCCTAACCTAAACCACTTAAGTGACTTTTTGCACCTTAGGAGTGTTTATTAAGTTGCTACATGGGCTCCCTCACCCAATTTATTACTTTTATTAAAATAAAAGAAAAATTAATGTTCCAAATAATTTATTGCAAAGTTTGGAACATTACACATCTCCCATGCCAAAGTCACGTACTGGGATGCTGCTATCCTCCCTCTACTTCTCCTCCTGTAGCTTCCGATGCTCAAGTAAAGGTTAAATATTTGGGAGGTTAGTCTTCCATGGGAAGCTATCACCTATCCAAAAATTCCTGGGTTTGGCCAAAGAATGCATGAGTAGCCACCATCCTATACCATATGTGGAAGGTTTCTCCCCAAGTGAGAACATCTTTTGAGCCTCCAAAGTCAAGGAATAGTCTCCTTGAACCATGATAGTGTCGTCCTCCATCCATGTAGCATACTCTCTCAACTCAATATGTGGTGTGAGATTGGGTAATGATGATAGTGGGAGAATGTCTCCCTCCTCCTTGAGTCTACTCTAGACTCTCTGAACTATGCCATGACTTCCCAATGTTCCCACTCCTCCTAGATATATGAGTGGTGCCACATGTTGTGAGATGTTTCTCACAATCTCCTAGTCAAGTGGCCTCCCAGGTGGTTTTCCACAAAATAGTAATGTATCATATGCCAAAGTCATATTCATAATAGATGGGACTATCATATCCTTGCTTACACTGTGAAAATCTAACTCTGTTTTCTATGTAGAAGATGTCTGATCTTGATTGGAACCTTAAACCCTCAAGGTCAAGTACTTTGGTACTCCTCTTAATGATGCAAGGGCCCCTAAAATTGGATAAAATGCTCCATTCCAACCTCCTGGTGGTGGTGGATCATCTCGTTCTAACCCAGCATTGTGAGCTCCTTCTGGTTCTTCTTTTTCTTCCTCCTCATCATCTGAAAATACCTTTATATAGTGTTCCCTTCTTGCTACACATCTATGTCTGGGTGCCCATGATTCTTGGCATGTGAAGCAAAGATTATTTCTCCTAAAATATCTTCGGACATCATCAATAAGAGGTAATTTTTTTTGGCTCTCCTTTGAAAGAGGAGCCTTCTCATCTTTTCCCTTGGATGGAAAATTGGGCTTTTTCTGAAATGTTGCCTTTGCTTTTGGCAATGAATATTGTAGATCTATAACACTTTCAATGGCATCTTGAAGGGTAGTGGTTTTGGTATATTTAACCAACTCATGTAGAGGTTGTGCTAGCCCATCAATAAACATATAGACCCTCCTTACTACAGATAAATCAGGAACCATAACAGAAAGTTTTAGAAATTCAGAAATGTAAGTTTCTAGATTACCTGATTGTTTGAGCTTAGGTAGCCCCATGAAATGCACCTCTGGGTCTCTTTGATCAAAACTCTCCACCAATCTCCTTGTGAACTCTGAATATGCAGTCACATTGGCATGACCTAATGTAGAAAAACCCTGAAACCACCAATCATGTTTTCCACCCTCAAGGTGCAGCGCTGCATTTTGATGGCCTCCATATCTGGTACTTGGTTTAGCTGGAAGTAGATGTCTAGCTTCTCTACCCATGATTTGACAGTGCATTTTGATGACCCATCAAATTTGGGTAAGAAAATTTTTCCCATAGTCCAGTGTAGATCATGATTCTGTAAGAAATCCTCCACCTATATGGTGATGCCGGGGTCTCCTATTGTCCTTGATTTTACAGAACTCTTGAAAGCTCAGATGGTCTTTGAATCTCCGAGATTGAGACTCATACTCAAGAAAAAAATCTTCAAGATTTTATTGTTCTTGAAACCCTCCATTTCCCACTGTTAAGAATGTAGGCATTCTAGAGCTTTGGGAAACCTGATGATTCACTGGTTGATCACTCCAGTGATGAGAAATGTCGAAGCCTTCTCCATGTAGAAAAAATTTAGGGGATTCTTTGTGTCTATCCATCCTCATCTCCTTTATTTCTCTTGCAATGTCCTACATAGTTTGAAGAAGAAGCTTAGGATACTCCTTCTCCTCATCTCCTCCTAAAAAAAAGGTTTTACCCTTGTCTTCCTTATCATCTATATAATCATACTTACGGTTTCTTCTGAGATACCTCTTCTCTCTATTTGTGAGAGGATATCCTTCTTCTGATGACATATTGTCTTAATATGCATAGGCTAAGCCAAGATTATGCTCTGATGTCACTATAATATTCCCAAATGGGAAACACAGGAATATGGTGCATAAACATGGAAATATCAGTGTATAATATCACATCAATAATGGAGAACAATAAGGAGCTTATTTATTAATCATAATAGCAGAAAACATTTACAAAATAATGGGGACCAAACCATACACCAAGAACCACAAGCCTCCAATAGATAAATCCCCTCAATAATGAGGTGTTGCTACTATACCAAAATGCTGGAAAACTGCTACAACGCAGTCATAAGAGCTCTGCTACAGCATATGAACATAAAAAATATGAAATGGTTGATATATGCCTCAAGAGATAATATATAATGAATATCAAGGCTCTATACAACCTCCAACAAGAGCTTAAGAGGGTTTTCAGAAATACACCAATATACAAGAAATGAACCAAAGCCCTAGGGCTGAAGATTCAATACAACTAAATAGTTGGAAATATGTGGCTAATCTGATGTAGAAAATAATGTATATTCCTCTAATATACTCTCCAGTTTAAATTTTTATCCCCTCATTGGAAAACCTTCTCCCCAGTTGGTGTATTGGAACCACCCCCACAGCTCCTCCCTAAAATAATGCAGTCCAAGACTGAAACTGCGCTGTAGGGGAAAATGATAGCGTGTCCTGGTGCCAAATGTTGCAATAAGGCTCAAGGGTCTTCCTTACTAACCTCCGAATGGAAGGAAACCTTCCTCCACTGAAATCTAGCTCAGAAATCACCCAAATGTATTCTCCACTGCTGCAACCTACAACACAACACAACCCTCTACAGAAACTACAATGTAGATGAAAGATGGAGCTTGGCATGATGCTAGAATGTATAAATTTAGTGAAATCACTTCTCCTTAGTAAAAACTTAAATTCCCTCGAGGATGAAGGTGGGATTCCTGCTCGGGAACACCCTGTGCTAAACAACACTGCAGTCTTAGCTAAACAGCTGAAGAGAGTAAACAAGTCTTAACAGACCATATCAAAATAATAATCAACAACATATCCTCTATGGCTTCCATCCCCTTCCTTATATAAGTGGTGAGCTTCCTCACCCTTGGCCCCACTCATTAAAGCCACTACTTCCATGCATGGAGTCTCCCTCCAAAACTGTGTTGTCCCATAATAAATGTCCACTCCTCCATGAAAACGTTGTTGATTTGGTCAAAGTTGACCCAATCAACATTCTCCAACCCATTTTCACACATAAGGGTTCTTTATGAAGCCACTAAAGAGATATCCATTTACATTAGCAGTGATTTCATTCCTACTAAGGATATTTATGGGTCTCCATACCCTCTTATTCATCAAACTAAACAGTAAAAACAAAAAATTAATATTCCAACTAGATTATAGCTAATTGGGAATATTACATTCTTCCCTTACAATGGTTTTATCCATAAAATGATAGATAATTGTGTTATTTAAATATGTCAAAACATGTCTCTAAAAAATATTTAAAATGAGATTTCTAACTTTAGGAAAATCTCTCAAAATAACTAAAAAGACACTAGTATAAACCCCAACTTCCACAAGATATATATTATAAAATGTAATGATTTAAAATAAAAAAGTTTTTCTCCATGTAATTCGTTGTTTCATATCAAAATTATGAAAAATTCATTCTAAAATCTCACTTGTAATTAAGGAATGGAAAATCCCCAAAACCAGAAAGCATTTGCGAGAATTTCTTGGGTTGATAGGGTATTATCGATTTTTTTTTAAGAATTATGGGAGAATAGAAGCACCTATAACAACATCACTGAAGAAATATGCATTTTCTTGGACTCTAGAAGAAATTAAGGCCTTTGAACATCTTAAAGAGGCAATGTGCCAAGCACTGGTCTTAGCTACGCTAGACTTCACAAAAACCTTTATTGTAAAATGTGATTCCTAAGGAAATGGAATTGGTGTTGTTTTAATGCAAGAAGGAAGACCCATTGCTTTTGAAATTCGTCCAAACAAAGGAAAGTATTTACAAAAACCTACTTATCAGAAGGAAATGTTGGAAATACTACATGCACTTAAGCTGTGAAAATGTGAAGTTGGGAAACACTTTTTGCCCTTTCTTGACGTTAAAAATTGTAATTTTCTATGTTTTTCAACTTCAACTCCACTAAACTCATATTTTTGTTGCAAATTATGCTTTGACATAAAAACAAGAATTGTAGAGAATTGTCTTACCTCCATACACATTTTTATTTTTTTTAAATATTGACATATAGAGGGGTAAATTTCTTGTTTACTAACTGCATATACTTGAAATTTTCATGCAAACATAAATAGTCACTTTATGATCCCTAAATTTTTTTAGGGAAGGTTATTCATTTTTTGGAAAAAAACCATATCATCATAATCTGCATATATTGCACTAGTGCACAGACTATTTTTCGGTAATTTTCGGATTAAATCACTATTTTTTATTATTTTTTGAAATGGAAGAAGAAAAAAAAACAATGATGTTTTAGTACATTTTATGATCCCTAGATTTTCTTTTCAATGTGATCGTCAATAAGAAAAATGAGAGTACCCTTTTGAAGTAGACATGGAGAGGAATTGCAATATGATTTTTCTGAATTTTTTGGTGTCGTCATTTTAAAGTTATTGAATTTTCATTCAGTGAAATTTTTCGAACAATGAAATTCCACAGTGACATAGTTTAGTAAGAAATTAATAAAAAATTGAATTTTTTAATGAAACTCCACAAATCTCACATCATCAGAAACTAGATTTAGAGATGAATCTAATGGTACTTTGTTTGACATATAACATTTTGTTTTGTAGGTGTTCCATCCCTCCAAATTTGCAGGTTCCTGAAAACTGCAAAATTTTCTTAGTTTTTCGTTGACCAGAAACTCTCGGCCGAGATAATGTCTCGGAAGAGACATTTATAAAACTCTCGACCGAGAGTTTAACCCGCCTAAAGTTACATTTAACCACGCGGCCAAACTCTCGGCCGAGAGTTTGCACCTGAGAGTTTACCCACCAAAAAAATTATAGTTTAAATTCTAAGATGAGTGTTTCAAGATTAATTTTAGGATTGATAAAAAAACTCTATCTTCCAAAAACTATATCTTTGAAATAATAACAAACCAAAACCTGAAAATTTGACCACCTATACTATTTTATTATTACATAGGATATATCTCTAAAATTATAAAGAACTTGAAGCTAAAATTTTGATGATCTATATTTTGATATTTTTCCTAAAGGTCCTCAAAATTTCAGTGTTTGAACCTTTTCAGAAAAATATTTATATTGAAAATCCCAAAATGTTTTGTTTGAAGAAGAAAAAACCTAGGATCATAGTTGTAATACCAAATGATATGAATCAAATTCATTAAAAATGTTTAGAAATTAATTAATACAACTCACTTCGAGGGGAAACCCTATTTTACAATGATCCAATTCGAATACAAGATATAATTATTTTTTAAATGAATCTTTGTTATTATAAATAGGAGATAAAGTGACATAATGTAACCTACTACTAGATCAACATAAGCATAAAAAATAAAAAAATAATGAATGCTTATTAGGACTTTAACTTAAGATCCAGAATGCCTCGACAATCCAAATCTTTGATAAACCCATCATATTGAGTGTTTATTTTAAAAAATTATCGCTTAGAACTTGTTTATTTGGGTATGTGGATGAAAATACATAAGGCCTATCCATGTCCTCATATATTTTCACAGTCTTCCTTAGTGATTTTTTTCAACTATTCCTTGGCCTCAATAATAAAGGAGTGACCCTTATGTTATTTGGGTACATAGATGAAAATACATAAGTTCTGTCCATGTGCTAATCTATCCTTGATCCTCTTTTCTTTGTGTCTTTCTTTTGCAATTCTTGGGCCTTAACCTTAATAAGAGATAGTGATGAGTTTTGTAGTTTGAAATGTGAATTTCAACTTGCTTAAAGTAATGGTTGTATATAATGTACTTAATACTCTCCATGTTATGTTGAGGATATGGGGTACTTTTTGAAAACACCAAATTTCATTACAATTAGTTACTCTTAATACCTTTACAAACTTGCTACCAATTATTTAATACATGCAAGCAAACAAGGGAAGCTTATGGAAAAAATCATGAAGTTAAAATGACATCATAAATTATAATTATAAGCTTATGCAAACAACATTGGATATATTAGAAAGTAATAAAATCAATGATATAAACATTATTAGTTCAAATCAATTCATAGGTAAATTCACGAAGACATAGCTTTCTAGAAAATTTCCACCATCTCGTTGTAAAAACGGATGTTCTATCCAACCATAGATTCTTTGTTGCGCCAATTTTCTCTGCAATAGAGCCCACCATCAAGTTGAGATTATGAATCAAGAATGTTCAATCATTCTTATATTTGACTTTATTTCTCTTCTCACAATCCAATTCTCAAGTTCATAGTCAATTTTCAATATATAACAATCTCCATCCACATATTTCTTTTCCCATTAACATGCACAACCCAAGGAATGGTATCCCCTTCTTTGTCCAATAGTCCTTTGGAGTATCTCATTTTCCTCAAAAAATATAACTTACTTTGGCAAGGAAATCTCATTGTTATAATTCCAAGGATTACCAGTTGTAGCTAAATTTATTAAATAACCATAATTATCATTCCATACAATCACATTTCTCTCATATTTCATAATTCTAGATTTTTTTAACTTGATTATATTAAGTGTATGGTTGTTCTAGCTTAGGGAGAAATTCTCTCAAATTTATCTTATAAATTGGTATTTTGAGTTTCCATTGACTTCAAGGAGAATGGATATTCAAATAAAGTTCAAAATACCATTCCAGTATGAGTTACCATTTGTTGACAACTCAAATTCAAGTGGATTGGTAATTCAACCATTGTGATCTATTTTTAAGTCAAGTTTTCTTCCCATAAGGTAAAGTACCATATCATTAATGCATAAACTATCACAACGAGTTGTAATTCCCTCTTTTTAATTATTTTTACATACCATAAAATATATGTTTGGGTCAACAATCTTAAGAATGAGTGCGCTAGTAACTTAGTAGTTGGATGTTTTCTTCACAATTTGGTTTCCATTAAAATTTAAGTTTCTTCTTTAGAAAGAATGTAATGGGATGGGAAATATTAGAAAAGTTTTATGTGAATCTCTTGTATTTTTTAGTGAGCCCTATTACACAATTTTTTGGTCATCTAACCTACTATCATTAGATGGACCCAAGTACACCATGTAAGACCAATTTTACCCTAAGTAAAATTGCTTTCACTATGTAAAATAACTTAATAAAACACATTTATTAGGTTGTTTATGGTCTAAACGGGAAACCCCAAAAGGAAATATTAAACAAACCTATATTTGTTTGATTTTCCTCAAGGAATAATTAATTAAACAATAATTTAATTATTATTCCTGGTCATGTTTAACCCAAAACAAAGAAATTAATTAGATAAATCTTTATTTATCTTATTATTTTCTAGGAATAATCATTTAAATCTTATTTAAATAATATTCCTTGTTAAATATGACTAAATCACCCATAAATAATTAAATAAATCATTATTTATTTGATTATCATTCAACCACTTCCTTAAAATGATAAATAAATCATTTATTTATTTATTATTTACAAATAAAGGGATTTGACCCAAGTCAAATATTTTTTCCCTACAATAAATATAATAGAGTATTCCATAAAAGGTGGATCTAGATTTGGTTAATGTTATTTTAATCATGCACCAAGATCTAGAATGACCCAATATTTTGTTATAAATAGGAGGGTTTTTCCTACCATTCTTCACCTTTTGTTGCCTATTAGATCACTCTGGATCTATACTCTTGGTCTGACTTTGAGCCATTATCATTGTCAAATTTTCCATTATTTGATGTGTGAGATCCCTTTGAGTTCTATCTTTGTCTGGGTTTTCCACACCAACAGGAGAGAAATGCTAGATCTGAAGTGCTGAGGACTTCCAAGAACCCATCCCATTGAGGAGAATTGGAAACACCTTCTTGTTTTCCTCCTAGCACTTTTCTTGATCAACTAACTGCAGATCTGAAGATATTGGCAGCTATATTTGATGTTAGGGCTATAAGTTATGTGTAGCTAAAGTGGTATTTTTTCGTACACTTCGACAAAATATTCATACTAACAACTGGCGACTCCACACGGGTTTTCAATTACGACCGCTATCGTTTTTCATATTCCTACATATCCAGCTACTTCAGACCCTAGGGTTTCTTTTCAGCTTTTTTTTTTTCCTATTTTTATGTTGTTTTTCACCTATAAAACCCTAAAACATTAAAATTTCTAACTTCCGCGTGTTTCTGGACCTATTGCGTAGGTGACAGACATCAGCCGCAACTGAGACGACAAATTTTTCAAAAATATGCCCACGGACACTGACGGAGCTTTGGTCCTTGCCTTCGACCCGAAGCTGGCGACACAACATCGAGTCGCACATTTTCAGCCATTATACGCGGCCTACACGGAAACGGTCGGGCTGCGACCTGCCCGGTTTTACGCTATTTTACGCATTTTTTGGGTTTTTACGAAGCTTGTCGGGGGTTTTCCGGCCCTTTGTCTTACTTGGGTTTAGACACATTTCTTGCTCTTGTTTTCTTATCTAAGTGGGAACGTAGCCCCCCTAGGGCTTCTAGGGCTTTAATGCCCTCCACTTTTTCAGTACCCTCCACTTTTGGTGGAAGAGTTTTAACTGTTTCAGGTGTCTGTTTTTTCAGAGTTTCAGCCGCCCCTTTTTCAGATCTGATACCTCCTTTTCAGATCCCTTTTAATCAACTCTTCTCCCTTTCAAATCACCTCCTGAAGTTTTGTTTGGATCTACCTTTAGGGCCTCCTCCTTGTCCCTTCTGCTTTTTGCTGATTTCCTCCTTTTTTTTATACAACCACCTTGCCTCTACCTCTAGGCTGTGTTCTGCACCTCTTTTCAGCAGATTTCTCCTTTAGATCCCTGTCCCTCCCGACCTTAGATCTATTGGCCTCTTTTTAGTGTGTTTTGACTAGATTTTTTCCCTCTGTTCGACTAGTTTTGAGAGACCTGCCTTTTCGGGTTAGATCGATGCATTGTTAGCTGTTAATTTTCTGTTATTTCAGCATTATATACTGTTCTCTGCACATTTATTTTCAGTTACGCAGCACACTTTTTCTTTCACTCTCAAAATGTCTGGGTTTAAAAATTAAAATTAACGCACGCCACACACTCACCCTAAGTGAAGAAGAGCCTGGTTAACACCGCCAGGCAAAGACTTTAAAACATTGTAATCACTTGATTCTCCACCTCCCTGCCTTTGTTGGTCGTTCTTCTTCCCCTTGTGCCATGTTTTTGTTGTCACCATTGCGCCCCCAAGGCACAGAACCCGGAGACTTCTTGGCCTTCACCCTCAGTTTCCAGTCGGTCGACCTACTCCTTCCTGCCGTCGTCGAGTTAGTCCTCCTCCGAGTCTGCACTCTGACTCCTCTTCTGATTCATTGGGTTCTCCTTTTACTTCTGGTTCTCTGCCTGTCACCTTCACTATGTCTGGTCCAGGGCTTAACGCTAGCGGTAATACTGACCCTAATGTCGGGACTACTACTAGCGGAACCGCCACAGGAACTACCTCGGCTACACCCTTGCTCCCTTACATGGCAGGCCTCAGCCTCCCCGATTTCAATCAGTTGATCAATGACCCTATCCGCCACGATGTTGGTTGGCATGCTATGCCAACCAAGCTCCCCTCCGACATCCCTAAGTTCGAAGGCCTTGCTGGAGAATATCCAACCAACCATGTCCGATCTTTCCACATGTGGTGTTCCTCCAATTCCATTACCAATGATTCCATCCGTCTTCGGTTGTTCCAACACACGCTTACGGGCGAAGCTTCTAAATGGTATGTTGACCAGGCCACCTCTTCCCATACCACCTTTGCGACCATTGCCCAAGCCTTTTTGTCTTATTTCCAGCTCCCTCTCCGATATGACACTGGTACAGAGCTTTTGACGTCTTTCCATCAATCCTCTTCGACCCGCCTTTCCACTCATGTCCAGGAATGGAGGAGAAGACGGAGCTTATGTCGAGCTCCCACCTTCAAAGATCGGATTTATATGGACTGGTTCCTTCACACTCTCTTACCTCCCATTGGCAAAGATGTCGCCTCCCATTTCCCTCATGCCGGCCGCCCTCAGGCCGCCGCCAAGAAGCCATGGCCGTCTACGCTCGGTACCGGGCCATGTTTATACCGTCCTTCCTGACCTCCCCAGGCCCGGTGGCGCTAATGCCTAGGGGGCATCTCATTCCGCCGACGGTATCATTGGAGCCCTTTCTCATCCGTATGCTCAACCTCCTATGGGATATGGTCTCCCTCCGGGAGGGGCCAACACCTCTAGCACTGTTCCCCCTCTAGGTAGCATGTATCCAGGATACGGAATGCCTCATCCTTTTGCCCAACCTCCTACTTACCTCAATGTTTCCCAACCTAACCATTATCTTTATCCACAGCCTGGTGCTCCAGCTCCTCCAACATTTGCACTTCCACCCCCTTTGCTTCTCAACCCCAGCAACAGCACCTACAGCCCCCTCCAGGGCAAGTATTTGCACAGCAGGGCGCGAATAATCCCCCTTCCTCTCAAAGAAGGCGGAAAGGCAATCAAAATCCATCTGCCCCTGGTACTCATGGACCCAATCCTCAAGGTCTAGACCCTAACATTGCTAACCAGCAACAGGGCACTCAGCCCAAGCTGGACAGGCCTATTCGCACAAATAAGCCTTGTTCGTGTTGCGGTGTTTACGGTCATTACACTCACGATTGTCCCCTTCTACCACAAGTGCGACAGATGTGGGAGTCTCAAGCCACATTGCGAGGACAACATGCCTCCCCTCATGCTCCCCCTAATGTGGCCACTACTCAATCGGCTGTGTTTACCGATCCTTTCCCCCAGCAAGGATTCGTGGCTGCCCAACCACCTGATGGACAGGTCGCCACTCAACCTTCCCCTTTTGGTTCCTCCAATTACCAGATCCTCATGTTGAACTCTGATCCATCTCCAATTGTCGACCTTAACCTTCAAACTCGTCTCGCCAGTACCCCAAGCCTCCCGCTCAGTCTGCCTCTGAGTCCCCTTCTTCGGGTTCTACAGAGCCTCTTTCAACATCCAATGGTCCCTTACATATCCCTCAACCCAAAGTTGAGGTTCATACCAAGATTCCTAAGGGACCATTACGCCAAAATGCTGCTCCTGGTCGAGCTGCTCATTCGTATAGCATAGTAGATGATTTGGCGCAGTCTCCTGCTGCCATTTCCACATTGGAACTCCTCCAATCGTGCCCTTCCCAAAAGAAGGCTCTACTATCTGCCATGGGCGCTATGGATCCTGCTGATGACCAAATGATTGTTTTCGATGCCCATCAATCAGAACATCCTCCCCTTCCTGCTTCCGTAGCCTTCCAAATCCCAGTCAAAATCCGGAATGCTAATGTTTCTCAGTGTATAATTGATGAGGGGGCATCCACCTATGTGATGTTCGCTTCGGTTTGGAAGCAACTTGGATCTCCTGAGTTGGCCCCTTCCACGATCACCCTTCGAGGGTGGGATGGCCGCGCCTCCCAGCCCATTGGCCTCTTCCGTAATTTTCCTATCACTCTTGCGGGCAAGACTGTTTGCGTTGACGTCGAAGTCATCGACGCCCCTCTAGATTACAACATTCTCTTGGGGTGAAGCTACACCTATGCCATGTCTGATGTCCCATCCGTGGTTTTTTGCAAGATTTCTTTTCCTCATAATGGGAATATAGTCACCGTCGACCAGTTGACATATCATGAGCCAAAGTCTCAGACCTCCCCTGAGACGAACATCTCTTCTGTAGCCAATAAACAAACCATCGATTCCTTGACCAGTGTCTCTCCCGGCGTCTACAAAGACTCCTCTTTACTTGGAACTTTCCCTGGTTTCGCTCCTCCTCATGTCTCTGATTCCAGCTTATCGAATGTTTGCATGATGCAATCGTCTCGGGCTGCCCTTAAGCAGCCCGCTTCGGTTAGTCAGCAACCTCAGACTCAACCTTGCCCACTGCAACCCGCTCCTAGCCATTCATCTCAGCCAGCCAAACCTCCTCCTTCTGGCCCTCCTCCTATAGCTGGTATCCCTGAACCCCTCTATCCTCCTGGGTCGGTTCCCCCAGGCCTCAACCATCTCAAAGCCATCCCTTCTGGTCATTATCCTACTGGTCAGATACATTTCCTTGCTCCCCCTCCCGGAGTCTATACAATCCCCATCATGGCCACCCTCTCTCTCCCCAACCTGACCCTGGGTATACCCGTCTGGTACCTTGACCCTCCAGCCGCTACCCCACCTAGTCACCCCAAACCCTACCTTGCTTTGACACCAGTTCAACCAGTCCCCCTCGCTTCCTCCATTGCCACTGTGCCCCCAACACCTCCACAGGACCCTTCTCCTGTCGTGACGACTCCCCGGAAAAAAGGTAAAGCTCGCAAGGGGGCATCCAAAGACAAGGCCATCCCGACTGACCCGGCCCCTCCTTCGCCTGCAAAGCCTTGCGCCTTGTGTGATGTTGTCGGTCACGCCACCCATACTTTTTCTGAATTGCCCCATATTCAACCCATGGTTAAAGTCATGTTCCTTGAGTCTATGGTCCTTGAAGCCTCTGTTCCTTCCTCGTCCGTAACCAAGAACCCCAATATTATCCGCACCAACAAACCCCGTGCTCTGTGCAGTGTCCATGGCCATTACTCCCACCATTTTCCTCACCTGATGCATTACCACGCCTCTTTAGAGGTAGTTTGAGAGTATGAGGTTGAACAAAATCAATCTGCCTCTCCCATACTTGTGGAGTATGCTTCACATCAGTCTGAGGATCCACCTGCTCCCATCGACATTCCCCCCCCTGATGTCCAGATGTCGGAGCCTACTACCACCATTTTATACCTATCATCATCCCTGAGACCCTCGGGGAACATTCCCTCGGATTCCTCCCCTATTGTTTCGCTCGACCCCCCTTCAGCGACCACCCTGGGCTCAACATCTTTTGACCATCTATTTATCCGTTCCTCTGTCATCCCCCGTGACGATCCGTATATTAGCCTTTCTTCCTATACAGATGATCTAGGTAGCTTTCCCGCGTCATGTGGTTTCCCTTCCTCTCATCATCCCCTCTTTTCCCGTCAGGATGCCCTCTTGGAAGCCTTCTCCACCCATGACCTCATCCTTCCCGCCCATAAACGGGATAACACCACTCGTATCTATGTTGACCTCCGCAGCCCGAGTCCCAGCCATACCTCCTATAGCCCTCCTATACCACCACCTATTTCGTTTATGAGTCATAGCCATCCTGCCCATCGCACTCCCTCCGCAGCTGCTGCTCGATGTCTACTATACACTCACGCTGCCGTCATTGTTCCTCCTCCTCCCATTTTTTGTCTTGTAACACTATTCCGCAGGACCTCCCGTCCCCACCCTATATCGGTTACACCGATGGTGCAAGTCGTTACTCCCGGAATCTAGCCTCGGCAGGTTGGGCCATTTTTACCCCCTTGCATGCCCTTGTTCTCTCGAACTTGGTCTGCATTGGTACTGCCACCAATAATCAGGCCGAATATGATGCAGTGTGTGGTCTCTTAGCTGATGCCCTCTCTCTTCGCATCCTCCATCTGCATGTTCGTTTAGATTCCATACTTCTTGTCATGCAACTAAATGGTGTCTATCGTGTGCATAATCCTATCCTCTTTAGACGATATTTACGAGTGAAACTCTTGATATGTGAATTTGAAACCATAACTTTCAACCATGTACCTCGAGAACAAAATCACTATGTAGATAGCATTTCAAACCATGTTCTAGATTGGCATTTATCACATGCATTTTATACAAGACAATAACATTCATAATCACCAAAAAGATTCATATCCATAATATGTGTCGCAAAACATGTGTTTAGAGTCCATCTACTCTGATACATATGACATGCCCATAGCATGTTACAAAAAACTCAAAACTGGGGGCACCACCTGTCCCTACATACACACTAGGGGGCACCACCTGTCCCACACCTAATCACTATCTAGTGGATCCCGAGCCAATGGCTCTGCTCCTACAGCCTGTAGATCACGTATCCCCTGACTGGCCATCTCCATGTGCCGCATGACACCTCGCCATTCCGAGGGTAGACCAATACATGGCTCTATGTACTGGTTGTCTAAGTCTTTCCACCAGCGCTCTGAAACACCGGTCAGCAACCTCTCGCATCTACGGTGGATGTCATCGAGAAGGGCGGCCGCATCCTCATTATGAGCCGCTCTCGATCCACTCGGGCCTGTAGCTCCTGATGCTGCCGGTCGTCCCATATATCCGGCCGGTTTTACCAGGGCTATATCTGCATACCAAAAGTACATGAATCAATACCCTATCTACTATTTAATAACTTTAACATGCCCAAAAAAGAGTAGTCACTTGTCACTTACCATCAGGTCCCCATACTCGACCAGGCGGAAGTGGTAGGTCCGGATCCCCACAATAACTTATCCCACTATAGGGATAGTCGTCTATGTATAACGACATCTGATCCCAATAGGCAAAGAACTCAGGTCGAAACACCCGTCCGACCGCCCCTCCTCCTCCTCTGCACAATAGTCGCCCCCACCGACGCATCCTAGGCTCTCTCAGGCCCCCATCTGGGAGCTGTATATGAGGTCGTAAGTTCAGGATCTTCTCAAAAAAGAAGGAGCACAATAAATTCCCATACGAGAAATCATGGTTCACTTTCCGCTTGCAAAGCGACAACTGTCATTTTAACAACACCAACATCATTTGGGCCCACCCATAGTAGGTCCCACTCAACACACTCTCCACAATCATCATCTGCCCCCCAGTGATGTGATGGAGCGCCTGGTTGCCTAGGATCCGCAACACCGCGGCGGCCACTGCATGGGTCTCTAATCTCTCTAGGTCCCTGATCGGTATCCGAGTCCCTTTGACTTGGAGACTCGGTCGACAATGTCGCTCCACAAACTCCATGATGTTCCGCCCCCGCGATAACACTGGCTGCGTATTTCCCACCATCCCAAGTGGCGGGAGACCAGTCAGGAAATATAGATCCTGGACTGTCAATTCGATCCTGTGCCCCTGCACTACAAAGACCTCATGATTTGGATCCCAATAACTGACAATCCGAGCCAACAAGGGCTCCCCAACTCTCATCAAAGGGTTCTCCAAAAACTTCAGAACTCCAAATCTGGCCAATACACGACGGACATCCTGATCTACCTGGATCTCTGACAGTAATGTACCCAGGTCTCTCTCTCTCCAGTTGACCCATATATCTGCCATATTTGAACAAACACATCATATTTTTCAGTATACAGATAGGAAACACTATAACTAATCGAAAAAACCCAAATCTCAGCCCTAAAACAGCACTAAAATCTCATTCATCCTCCAGGTCGCATTTTTTTTCCCAATCCTGGGACAGGTCACAGTTTTTGGCTCAAAACCTGCTTCCCAGGTCGCAGTTTTTGGCCCAAAAAGTGCGACCCGGCCGTAGAGGTGAAAGAGGGTTTGTCCCTGAGATTCTGTGCCCTAATCTGAACTTTCAATCCATCAAAATGAAAGAATAAGGTTAGGCCTCTTACCTGCAACTGACGGATCTCGATTCCAATGGTCAGTTTGTCCACTATGCTCGCCGCAAGATTTAGGGCCTTCTCTCCTCTCTATATTCACCACAGCAACACTAGCAAATGGGTGAATTTGGAGGGAAAACTGCCTTATTAAAAGAGAAACCTTGTTTTTTCTTTCGCTGCTGTGACCACATCGTAGCTCCATTTGACAAACCATATGAACCGTTGGAAATCTCTCACCGAGCCCTCAAATGGGTATCTATTAGTTTTTTGTGATTTGATACTTCAACAAGACACATTTTGTCCAAGATAGGTCACTTCACCTCCCCCCAAAATCGAATTTCCTCACTTACAACACTTGTACTTGGGGCACCACTTTTCCTCCATACTTGTCTTTGTTCGTGTCGATTTTCGTCATGAGATACCATCTTGTACTCATGTTTTCATGGTCCCCCATGGGACCTTTACTGTGTGGCAGCACCATCGAGTTGCCCTTGTTTAGAGCATCCAAGTTGAGTCATCATCGCTTTTATGGAGTCTATCCCGAGTCCCTTTGTACCCCGCTATAGTCCTCCATACTTCATTGCTTGGTCTCTCTCTTGTGTCGCACAGTATGGCCGTCAGTCCCACTGTCCCCTATCCCTTATGATACTGTGTTAGTCACTGCCATGTCATTCATGCCCTTTATGCTCTAGCAAGGAAAGTCATCCATTCACTACTCAGTCCCCTCCATTCCATCATCATCATTGGTATTAGTCTGTCCGTCACTCTACTATTTTCTCTCGTGCCTTAGTTGAGGATCTCTCATTGCCTCACCTATGGCGGACCTCCTTCTGTCGACATTCGCTCCTTCATTCCAGAAGACAGGTCTAGAGGGCGGTGTACCTTGGTTCCAGCTTCCACTCTTGTTCGGTGCCTTGGATCAGGCAAAGGGATCTCTCATTTCCCTTTGACTTGATTGTTTCTCCACTCCAGCTCCTTTCAGCATGATCAAGATCCGTATGCTTGATGGTTCAGTGATGCAACAGTAGCTTTTGGTGATTCCCAGGTGTGTGTGAGATGTCTCAGCCCTCATGAGGGGGTGGCCCTGCAGGTAGCCCCCCACATGCCCGGATGACCTCTTCATTGTAGCCTTCGATGCAGCTCCATATATTTGATGATGTAGGCCTTAGCCGCTTGCAGCGCCTCTTTGATTTGCTGTATCAGTCAAATTTTGTGAGCCCTTCCCCGCTTATAAGGGGCATTTGGGTTGTATTTGTATCTCATGTACTCAGATATTATTGTATAAGTCCTGGCTGTTATCCCAGGCACAACATGTATATGGGATCCCTCATTGTATTTTTATCTGGCTCATGTTTATGCTGGCTGTACTTTATGGTTCGATCCCTTGTTTACTGGACACACTATTATTTTGTACTTTGTCTCGGCGGGCATAGGTATGCCTCCCCCGCCGCCTTTAGCACAGGTACCCTCTCATAAAAAGAGACTTGTTGCACCTGCAAGTCTCGTCTCCTCAGGGTCTAGTTCTTCAGCACATTATTCTACCTTACATTTCTCTCTCTGACTTCCCTTTTTGATGTCTGGTGATTGAGTTCTTACAACGTACTTCGGTCATACGATTTGCTCCTAACACTCGCACGCTGGGGGGAAATCTGTTACACCATTTTTTGGTCATCTAACCTACTATCATTAGATGGACCCAAGTACACCATGTAAGACCAATTTTACCATAAGTAAAATTGCTTTCACTATGTAAAATAACTTAATAAAACACATTTATTAGGTTGTTTATGGTCTAAACAGGAAACCCCAAAAGGAAATATTAAAAAAACCTATATTTGTTTGATTTTCCTCAAGGAATAATTAATTAAACAATAATTTAATTATTATTTCTGGTCATGTTTAACCCAAAACAAAGAAATTAATTAGATAAATCTTTATTTATCTTATTATTTTCTAGGAATAATTATTTAAATCTTATTTAAATAATATTCCTTGTTAAATATGACTAAATCACTTATAAATAATTAAATAAATCATTATTTATTTGATTATCATTCAACCACTTCCTTAAAATGATAAAAGAATCATTTATTTATTTATTATTTACAAAAAAAGGATTTGACCGAAGTCAAATACTTTTTCCCTCCAATAAATATAATAGAATATTCCATAAAAGGTGGATCTAGATTTGGTTAATGTTATTTTAATCATGCACCAAGATCTAGAATGACCCAATATTTTGTTATAAATAGGAGGTTTTTTCCTACCATTCTTCACCTTTTGTTGCCTATTAGATCGCTTTGGATCTAAACTCTTGGTCCGACTTTGAGCCATTATCATTGTCATATTTTCCATTATTTGCTGTGTGAGCTCCCTTTGAGTTCTATCTTTGTCTGGGTTTTCTACACCAACAGGAGAGAGAAATTCTAGATCTGAAGTGCTGAGGACTTCCAAGAACCCATCCCATTGAGGAGAATTGGAAACACCTTCTTGTTTTCCTCCCAGCACTTGTCTTGATCAACTAATTGCAGATCTGAAGATATTGGCAGCTATATTTGATGTTAGGGCTATAAGTTATGCGTAGCTAAAGTGGTTTTTTTCGTACACTTCGACAAAAGATTCATACTAACAAGCCCTATGAATGAAATTACATTGACTATGTTAGTAGGTGTAAACCATCTCCTAATACCTTCAATCTTCTCTAGATCCATTGTTGTTCCTTATTTAGAGATGGCGTGTTTCCAGTAATGAATTTGCCTCTAATAAAAGGAACAATTGTTTAACTTAACATACAATTAACGCTCTTTTCACACTTGTATTAATAACCTCAGGTGGTCTTTATGTCTTTCCTCTCACTTTGAAATAAAAATTTCATCTATGAATGCAATGACAAACTTATCCATGAAATTTCGAAATATTCTATTGAATAAGAACATAAAGGTAGTTGGTGCATTTTGTTAATTTTGTGTAGCTATGGTTAGTTGTCATACTTATCATTTTTTTGTCATTAGTATATTTTGTAAAGCACGTTCTTCATGCTATGATAAAAAAAAACATATTAAAGTCATGTTCTTCATGTCCTTTGTGGAAATAAGAAAAATTAAATTTTTGAAAATAAATTTTTGGCTCCAAAATAAT
The DNA here is from genome assembly GCA_034641835.2 of Pinus albicaulis. NCBI lineage: Eukaryota > Viridiplantae > Streptophyta > Pinopsida > Pinales > Pinaceae > Pinus > Pinus albicaulis. Next base: position 678,764,109 of record CM076583.1, read on the forward strand.
CCAAGTCGGCCTCAACCTAAGAGGCACCCATTCGACCAAAAAAGATATTATATATATGAGGCATTTAAGCTCTATTCCAAGAAATAAATTTTAACCTGTCTAAGGCAAGAAAAAATTATTTTTTTTAGGTGAAAAAAAAACGAGTCTGAGCTAAGAACAAGGGTCGAGTCCAGTAAAGAGGAAAAAACCAATCAAACAAGGAGTTTGTATAAAACCAACAAAGAAGGTATTTATGATTCAATGAGGAGATCTATATGAGGCTAGTGAATTTCTGAGGAAGAAATATATATATATATAGATAAGGCAGTATGACCAAACTTCTATAGGGAAAAGTATGAGGCCAAAATTATGCCCTAGTAGAGAAAATCAAATCAAAGTTATTGGGAAACCAATTGACTTGACTAGGAGGATGATGGCCCAAGTTTGACCTAGATATATTTTTGGTCTATTTGAATTTTTATTTGACTGGAATATCTCTTGAACTTAATTATTTATCTAAGGAAAATATTGTTAGATTTTCTCCTGATTTTGGTTTTCCAAGGGTAAACTATTATGTTCTTTATGTGGTTGTCTCCTCATGATCCTATTGCCATAAATATTATGTTGTTGATGTCATATATGTAATTAATTAATGATAGAATACTGGATATGAAAGTAAAAATATCTAAATCATTTGAAGTAATTATCTGATTAGAGACCCTATAAAAATCAAGATTGTATCAAAGTTATGGTGAAAGACAACCTTGAAAAAGAAGTCATATCTGGGGCTTAATATGTCAACTAGCTCTAGATGTCTAATTCAAGAATAATTTTCTAGAAGAAGGTAAAATTTCAATTATAATCTCTAGTCCAAGCCACAAAAATATAATTCTCTGAAAAAAGGGTTGATGCCCTAGCACAAGAATTCAAATCAAGTCCTATTTGAGACTCATATTCAAGCCTCAAACCTATTACAGGAGATGAGATATCTCAGGAAAAATGAGAGATTTAGAATTTTTTTCAGAAGGCTAAAAGGCCTCATGGCTAATATAAAGTGGTCCAATAAGTTCTCAAGAAAAATTTTCATAGTCAATAGAAAGGGTCAACCTAAAATGTGTTTAGTATGTATTTTGAGACTGACAAATATATTGATCCTAATTTATGTAGGAAATAAATGAAATAAGGATATAAAAATAAACACATAGATACAATGAAAAAATAGCTTCAATTAATTAATAACAAAGTACTAGAAATTGAAAACCCTTGCCACAAGCTACGGGTTTTTCTGTTTTCCAAAAAAACGTCATTTAGGGCCTCGAAATGATTTTGAAAGTTTAGCACCTGAAAACATACTAAAAATAGTAAATTGTGCTAAAATTAAGGAAAATAAAAGAAACAGTTCATGGATTACAAGTGGAATAGGTGGGTGGGCACTAATATCCACCTGGATTATTCCTCCCTCCTTAGGAAGCAATGGTTCCCATTGCATTGAGTGCCTCCATGAGATGGGGAAATTTATGCTAAACTTGGTCCCTGTTGAGCCACTTTCCTTGGTGCAAGAGTTGGCCAACTTTGACAAATCAATATATTTGGATCCTATGTTTGTGAGTTTTCTTGATCTATGTGTCTATGATCTAATCAGTTATGGCATTCTGGGTTGATCTCTATTGGTTTCAACTTCTCAAGAATGTCTAATGTGTCCAACAATGGTGGAAAGTATGGTTGGAGGTGGTCCATATTGAATACGGGGTGAAAGACAATGAATGAGGGGATACTTAGCTTGAAAGTGTTATCTGCACACAAGCTTGGTGATGGTGTAAGGCCCATATTGAAGTGGTCGAGGCTTATGATGGGCTCCAACGAGGTGTTATTTATGCAAATGTAACCAAAATTTTTCACCCACTTGAAACTTATTAGGCATTCAATGCTAATCATGTGGTTGTTTTTATTTGGCATTTCCTTTCTCTAGGATGTCGTGAAGCTACTGGAATATGTGTTAAATGCACTCAATAAACCTAGTGGCTTTATTAGCTTCAGAATGAACATGGGAAGATTCTTCTTGTGTAGTTTCCAAAGGAAGTGCAACGTCAAGGGGACATAATGGTTGAAATCCCAAGCCCAATTCAAAATGGTCGGGGCCCATCAAGCTATGGAGAGCTTTTTTATAGCTATGTTTCACATAGGGAAGTCTCTCATCCCATTTATATGGATTCTTAGAGTTTTACATGCGTAGTATGTTCACAATCATACTGTTTATGACCTTTGTTTAGCCATCGGTTTGGGGGTGAAATTAATTCAACTTCGAGAGCGTGGTGTGCATCAATGACCAAAGGCTTGACCAAAATGCACTTAGGAACATGATATCTTGAACCGATATAATGGTCTGCGAGATCCCAAAATGTACCCGCATTCGTTCAAACAAGATTTCAGCAGTGGGATTCATTTTGATGTTCTTCTTATAGGAAACCAATATGGCCATCTTAGAAAATATTTTGAAGACCACAAATACACAGTTGTTTCCATGCTTGGTAAAATTAAGGCCATACATATAGTCCATGGAGATGGATTCCTAGGGCCGAAAAGTAGTATGCATAGGAGTATACAAGCCTTGCTTCTCAATAATTGATTTGGTAATGAAATAGGTTGTTGGATATGATGTATTTTCCAATATCCAGTCAGATATTTGACCAATAAAAGTACTTCTGTAGTATGGCCAAAATTTTCCCCACACCAAATTGTCCTACGACCCAACTGTAGTGCACCTCCAAAATAATCTTGGAACGATTTATTGAAGGAAAAAAATGGTGGCCCAGGTAGCATGATAATGTATCCTAGAGGTCGAAGTCTAGAAATTTCTTACCATCCACTAGAATCTGGTATGTGGTGGATAAATTTGGATCTTTTTTATATAGTTGTGTCCATCCAGAGGTATCTTAGCCACAAGAGTTTAGAATAGTGGTTAGTGCTACAACTTTTGGACATTAGGTTCAACGCTCCCCGTGTGTTTCGCGACATGGACTAACCGCCTCTCGTGGATCCTAACTCTGGCAATTGTAGCAGAGACTAATGTCTGCGGGTTTTTTTCTAATGGAAATCATGTTTCCAACAAGTGGTATTAGAGCGACAGGTCTTGAGTTCGAAACTCACCCGACTCACATTGGGGGGGAGATTGTTAGACATTGTGTTTAATGCTCTCCATGTGTTTCGCGACATGGAATAACCGCCTCTCGTGGATCCTAAATCTGGTGATTGTAGTGGAGACTAATGCCTACAAGTTTTGGTCTAATGGAAATCGTGTTTCCAATAGCAACCAGTGACTGATTGAGGAAATTTCCAACATTATTGGTGTTTTCCTTCTTGTAATTTATATTCAAATGGAATTTTTCAAATATGTTGACCAACTCTCATGGAAATCGTTCAGAAACTTTCCTTCGGCCTATATAGAATGCAAGGGTCAATGATCTGTGTGGATGAATGTATCCTTACAAAGAATGTAATGTTTCCATTGCCAGCAAGCCTAGATGATGGAATACATCTCCTTATCATAGATGGGGTATTTTAGAATTTTGTTAGAAAGTGTCTCGATATGATACACTACTGGATTCCCTTGTTGGGTGAGAGTTGCACCAATAGCATAGTCATAGGAATCGATCTCAATTTCAAATGGTTGTTGTAGGTCTAGAAATGTGAGTACTGGTGCAAAGAAAAGGTGGTGCTTTAGCTCAAAAAATTCCTTTTTTTGGGACTAGGACCATAAAAACTTTTCTTTTGCTCCACCCTTGGTAACTTGACTCAAAGTCTAAGTGATAAGAGAGAATCCCAACACGAACCTCTGATAAAAATTGGCAAGGCCCAAAAAGATACAAAGCTCTGTTAGAGTGGTTGGAGTTGGCCAATCCTAAATGACTTGGATCTTATTTGAATCCACATGCATGCCTTGCTCATCAATGATGTAGCCCAAATATTGGACCTGTCTCACGCCAAAGGTGCATTTCTCCAGGTTGGCACATACTTTCTACTGTCATAGGATTTGAAGGACCTGTCGAATGTGTTGCAAGTTATCTTCCTAACTTTCGTTAAAGATGAGGATTTCATCCAAATATACAACCATGAATGAGTTGGTAAAGGGTCACACGATGTCATCCATAAACCTCATAAAAGTTGCGGGGAAAATTTTCAGCCCGAAAGGCATGACCAACCACTCAAAAAGGCCCTCCTTGGATTTCAAGTTGGTCTTCCATACATATGTGGGTTCTATGAGTAGTTGGTGATAGGTATAATTCAAGTCAATCTTGTTGAAATAATTGGCCACTTTGAGATGGTCAATAAGGTCATAAATCCATGGGATTGGATACATGTTCTTGAAAGTGATTTTGTTTAGTCATCAGTAATTAATATAAAGTCTCTAGGTTCCATATTTATTCTCTACAAGTACAATCAGACTTCCACAGGGTGAGGAACTTGGTCGGAAGTGAAATTATTGTAGTAACTCCTGAATCTTCTACCTAATTTCTTTATTTTCTAAAATGGACCTATATCGTCCCATTGGGTAGAGGTGCTCCAGGAGTTAGAAAGATCAAATGCTTGACCTGATAGTGCAAAGGTACCCTTATTGGTGAGGAGAATATGTCCCTGTATTCTTCCATGAACTTATCCACCTTATTTTGCTACATGGGGGAACCTTTATTGGGGGCCATGGATGTGGCCACTATCCTCCCCTTTCTTTGAGAGCAAATGAAAAAGAAAAAAAAATTCCCATTCTGAGAGATGATATTACTGCATTGCTTAGCAGAGATCAAAGAGATGGCGGTAGGTAGGGCTACCTCCGGTATCATGTATAACTTACTTCCCAAAGTGATAATAAAAATGCGAGGCTTGGAATCATACACAACATGACGTTTCCAAAAGTATGGTTGGAATAATAACGCATCATAAACTTGAAGGGGAGCAACACCACACAATAACTCATTCGATAAGGGATTGATGCTATAGGGAAGGCGGCACTAGTGGATGATGCAAAGATCTCATCCTTGGTGAAGGCACTCGATGGTGTATGATTGTGTTGGGTAGGGCCCAACTTGGTTTAGTTTTGAGTTAAATACTTGACATTTTGAGGAAGTGGGGTGTGTGATCCAATGGAAATAAGTCAATCGCGCAGACTTTAAAATCCTTGCATGGATTTTTAGGAGTCTTAGGGGCTTTGGGGCCGGTCAAAGCCCTTGTCTTTGTAAAGGGATCAAGTTGTTTTTGAATATTTTGAGCTGCGCCCATGGTTTGTAGACCATGGTATTGTAAGAAATAAATATATATAAAGAAGTGACTTAGTGAGTCATAGATAATATGTGGATGGAACTATGATTGTATGAATCAAAAGTGAATCTTATGTGTTTTATTTTGTTTTGGTTCTTCGTAGAAGGCTCCATAACTATGTGCATGGAAGCCTTGGTCTGAAACTATGTGCATAGACCACCCACAGATGTGTGCATGGGTCGAAGAAGGATTGTACTAAAAAGACATATTATGAATAAAGAGAAGGAATATTTTGAATTATTTCTGTGTATTTGTGCAATTTGTCTATGATTTATATTTGATGTTGTTTTATGTATTGCAAAGTTGTGTATGATTGTTTATGTATAGAGAAGTCTTTTATGATGTTTATACATGATGTATTGTGTTTATTAATGCATAAAAATGATAAAGGTGTAGTGCGCAATAGTAGTACTTGGTGCATAGGGCATAAACTATAAAAGTAGATAATTGCATCTGCACAGTTCAGGAAAACACAAGGAAGAAGCATACTATTAAATCCATGTATTAATATCCATCTAGATGCAGAAACATGGTTCTATCATCCCCTAATATTGCCTCGGGTGAGACTGTGGTCTACACATCAGATCATTGCTGAAAGGGCCAGTAATAGAGGGTTTTTTTGGTAGCGTAGCTACTCTGAACCTGGGTCTAGACCCTTTCAAGCCAACATAACATGGGTTTGGTGTGGTTAGTATGAAAAAATACTTTACAACCTATTCTTAAATTAGGTTCTTTTGGCTCCCACTGTCGATAATGAACTGAAACGAAGAAACCTTCACCCACATATGTGAGTGGAAGAGATTTCCCCCCTCCTCTAGATCTCTGGGTTCAATCTTCTGGACCTTGGTAATGGAAATAGTGGCACTAGGTTCCACATCACTAATATTATTTCCTTTTTCATTCCTCTTGTTAGGTTTTGACTAAAATTCGTAACATGCATCTGACTCTGAAACCTTCAACTCGACCACCAATGACTACTTGGCTTGAAACTCACTTGTGTTGTGAGTGGGGCTCTTATGGAACTCATACGGCTTTCTTTTTTCCTTCTTTATCTTCGTGGCATTTTTATTTTCTTGTGGCTTCAATAGGTTATCTTGGGATACCTCACCTTGGCATTTTCCTTTCTTTTGTAGTTTGGGGGCACCCTTCCCTTTCTTTGGATGCGTAAATCCAAAGTATCACTTATTCTGTTTAAATTTTTTCTTGATATTGAAAATGTATCACTAGGAGATTCTAAGAGAGGAGATGTCCAGGAAATACATTTCATCATAGATGTATTTATGTAGACAATGATCGTACTTAAGTACTATATGCCTCTCAAAATACTTGATACCCAACTTTGTGTGAAGGGTATAAAAAATATTTTTGAACTCCGACATGTCTTGGTCCCTTCCATGTTGTAGTGTGGTCCACTTTATGTACTTATCTTCATAGCTCCCAATAGGATAATACTATTCCTTGATGTCGTATCAAATATAATTCCAAGTGGGTGCAGTTATAAAAATTGAGGGTTACCTGTCAGCCCTTTTCTCACAGTAGGTTTCCCACCAATCCTTGACATGGGTGGCAGCTTTAAGGAGTGAAAAAGTAATATTTTTCCTATTGGAAAAATATTGAATCAAAAAATATCCTTCCAACATATTTAACCATTTATCTACGACATATGCATCTATATGGCCTTCAAACATGGGAATTTCAAATCTGAATTATACCTTAAAGGGATTAGAGCCTCTAAGGTGGATGCTGGAAGACATGTCACATGTGGGTATCCATTGAAGGATTGGGGAAAAGTTATCCATCATTGAATTCCTTTGTTTCTTGATGGATTATTCAAGAAATATTTTGAAAGGATCTCCTACTCCCTTATCTTTCTTTTCTTCTTCCTTTAGAGTCCATTGGGGTTGGTGAGGCCAGTCTTGCAAAGGTTCAACTAGTTCAAGCCCTAACTCCTTATACCCCTACCTCGCTGGGGACTCATGCACAAAAAGAAAATAGAAAGAGCATATCACTTCGATACCACTAATCCAGATTTATGTAGGAAAATATATATATATATATATAAACACAAAGATACAATGAAAACAAAACTTCAATTCATTAATAAAAAAATACTAAAAATTGTTTACATGGAGAATGCAAATAAACTAGCTCAAGTGATGGTAGCTTATCTCTGAAAATAGATGTGGTAGATACATGGATTCTAAAATGTGTTACAATTAGGCTTGCAAGCCTTTTTTATTATTGAGAAATAAGGGAAAACAAAACTTCAATTCATTAATAAAAAAATACTAAAAATTGTTTACATGGAGAATGCAAATAAACTAGCTCAAGTGATGGTAGCTTATCTCTGAAAATAGATGTGGTAGATACATGGATTCTAAAATGTGTTACAATTAGGCTTGCAAGCCTTTTTTATTATTGAGAAATAAGGGAAAACAAAACTTCAATTCATTAATAAAAAAATACTAAAAATTGTTTACATGGAGAATGCAAATAAACTAGCTCAAGTGATGTTAGATTATCTCTGAAAATAGATGTGGTAGATACATGGATTCTAAAATGTGTTACAATTAGGCTTGCAAGCCTTTTTTATTATTGAGAAATAAGGGAAAACAAAACTTCAATTCATTAATAAAAAAATACTAAAAATTGTTTACATGGAGAATGCAAATAAACTAGCTCAAGTGATGGTAGCTTATCTCTGAAAATAGATGTGGTAGATACATGGATTCTAAAATGTGTTACAATTAGGCTTGCAAGCCTTTTTTATTATTTAGAAATAAGGTAAAACCCTAAATATCCAAAAACCTAACCCTAGGAGATGAAACACACAAATATTTTGGGCCCCGTTGGGGTTAGTTGGTACACCACCTTCCTGGGGTCATAAGTTTCACATATGATCTTTGTTAGATGCATACAATACCTTATTAGAAATATATATCTGAGGAATACAAGTTTTGACTACAAGCCCCTACCATAGTCATTGTGTTTTCCCATTTTCCCAAAAAACATCGTTTAGGGCCTCAAAATGACTTCATAAGTTCAAAACCCGAAAAACTGCCAAAAAGAGTAAATTGTGCTACAATTAAAAAATTTGAAAGAAATGATGTTGGGAGTCTAAGTGGAATAGGTGGGTGGCCACCAATATCCACCTGGATCATGTAATTGGTAGAATATCAAAGTATTTGCGAAGTTATTTCATTTTTATTATGCTAAGCTTGTATAAGGTTGAACCTCAAAACTTAGGTCGAAATTATCTCAAAAAATTATAGAGGTATTATTAGTAAGTCAACAAGGAAGTCTTAGAAAATTACTTTAAAGGACAAAGTTTCCTCATTCATGTTGCAAGGAGATCTAAGAGATTAGGTTTAATAGTTTTTTTGAATAGGTCGAAGACTCACAGAGGTAGAATAGACTATTGCAATGAGAATTGATATTATGGATCACTTAGTGAATTGATTGTGTCATCATAACTAGGTTTTTGTAAAAATAAGAATTGTATCAAGCAAGAAATTCTAGAATATTTCAAGCATGAAGGCTATATGATGGTACAAGCATAGAAATATAATTGAAGAATTTGATCTCCTTAGTATCAGAAGTATTTGAACTCATGTCACTTTGAAGATAGTCACCAAAATAAATTTTAAGTATCTCTATCTAACTTTTACACAATGGTGAAAATTTCAAAGGCTAGTGTGTGTCTTGGGAAGCCTAGATACATAGAAATAGAGCAGTGAAGCCATTTATTTTTTGTAACACTATTGGAAACCTCAGTAAGAGGAAATGTGTGCCAAATATATTTGTGCTTGGTAAACTAATTGTCTTTAATTTACTTCATTAATTTTCAACCAGGATTCGTGTACTTGTGATATACATATGTGCACTATATATGATAAGATATCTTCTGTAAATTAGTCAATTTTAAAAAATGAAACTAATCGCAAATATGGATGATTTCTCTTCACACAATTCAAAGACTAATGACACACATGTTCTTTCAATCTAGAGTCCTAACTAACTAATTTGACCTTTTGAAAATAAAATATCTATCTAAATTGAAAAAAATCATATTTAATTCTAACTATCAAAAGGAAATGTTTGGAAATCGAACATGAAAGAAAATGATTTAATTCTACTGCTGCGAAATTCAACTCATTCTACACTAAATTACAAAAGGAAATATTTAAGCTAATTTTAAAATAATAAAGCCTATTTTAAATTCCGTGAGAAAATGATAATGAAATCTATTCTGTAAAAAAAGATAAAATTGCTTTGAAGGAGAATGACATAAAATTGCTTTGAAAGGGAATTACAATTAAATCTAATTTATAAAAGCTGAAATAATAACTAAAGAATGATTAATAATGTGTGTAATTAACCCCTAAAGTGTACTCCATTTAGCATATCAAAAATTGAATTTGCATTATAAAACAACTAACAAAAATTGAAATTGAATGATAAAACAACTAAGTACTAATAGCAAAATGCGTTGAATAAGTAAACTCTTTTTGGTGTTTTCTATTTATGAGTACTTTGAAATAGAATAAAAATGATTAGAAATGAAACTTTAATGATAGTAAAATCTAAGAAATGTTAATTTAAACAACTCAAAGCTTAAAAAAAAAACCTCACATCTCACAGGGAGCCCTACCCAAGTGCAGGATTGATTAATTATCAAAAACTCTTCACGCACGCATTTGAAAATAACAGTGACTTGTATTATGAAAAAAAATTATTAGCTTCTTCCAAAAAATAAATATGAACTTAATAAAACCAACCACTATGTTTCTTATCTCTCTTACAACATTTATAAAAATTGTAAAATCGACTTGATAGAGTTTTAAGTCGATATGCTGCAAGATATTTCGACACCTATGAGACCTATAACACTAAAATTCCAATCTCTTTATGACTTTATATTGAAGAATAATGTCATATGATATTTTATATCAATCTCTAATCTTGACAACTAATTTAAGCCTTCAGCCTCGCTTGCTTGATTCTCTGCTTCCTGTGTCTAATTTCTACACACATTCAAGTTTGAATTTGCCTTTGACTTCAATATCTCCCATCTCACATAGATTTCTAAGCAATGCTAGTAGGTGGTTACCCATATCGGAGCCAATTTTTATCTTTTGATATTATTATTTCTTCCACTGGAGTCCTGCAACCTATTTAACAATGGATTCTGTTGTAGAAACGTATATCACTTGTAGAATGTACAGAATTTGGTCACTGCAAGAATACCTTCGTCATCATTTCACTAAGAAACAAAGAATTTAAATATGGATGATTAATACCTTGTATAATTTGATCTTGACGTTAATATGCTAATATGTTTTAGATATAGTAACAAAAAAGGTGAAATGTAATAGAAAAAATGATAGTAAAAAAGGTACATTTCTAAGCTTCAACATTCTCCCACACTAAAGGTTTTGCATGTCCTCAGCCACAAAAATTTCTTCAGTGAATGATCTTTGTTGCTTGTGCACGTACATCCAAGCTATTACTCATTTTCTTCTTTCTAATCTCAAACATAGTTCTTGGTTTCTTTATCAAAATTCTACCTTCTAATCCCATTACCTTGTTTTTAAGAAACTTATTTTGAAGTTTAAGTTTCTTATTCTTTTTGTACCAATGACAAAGGTGTAGCAGTATGTTGTCATGTTGAGTCCTCAATATCTCATTTTGGACTCTAGATTATTCTCTTTCTTGAATCAAATGTTTGTTAACGATATCCAATTCATAAGTGTTCTGCTTTAGGTTCTTTTCAATATTGTGATCCTGTTCTACACTTGGTTTTGTTGTTGAAGTTTCACCCATTTAATATTTGGAATATTTTTCCTTTTGCTGTGCCTTTTGTTCTAAAGTTTCCACATAATCATAGATTTAATGTTGAACTGGATCAATTTCTAGGGTCTGTCTTTCTAGACTGCTATTTGGATTGACTGTATGAGGTGTGTTAAATCCTTCACTTTCAAGATCTATCATTTCTATTGATCGAGTGTTTGAAAATTTTGAAATTATTTTACTCCTTACATTCATTCCTAAACTTCCAATTTTTTTATTTTTTTCTCTATTGTTCTTTGTTTTCTTATTTTGTTTAGGTATTGGCTATCTTGTGATAACTTTCTTTCTTCGAAGGTCTTGGTTATCAATTTTCTATTTAAAATTTTCAAGAAATTGGGACAATGGAGTATTGTCCTCGAATAGATCCTTTGGAATTTCAATCATATGCTACTCCTGATTTTCTTCTTTCACTCTCTCTTTTTTAGGGTTAGGGTTTTATTTTCTTCTGCTTATTGCGACCCTATTGTTTGATTCTTTCTTTGGATCTTCTACAAAGTGATTTCTTACTAGCAAATCATGCCAAATATCTCATTTTTCTTTCAAATTTTCTTCTAGAAAAATATTAATAATTCCATGATGGTAGACAGAGTTATCTATGGACCTAAATTCGATTTGGATACTAAATACCATTGTCTTTAAGCTTTGCAGTAGAAACTAGGGTAAACTGATTTCAACCCCATCAACAAAATGCATCATAAGCCTAGCATTATAGACAAACATTGTTCCAAATCTCCTTTCACATCTTATAAATTTATGAATTACTAACAAGATATTTCACCATTTTACTTTTAATGTTGCAACTGGAATACCTTTCATGAAAATAGACAAGTCCATACCTGGTTGTTTTAAGAATTTAACCCAATCATTCTCTTTAATTTTCCTATTTTTGAACTTGATTTCTCCATTTTTTGGCAGCCTTATTGCTTCTTCTACCACTGAATCTGTGAGGATGAGTTTAAAGTCTCCTATTTCATCTTCTACTCCATCAAATGCTCGAGTGAAGGCTTTAGTAATCTTTGTTTCAGACCTATTGAATTTTTCGAAGAACTAAAGAAAACCAACCTATTGTAACTTCTCCTTAACCTTTGGATAAGCCTGGAGGAATTTCTCACCATTTGGTTCATAATGAACAGTCGTACCCATGGCATGAAGAATTTTCGACTTAGACTACTCTTTTAGACGGGGAAATGGGAGAGAATGAAGGACTTATGAATGAGAACAATAGATATGGAGTGAATTTAAATGATGGAAAGGTAAGATATTTATGGAGGAAATCATGTTGCATCCAAATTTTACTTATAAAACTTCCCAGATCAAAGGACTAGTGTTATGCACTTAATTCTTGATCAGACTTTAATGTGACAAGTGTTGCAATGATAAGTGGTTATGGTATAATGTTTAACAAATTCATAAGGTCCGCAATCTATTGATATTTCATATATAATTTAAAATCTAAGTTCTTAAATGAAATATAACTATAACATTATTACATACCTTAATGTTTCCTTTGATATTTTTCTTATTGTTGAATTTGATTCTCGTTGCGGAACTATAAATTAGCTGCAGAATGATAGGAACTTTACCTGTTAACCCTTGGATTTTATTTATTTGGAAAATACTTCCGTATTGTTTTCATTATTGTTGTTAAAAAAATCTGACTTCATGAATATAGTTGACCACCATAAAATTGATTGAAAGAAAATAGGGATAAAAGGAAATAATGATAAGAAAGAAGGAATTTTGAAAATCTAAACTGCTAGGAAATTTTGGTTTTAAATTAATATTTTATGTATAAACATGCCAACAAAGTTGGTTTTCATGTTTATACATATATTTTACTATATATATATATATATATATATATATATATATATATATATATATATATATATATATATATATATATATATATATATATATATATATATATATATATATATATATATATATATATATATATATATATATATAGATGTATATATTATTTATTTCTTTTTTTTATTGAAAAGAAATTAGAACGAAGCTAAAAATGAGGGGAAAAATCCCCTTTCTTAACCCACTTAAATTCAGAATTCTCGTGCAGATACTTAACAAATTATTACCTTCTTAGATGTTTATGATATAATCTCAATCTATGACCATTAACAAGGAAATAAATTTGTTCATCATAAATAGTCTTGATTTTGAATGCTCCATTGTCAAAAATAGTACTAATCTCATAAGGACCAAGCCAATGAGTTTGAAAATTTCCTTGAAAATATTTAAATTTGGAATACAAAATAAGATCCTAATCACCATTTTTGAACTTTTTATCTCTGATGAACTTATCATGTCATTTTTTTTATTGAAAATAAATTAGAACGAAGCTAAAAAATGAGGGGAAAAGTCCCCTTTTTTAACCAACTTAAATTCAAAATTCTCTTACAGATACTTAACAAATTATTCCCTTGTTAGTGGTTTATGATATAATCTTGATCTATGACCATTAGAAAGGAAATAAATTTGTTCATCTTCAATAGTCTTGATTTTGAATTCTCTATTTTCAAAAATAGTACCAATATCATAAGGACCAAGCCAATGAGTTTGAAACTTTCCTTGAAAATATTTAAATTTGGAATACAAAATAAGAGCCTAATCACCTTTTTTGAACTTTTTATCTCTGATGAACTTATCATGCCATTTCGATCTTTGTTGTTGCACTATGTTATTCCTCTGAATAGCATCTTGTCAAATTTCATCTAGCTCATTCAATTGTGCTAATATTTTCTTTTGAGCTTCTGATAGCTTAAGGCCCAATTGAGCAGTGGTTCTATAGGCCTCCACCTGTAATTATATTGGAAACAAAACTTTCTTCCCATAAACAAGCTCCTATGGAGTATGTATAGTTGTATTTCTCCATTTAGTTCAGTATGCCCATACTGCTTTTGGAAGTTTTTCTGCTCAATCCTTTCTATCCAAATGCACAATCTTGGTAAGATTTTATTCAAGAAATGTTTTTGCAGATTCCACTTTCTCATTTTTCTATGGATGATATGGAGTAGAATTGAAATTCTTGATTTTAAAATGCTCCATAATATTCTATACCAACTTGGATGTAAATTGGGTTACTTGATTTGTTGCAATTTATCTTGGAACACCAAAGCGAGTAAAGATATCCAGGGAAAATTTTAAGGATGGAAGTTTATCTTAAAGTTTAGAAACCTTGTCAAATCTTACTAGCCCCTAATATGTAAATTGTAAATTTTTTTATGGTATTTTTGTAAAAATATTTAGGTTTCTAATTATTTATATTATAATATATAAATTTTTGGCAATTTTTAAGGTAAAATAATTTTATACTATAAAATTTGGGCGAATCAATTTACAAAAAAATGCAAATGGCGAATCTTTTTTTTGAAAAAGCATTGAAAATTAGCCCACCTACGAATATTAGCCCTTAAACTTTTCCCTGAATATATCGTCAAAAATAAATGTAACTACAACATTTTCAGTTGCAAATAAAATAGGGTTAGATTCTACCCATTTTGTGACATAATATCTACAAAGAAGCATGTACCTTTTGTGTTTGGATGGAAGATTTATAGGTCCAACAATATCTAGATCCCAATTTTCAAAAGGTTCAAAAAATACTTGTGGTTATATAGGAATTTTATCTGAAGCTACTGGCTTTCCAATTCTCTCAACACTATAACATATTTTGGCATATTCCTTGGCATCTTTGAAAATAGATGGCCAATAATATCCAAAAAGAAGTATTTTGTATGCAGTTCATTTATTAGAGAAATTCCCTCCACATGGTTCATCATGGAAATATTTTAAAACTTTTGGTACCTCATCTTCTTGCACACATCTTTGAATGATCAAATCAGGTCCAATTTTGTATAATTCTCCATCTATCTAAGAATAAGATGCATTATTTTTTATAACCTTTTGCTTTTCGCTTGTTGAAAATTGTAGTGGAAATTTTTCTGTAGTTAAATAGTTGGCAATATCTACAAACCAAGGAAATTTAATAGATACTACAAAAGGTATTCATTAGGAAAATTGTAATTTTACAGGAACATCAATATTATTATTTTGTATTCTGGAAGGAAAATCAACAACTATGTTTTCTTTCCCTGCTCTATCAAGAATAATAATGTTGAATTATTGTAATAGTAACAACCGTTTTGTAATTCTTCCATTAGTAATTGGTTTATTCACTAAATATCTAATGGAAAAATGATATGTATGAATAAATATTTCATAAGAAGCAATGTAATAACAAAATTTGTTAATGGCATGTACAACAACTAAAAACTCATTTTTAGTTATATTATAATTTAACTCTGTTGGAGTCAAATTTTTAATCGTGTAATAAATAACACAAGGAGTTAAATATTTTAGTCCCAACACAACTCCTAAAGCTGTATTTGAAGCATCCATAGATATGTGAAAATGGAGAGACAAATTAGGTCCTCTTAAAATAGGTGCTTCAATAATTCTTTGTTTTAATGTTTCAATAGTTTTTTTACAATCAGAGTTCCATGCAAATTCACAATCTTCTATGAAAAGTTTGAAAAATGGAGAGGTTAATTTTGTGAATTTTTATATGAACCTCCTATAGTATCTAGTAAATATAAGAAAACTTCTAGCATCTCTTTGAAAAACAAGAATTTAAATTTTAGAAATAACTTATACTTTAGATGTTTCTACCTTAATTCCATCACCTGGAATATGGTGACCTAAAACAATACCTTAATTAAACATCACAAATAATAAAAATGGCCTAATGAAAGGTTTTATTATTTATATGTAATAATAAAACTTTCTAAATTTACTATAGATTCTTCGAAGGAATTTCCACACACAGTAAAATCATCCATGTATACTTCCACACAATCATAAATTAGATTAGAAAAATTACCTAGGACTGCTCTCTGAAATGTGGTAGGTGCATTACATAATCCAAAAGGAAGTACACTGCAGGCATATGTTCTCTAGGGACATGTAAAAGTAGTTTTATCTTGACCTTTTTGTGCTGGTTGGATTTGATAATATCCAGTAAAACCATATAAGAATGAAAAATACTTCTTTCCTGCTAATGTATCTAATAATTGATCTATAAACGTTAGTGGAAAATGATTTTCCAAAGTGGCTTTTTGTAATTCTCTGTAATCAATACATACTCTCCATTTCCCATTCTTCTTTGCAAAAATCACTAGAGATGATATCCATTGACTATCTGATATTGGATAAATGAAAATCACATTCAACATTTTTTGTAATTCCTCTTTAACAATTTCCCTTAAATTTGGATTCATTCTTCTTTGAGGTTGTTTGACTAGTTTGATACTTTCTTGAATATAAATGTGATGCATACAAGTTTTATGATCAATTCCTTTCATATAAGTATATTCTCATGCATAAACATAAGAATTATTCTGTAGCATCATTATTTACTTTCTCTTTTGAGTTTTTTCCAAGTCATTTTTAATATTTACTGCTTTACCCAGAAAGACTTCTACTTGAGAATTTCCAAATTTCTCCATAGAATGTAAAGTAAATTGATGTGATGATAAATATTCAATGTTACATTGTTCCTGAAAACTTTGATTTTGTTCACAGTAAGAAGAAGAATCATTGTTATTCATCAAATTTATTTATTGTTTTTCTTCATCTACTTGTGAAAAAGCATAAATGGATTGCATGTTATAAAAGTCTTCATAATCATCATCTATCCATATTTCACTTTCTACTTCAGTTATAGTTTTTGCAGGAGGATACAATGTGAATTTATTAATGGAATTTACATCAGATATATACATATCTCCTGATCTACAACTTATGAAAGCATTATCTGTAGTTAGCCAAGGTCTGCCTAAACTCAATGGATGGCATCCTATGTCGTTATTGGGAATTAAAATCATAAAAACTATAGGATATTCCCAAGAATCTATAGAAACAAACACATCTTCTAATACTCCATTTGGATTAATAAAATATATATATCTGTTAATTGCAAATATGTCGGAGTATATTGAATATTTGAGAGTTTTAGTTGTTTTGTGGTATCTTTACTCATGATATTAATGGTTGCTCCTAGATCAATTAAAGTATTTGGGATATCAATACCATTGATATGGATTATTACAATGTGGCTTCCTAGATATAAATATTTTTGGACAATAGTTTTCCCCATCATATATCAACAATTTTCCCTACCAATTGAATCTTTTTAATATTTTTTCTTTTTCTTCTTGGTTTTCTAATACATAGCTCCTTGATGGTTTTCACAAATATTGGTATTTCCTTTATTGCTTGAAGTAAAGGAATTTTTATGCAGGCATTCTTAAGTTCATCTAACATGTCATAATCTAGTAAAATAATTTGTCTTGATATTCCTTTATCAATTTTAAGTATTTAGGGAAAATATGGTTCTTGTAAAGAAATAGAAGGTTGTTTTATTAGAGGAATTGTAGGATCTTGTTTTACTTTATCATCCTTTGATTGTATATGAACATATTCCCTTAGAGGAATACTTTCTTAATCACGAATTTCATCTTTTTCACGAATCTAATCCTATTTATATTCCTGGATGATAAATGTTGGTGAATTATTTTGCAAAAATATATTAGATCTAAGTTGAACATCATTTAGACCTAGTGGTGTTATAATACAAGCTTTAAAATTTTGTCCTTCAACATTATAAAGATCTTGTTGATTTTATTATTTGGGTTAGGAAATTGTTGAGTAGTATTTAGTTTTAGAGGAAATGGTAATGAAATTTGTTGGTTTGTATGTTGAAATTGAGAAAGTTGAGTGGGTTGAGGAAAATATTGTGGTGGAAAAAAAAGAATAAGGTTGTTGGAATTGAGTATATTGAGGATATTTACCATAAGTATTTTTCCAGCCTTGTCCCCAAGATGTATTTTGAGATTGTGGAGGCCAAGGTTTCCAAGGCATAGGTGTAGTCCAATTATTCTGTAGCTATGAATATGATTGAGTATTAAAGCCTTGAGTCATATTTGGCTATGGATTTTGACATGGTATTTTAGCAATAAAACAAAGGGATTCAGCTTGTTTTTTCCCAGCTTCATCTTGAAAGACAAATTTAAGACCAGGTATCATAGGACACTCCTTAGTATTATGATTCTTAGCACATATGACACAAATTTCTACACTATCAAGGGGAAATTTTCTCAAGGCATACTTCTTTCTACATCTCGGAAAAAGATAGATAATGCAACATTTTCAACTTTTTTCTTATTTTGTATCTTAAGGGTATCTAGTTGTTCACTAAGACTCTCTAGAATATATGTTTTAAAATTATCAAGAAAATTTCCTATTTCATCTCTAATTACCATACTAGTTGTTGATTTATTAATTTTGGTCATGACAAGGTCTCTTGGATTTTTCCCAATTCTATCCTTACCCCTTGAACTATGTGTACATAGTTCACAAATGTCTCTAAATGAAAGTTGAGAAAGATATCCATTTCCCATTATATTGAGGATATCGATACAATCATATCTAATATCTTTTAGCGAAAGATATTTCAAAGTTTCTGTTATCACTCTAGTAATTTCTTAAGTTGTGGGATTTTGAGTTTTTAGTCAAAAAACACTAGAGGTAACCACAAACCTACTTCAAACTCTAGGATCTAGCCTTCCTAGGGTTTAGAGAGGGCTCTCTCTTTAAGATTTATCTTTTTATTTATTTATAATATTAGGCTAGTTATGAAAGTACAATTTGGTTTTGGTTTAAAGGGTTTGGTGGGGAAAAATCACTTGGAGGTAAGATAGAGAGACATCTACTTGTCCATTGGGATGTGGAGTCTAAATCAAGCTAGCAGCATTAGAAATCAAGGCTAAAAGGTACAAATATATTGAGGGCAAGATAGATAACCCTCAGAGATTTGGGAAAGTGGTTTTTTGTGAGGTGGTATGATTGGGATAAAGGGCACTTAAGGATCCTTTAATCTGGAAAATGGAAGTAGAAGGTAGAGGTAAAATGGGAGTGAGAGCAATTAAGAATTATCAACGCCGGAACTCAGCAGAAAACATTAAAATGGAAAATAATTAAAAACAGGGATCACTTGACTAATCTTGTAGTAATACTCCTAATTACACATTTATATAGAATAAACATATAATGAATTGCATGAAACTCAGAAAATGAAACAATGACAAGAATGGAGTACTTCACTCGTTAGATTATCATAGGGATCCTGAATTATGATGCCAGTTATCTTGTCCAGTCTGCTACTTGAATTCAAACACACAATGCCTCCAATATTCAGAAAAAATATCTATGGTAAGTCCAACAATTTTATTCCACACTGAATACTTCTAATCCTGAAGTATTTATACAAAATGTAATTACAAATATCCTAGGAGCATTCTAGGAATATCTTTAGGAAAATGGAAATATCATTACATAATAAAAGGGAAAGTTTCTTAACAAATAGAAAGTTGTCCTCTTTTATCCAAAACAAATAGAATTGTTTTATCTAACAAGGAGCTTTTAAAGGTCAAGGTGTCAAGCTTGCTGGCTACTTAGAAAATATCTAGCTTTTGAGTTGCCTTTGTTGATACTCTTTCACCTTATACTCTTTACCTGATTATCTTAACTGATTTACAACTGTAAATTTATCTTTTAAAAGTAAAATCAACAAACTATATTATTTTAACTGTTCATTCGACTGTTTTACCTTCTTATCTTTACATCAAATCAGTACAAGTTTTCCATTCTTCTTCCTTGGGAATTTTGACATTCCTCAACTCCCTGAAATTCTCATCAACCTTTGTATATTTGGAAAAAGTGGGCTTGATGACAAAGAGATGTTTAATCTCATGTTGTAAAAAGAAGAGATCTTCAAAATGCTGAAGGAAGACTTTCCCTGTGGGAGTGCCTTGTGCTAGTGGCTTGTTAACTTGCTCTTTAGCAAATTCTCTGATATTTTTATCATAATCCTTCTGGGGCATAAGTTTTTCATTAAAAACATGGATGTCTGGTAGGCCCCTCTTTCTTAATTTTGTGTATTTTACCATAAATTTTGTTATGGCAATGTTCATTGATTCACATTTTTCTTCTAGATTATTCATCAAGTTCTTCTTAGTTACAACCTTTTTTATCTGTAAGATTGTCTCTGTCCTGTCCATGACTTGTAATTCTTCTATTTATGCCCTGTTATTGCTGTTCAAAAATGTGATGAGTTTTAAAGCCTGAGCAGGCTTATTAGTCAACTCATCTTTTGTTCTTTGTATCTATGTCTGGGCTGCCAACAACAAATCTCTTTGCTCAGATATAACCTAAATTGAAGGCCATTGATTATGAATGGCTTCAATTATGTTAGTCGAGAGATGATTTTTTACAAATGAAATCTGCTCAGCGAAACTTAGCTCTTTTTGTAAATTCTTGATCTGTTCTCCCAATCTGATTGCTTTCTATTCATGGGTTTTAGCATTTATCAGAGCTATCTTATTTGTAGCTTCAAGATTTTGAATCATATTTTTCAGGTTGTTGATTTCATTTGTCTTTAAAGACAATTCTTCCATGGCTTTATCAATCTGGCTCACCTCATCTATTTGCTGAACATTTGTAGTGGAAGTGTCTGCAGCTGAAGTAGTGGTTGAAGTCACTGCCATTGCAGTTGCGAGTGGGCCATTTGGTGCTAATTTATCTCCTAAAGTAGAGGGCACTGTTGTAGTTATCACTGAAATAAATTTAGTAATTATAGTAGTCTCATGTTCTTTTACAGTCTCCTTTTCTTTGACAAGGTGGTCCATTTGGGTCTCCATATCTTTGATTTGAATAGTCAATTTAAGAATAAGGTTCATCATTTCTTCTTTCTCACTCTGATCTTGAAGGATTTCCTTTGTTTTTGGATGCTCACTTTGAGGAAGCTTGAGTTGTTTCCACAAAGCTGTTATGTCATCATTATTTTACTTTATCAATAGTTCTGTTGTTTGAATGTTTGAGGGATCATATCCCACCTGTAAAACTAATTCCTCTAAGGCTTTAATACTTAGATCCTTGGCATATAAAGATGCCTTTTCTATATTCATCTGATCTTGCATATTAATGATGGTATTCTGTAGCTTATTTTCACTCATTTCCATGGTTTCTACTATAGAATAAATCATCCTTGAGATTTTTCTGTGAAATTCAATTTGATCTAGCTCATTGACAGTTTCTATATCAACCTCAAGGTCCACCTTCTTATAATTTGTTGTTGTTTTAGGTGTGGAGGTAGTAGGTTGTAGAAATGACATTATCATCTTGTTACTAGAATAATCAAAGGCTGACAATAGCCCATTTTGAGTTCTAGGCCTCTGTTTGAGGAATTGAGAATATATCTCTATTTTGATCTCCTCATTCTTCTGCTTTATCTTCTTGTATTTATCCTTGCTGTCGAAATCATTTTCCTCAGCTGTTTGTGAGGAAGAGGCCTCCATATTATGCTGCTTCTTAATCATCTGGGTATCATTTTGATTTCCTGTTGATTCATTTTATATTTCCATAAGTGTTTCATTGATTATAGTTGTGGCTATATCATCATTGGTTACTGGAGCATCTGTCTCATCAACATCAATTGTTACTTTCTCCTTGTCAACTGAACTAAGTTTAAGCCTCTTATTATAGATCAGTTTGAATTTTGTTTCTGTAATTGTTTCTACTGTATAGGCTCCTTCCTCTCTAACTCTTTTTGTTGATGACTCTGACTGTTTTACAAGTTCTAGAGCTTGTGCTGTGTCCATTTTATTGGTTGTCTTTGTATTACTTGCTATATATGTCAGTGTATTTTCATGCAATTCAAATTAGTTGGAAAATTTCTCAATCTCAGGCTTAAGCTCATGTATGAAAGGTGTTAATTTGAATTTTACCCTTAGATTGCTCAGGACCCCTTGAGGATCATAGTTCCATGGAAAAATTTCTTGAAATTTAAACTCTGCTAATCTCTTTGTGATCTCTTTTTCTGCATATCTGTGGTTTATGATAAGGGGAACAATCTGATTCTTTAACTTAAATTGAGTATTTTTTCTGGCAGCCATGAAGTTAATAGAATCAGAATTGAGAATTTGTCTCAAATACTCCAGTGAAAAAATTCTCATGTTCATATATCTAGGAAACTTATAAGGTAATAAGTTGGATCCAAAAAATTTCAAATCTGTATGCTTCTCATAGAGATACCAATCTCCCATTTTACTCTGTTTTGAAAGCTGCAGGATTCTTTTCATTTCCTCACTGATTCTAGGTTGTTCTACTTTATTCAAAATGTTCAGTGCTGGATGTAGAAAGAGGTCTGAAAAATCTGTGTAGGTGAAATCACTACCCTCTTTCCTGAGCAAGGAAGTCCAGAAGATAATGGATATAGGCTTACCCTCCAATTCCATATTTTGGAATGCAATAGGAAATTTATCAGCTTGAAAGAATAAAAATAAGTGAAAAAGATAGGATTAGTATCTAAAAACTCCTTCAATGGGTAATTTTATCATCTAATGATGGATACTGTTGGCTATGAAACCAGCAAATTCAAAGATGACTGATGGACGTTGGCCTGGAGACAAGGTGGACAGGAAACCTATAATGGACTTATCAGTGTGTCCATCTATAAAGTATCCAAGTATAAAGGAGAGCACAGAGATGATATGTCTAGACCCTTCAAGGAATTTATCAGTGGAATAAGGAGGGTTTATTTTAGGAATGTCAACATGGGAAGGCATAAAATTTTGAAATATCATGAACTTCCTAGGGAAGTATAGGCCTAAGTACAACTGGGTCAAAGCTTCTATAGACAAGGGGACTGACTGAGGATCAAAGTTTACTTAAAGCATCTGGTTTACTGACTCTCTTGTGATGGTGAAAAGGATTTCTCTGTCAGCATTGACTATGGCCCTTTGATCTGGTTCATAATATTTTTGACATAATTTGATAATATCTTGGCCAGGATGGGTCAATGGAACTATATATTTGGGCAAATGAGTCTCCCAAATGGGTATTTCATCCTTGTCCAAGTACTTTTCATAACACCAATTGTCTATATCCAAGAGGTTGAATTATATAATAGGATCAACAATTTTGTAGTCAACATAAATCAAAGGGGGGCTTTCTACAACAACTACAGGTAGTTGGAGGGGATTTATTGTTGTAGCAGATTTGGTAGTGATGACTAGGGTAGTTTTAGGGGCTTTAGATCCTTCACATTTAAGTGTTTTGGATCTAACAGGTTTGCTTGTGCTCTGTTTCTTAGTCATTTTGGATAACTACTGTAAGATTAGACTGTTTTGCAAGAGTTTTTTATATCAAACTGAGAGGAATTTGAGCATTTTTTAGGCTGAGGATGGATATTTTGGGCTTTTTGATCAATTTGGTTTATTTGAGGATGAAAAACTAGCCTAAAATAGAAAACAGGGGTTTTCTGAGTTGGTTTGACTGAGAAATAGGGTTTTAAGGTATATTCAAAGGTTTTAGCCTTTCAAATCTTTAAATTTGATCCTTAAACTGTGAAATTTGAGTAAATTTCTTGAAAAGGGGCGCAGAGGAAAGCAGTGTTTCCTAGGAAGATTTTTCCAGGGTTTGGCCTATTTTTTGTGATTTTAGGCACTTTTTCTTTGGTCAATTTTACAATTTAGAGGATAGGCTTTCTCAAAGACTGTTTAAAATCAATTTGTAGGCTTGAATTCTTTGAAAAATGCCTTTAAATGCAGGTATTTGACTGTTAAAATGGTTTTCTATAGGTTCTTGGTTGAAATGTTGTCTTCGACAATCTTCTGGAGTGGTGAAGAATCCTTTAGCAATCTTCACAAGTAAATTCAAGTCAAATTCAGAGGTTCGGGGCATAAAAGGGCAATCAGATGCTTTAAAGGCTTACCAGCATTTATATCAGTCGGAAGATAATGTGAAAAGGTTGAATGAGTAGTTTTAAAAAATAAAATGGCTTTTACAAAGGTTTAATAAAATTTATTTTATCTCATTAACTGACATTCAATGCAGGTCGCGTGAGGGCGGGAGCAGTTTAGGTTTAAATAGCGAAACCAACAGTGGTTATCACGTCCAATTTGAGCGGTAAGTGGTTTGGCCTCAAAGGAATGTGATCCAATATAATACTGACACATCGCGGGGCGTTGAATGGGAAAAACTACCCATTTCACGTCCATTTTTAATTTGGGTGGATGATTAGTTTTTGTGTGTGATATCATATTAGATTCGTTGGATATTTTGATCGAAAGCAGAGGGTCGAGATTTATTTGAGAGCTGTGAGCAATCAAAGGTGGGACTGGGATAAAGTTAAGCAAGTGTTTTAAAGTTCAAAACTTTTATGCAACATGACTTTAATCAAGGTTTTGATATGGATGCAGATATAAGAATGGTTAAAGGAATATCATGGGGGTTAAATGTATATGCAGCATGATGATTTATATGACAATTTATCAATATAAATTATGAGACTTTATATATGGTGGTAGATATGGATATGGGCGGGGTTTAATGTTTTATTAAAATAAACCATAGCTTATTTAATTTAAACATTGGATTTATAAATATGCGGGAAGGAATGACATTGTTTGCATAAGGCGGGGTTTAGCATGGTGGCGCTTCCAAGCTTTTTAACCTTTATAAAATGATAAAATATTATCCAAAAACTTAGGCTAAACTGTTGATGAGCGGGGTAATGTATTTCTTTTCAAAATACATAGGATATGTTCAAATAAAACTCATTGGCGCAACTTTTATTTTATTATATAGTATTAAATCTTTTGAATGATTTAATAACTATAGGGGGTGGGATATTTATTTAGAGTTAGGTTTAGACCAAAGGGCATTTTATTTGGGTTTTAATTTAACATGTGGGTAATAACTTTGGTCTAAAAACTTTGTAATAGTTGGTTTTTGGGGCTATTTAGATATAGGGATTTAGATAAATAGGATAAGGTTTTATTTAAGGATTTAATAAACTAAGTTAAAAGTCAATATGAAAATGGGAATGGGATACACACAAAATACACAATATGACTAGGTAAAGTGAATAAGTAAAGCAAAGCTTGTCTTTTCATTATTTCACCAATTTACTTAGAATAAAGAACTTTTGAGGGTTTTGTATGTTTCTAAGTGAAGGAAGTTAATTGGATGGGGTTTTATGTTTCATTAAGTAAGAATGAGTCTTTACTTATGGAAATGAGTTAAAATGTATGAATAAGGGATAAATAATGATAAAAGGGGATTTTAACATAAGAATTCAACATTTTCAACTAACCAGTCATCGAGCCTTGGGTCTGGTCCCAACAAAATTCAGAGAAATGCTCCGAGCCTGCTTGACTGATAGTATAAAACACTAAAGAATTATAGGGAATGGGATATTAGTGAATTTTTTCCCGGTGATGAATATTACATGATTTCTTCCACTTCTTTCTATCTACCCAACATTACTCTAACATTTTTTCTTCCTTTTGGCAGGTGCATTTAGGCTTGCAACCTTGAAACATTTATTCTTTTGAAAGCATAAACTATATAATTATACCTTATTTAATCTGAGGACTTTGATTAAACTGTTGAGTTCCTCATTATTCTCTACCTAACGATTAAATTGTCCGAAAAAACTTTATTCACTATCTAAAACATGGAAATTGAAAACATGACAAGTCAAGTTTAAACAGTTTAACTCATCATGGATTATGGCATTTATTGACACTCTGCCATAATCATTTGCAAAAAGTAAAAAGTAGTGGCATTTGTACTTGCGCACTTTCATGTTTTATTTTCATCTTTTTTCTTTTGGGGTCTATATATTTTTTAAGTCCTTTGATCTTTCTTTTTAGACTCATTTTATATATATATATATATATATATATATATATATATATATATATATTTTTTTTTTTTTCTCAAAATATGGGAAAATAAATTGCACAAAGAAAGGTATGTACATATTTTACTAGACTATCAAAATTCAATTCAAAATTATGAATCCTATATTTATAGGACCTTAACATTAGCTTCACATGGGGATGGAATTTCCTGGTGAAATGTCAAGAACTCTAAGACTAGTAGCCTTCACTTTTGACCATGATGATCCAGTAATTGTCTTTTGTTTTCTACAATAATTCATATTTATGATATTTTACCTTGCAAAGCTTAGGGCCTTCTCTCCGGGCTTCAACTTTGTAAATAAATATCCAATCCAATCTAAAACGTCAATGAATATTTACAATGATGTAAAAGTAAATAGGACTAACTATTGGTAAATTCAGAAGAATGGTAGTGTTTGAGAATTCTACCATTTACTGGTCCTTCTTGAATATCTGTTCCATCCAAATCTTTGATAGAGAAAGCATTGTTACCCCTATATCCATAAATTACATAAGGTCCTTTCCACAAAAATTCAAACTTCCCATGTTTTCCTTTGTCTTCTCTCCTAGAATCCCATTTTAACACTTGGTCTCCAATGTTAAAGTCATCTTCTTTACTTCTTTTATCAAAAAAATTCTTGATTTTATTCTGAATGACTTGTGATTTCTTATAGACTTCTTCCCTCATTTGTTTTTTTTTTTTTACAAAAACGGTTATAGATTATATTAACTGATTGGTATAAATGCCAGATTTCAGATTACAATGAGAGGGAGCAGATCCCAAAGATTTTCGGCAACCAGAAATGCTATGGAGCTTGTGGTCAGCTTCTAGATCTTTTTTCTTATAGCTATGGATTCGAATTCTGTGATTTCCGCAAGCTTAAAAGTACAAACGAACTGTTTCAATAACAAGCAATAAAACATTTCAGCTGACTAATTATAGAACTGGATCCCATGTTTCGTCCCCATCTCTTATCATTGCCCCAATAGAGAGAAGGGAAGCTTTATTAGC
This sequence comes from Pinus albicaulis, assembly GCA_034641835.2. Taxonomy (NCBI): domain Eukaryota; kingdom Viridiplantae; phylum Streptophyta; class Pinopsida; order Pinales; family Pinaceae; genus Pinus; species Pinus albicaulis. Next base: position 678,791,091 of record CM076583.1, read on the forward strand.
TTCAAGGTCTGCATCTGTGTTGTTGTCTCTCAGTACATGAAAGTATTTCATATTTTGGAATGATTTTCCCAGACTTCTAATTCTAGAAATCAGTCTTGCCAATATTAAATCCCGTGGAGATGAGTTGGTCACCATGATTTTTATTGTCACTTGGGAATCACCAAAAATATTTGCCTCCTTGATATCCAATTCTAAGAGAAATATCAGACCTTGGAAGAGGGCCAAAGCCTCAGCTTGAATGCTGGATTTGATCCCCAAAACCTAGGCAAAGTTGTGGATCGATATGCCTTCAGTGTTCTTTACAACTTCTCCTACCCCAACCTTGCCGAGATTTCCCTTTGATGCCCCATCTATAGAAATTATATAACTTATGTGTTATATGTCCAAGATTCTCCTGATCTCACACTATTTTAACTTCATGCAAAATACATAATCTGTTCCATCATTGATCATTTGCAGAAATAAAATCAAGATAGCAATACACACATGAAACAATAAAAAATTCACACACATAATACAGTTATTTAATGGGAAAGCCTGAAGATGAAAACCCAAACTATATGTATATAATATATGTCATAGAGATCATGTAACAATCCTCATACAAAGCTGATCATATCAAGCTCTCAATACAATACAATCGCTACACACTAATCAGGCCTGATCTTGCAAATCCATGCACCAATATTTGCCACCTGCTAGCCTGCCTCTACTGCGCAATCCCTACTGAAGAATGGCTCTGAATGAACTCGAATTCACCAAGCTTGCACTGTGAAATCCTCATTGGCATCTCCACTGAGTGTTGGATGCAATCAATGCATCACTATAGTCACAACTGATAGTCACACTTGCTCTTTCACCTACCTCTCCACTGGTCTCCACTAAAACTGTCCATGCACTGTAGTTAACTGATGTATTCTTTAGTTGATTAATGAATTATTATTTAGTGAATTAATTAACTAATTAATTCACACCACTCTCACTAGTGTATCAATCAGTTAGACTAGATACAACTAGCTCAACTCAGCTCAACTAAACCAACACAACTCCACCAAGCTCACACATGAGTTCTAACCTAAGTTCCATTCATTAGCTCCATAGAGAAACCTCTCAGAACAGCTGCATCTTTTGTCACTTCTTCATCATCTCAGGCACTCAACTGAAGTGCTCCAAGAGAATAAGATAATTTTTAGAGTCCAAATATTATTAAGAGCTAATAATATTCGACATATCTATTTTTAGACTGGAAATCTAAAAATAGATTCCACCCAGTATGTCTAAAAATAAAATTCCATCTATTTTTCCAACTTGACCAACCATCCACTAATAACATCCTCCAACTCATATAATATGATCAACATGTCTAAAAATAGACATAGTCTAAAAATAGACTTTGCGCCAAAAATAACCTGTGGGCCCACTTAGTGAAGGTGACTCTTTTCATTAAGCTCATCATCTTGTTGAATGTCAAAACTCCCTCTCAACAAGATAGGGATTATCTGCCACCCTGATCCTGTCTCTATGGTATTCAAATTTTCTCTTGGTGAGTGCCTTCGTCAGAATATCTGCATCCTGATCCTCCGTAGGAATGTAAGAAAGTAACATGATATTCCACTGCACACAATCTATGATATGATGATACCGGATGTCAATATGTTTAGATCTATCATGAAATACTGGATTAACTGAGAGTTTAATGCAACTCTAATTATCACAATATATCACAATAGGATCTAAGTGAGAACCGAACAACCCGACCAGGATCTTCCTCATCCATATAGCCTCGCATGCAGCCAAACTTGCTGCCATGTACTCGACCTCCGCTGAACTGAGTGCCACAGATATTTGTTTCCTGCTGTACCAAGAAACTGTTGTAGATCCAATACTGAAAATCCCTCCAGATGTGATCTTTCTGTCCGTTGGGCTTCCTGTCCAATCTACATCCGTGAAGCCATGCAACTTCAACTTATCCAATTGTCTGTACCACAATCCATATCCAGATGTGCCCCTGAGATACCTCAGGACATGCTTTCCTGCCTTAAAAAAGAGCTTGGTAGGCTTAACCATCGCTTGTGAAAGCTGGTTCATAGCATAGCATATGTCCGGTCATGTATTGACTAAATACATGAGCGAACCAACCAACTGTCGATAAACAGTGGAATCCACTACCTCTGCCGATGTAACATCCTCTTTCCTCCAACCACCAGGAAGAGGAGTGTCGATAGGCTTACAGAATTGCATGTTAAACTTCTCCAATATATCACGGGCATACTTGCCTTGCGACACAAACAGTCCACCCTTTTGCTACCAAATTTCCAATCCTAGGAAATAATGAAGGAGGCCCAAGTCCTTCATCTCAAACTCCTTTGCAAGATCTGCCTTGCATGAGTGTATCAACAGTTCATCACCTGTTAGTATTAAATCATCTACATAAAGTACAATGATCAACAACTTACCCTCCACCACAATCTAGCATAGGTTCGGATCCGCCTCACTCTTGGCGAAACCAAGTCTGATGAAATAATTATCTATCCGTGTTTACCAAGCACGAGGTGCTTGTTTCAGCCCATACAACGCTCTTTTGAGCCTGCAAACATGTGACTCACTACTAAAGATTTTGAATCCTTTAGGCTTCTCAATGTACACCTCCTCCTCAATGAATCCATTGAGGAACGCAGTCTTCAAATCAATCTGATGAATGTGCCACCCCATCTGCGCTCTCAAAGAAAGGATGGTCCACATGGAAGAATACCTTGCGACAGGTGCAAAGGTTTCTTCATAGTCAATCCCCTCGATCTGTGAGAAGCCCTGAGCAAAAAATCTTGCCTTATACTTCTCGACGCTCCCGTCAGCAGCTTGCTTCACTTTGTAGATCCATCTCGAACCTACCACTGATTTCCCTTCTAGCCTTGGGACAATCTCCCATGCATTGTTTCTAACAATCAAATCATACTCTTCCACCATGGAATCTACCCATGCAGGATCCTCCACAGCTTCATCGAAAGAGGATGGTTCCATCACGATACAATTGCTCATTAGAGCCATGTATCCAGTAAATCGGTTAGGTGACTATCTCTGTCTACGCTGTGATGTAAGTGCTCCTACATTTTGCACTGCATCAAGATTCAGTCACTCAGCTTCTGTAGTGTGCTTCTGCCCTCTGATGTTTGGCGCTGCATGAGTGGTTTCTTCTACTCCATGAAACTCCTCTTGTGGTTGATCCACATCCTAAGGCTCATCTTTAGGAACAAGTAGCTCCTCATCTGCATGCAAGTGTAGCTCCCTCTCAAGCGACAACTTCATGGATTTCTCCTCATGAAATTTGATATCCCATCGCACGACAGTCATTTGACTGTCTGGAAAATACACATGATAATTTTGGGGTGTTTCTGTGTACCCCGCAAATATCCCAACCTCTGCAGTTGGCTCCAGCTTCTTCCTGGCATCCTTCGTCACATGAATGTAAACAGGTGAGCCAAAAATCTTCAAATGAGAAATATTAGGCTTCTTACCAGAAAACGCCTCTTTAGGTGTACTCATGCCAAGTACTGTATGAGGACAATGATTTTGCACATAAATCGCAGTGTTGCATGCCTTAGCCCACAAGTGTATGGGAAGGCCCTGATCATGCAACATCACCTGTGCAACACCCACAATCATTCTGTTATTTCTATACGCGACCCCATTCTGCTGTGGGTTATGAGGCGCTATGAGTTATCTTCGAATTCCTTCTTTTCTGCAGAATTCTTTGAATTCACCAGAGATGTATTCACCACCATTATCGCTCCTTAGAGATTTCACCTTCTTCCCCGAATCTTTCTCAACCAGCGCCTTGAAATCACAGAACTTTGAGTATGTCTCGCTCTTCTTCTGCATGAAGAAGATCTAGAACTTACAAGAAAATTCATCAACAAATATCACATAATACCTATGCTTTGTTTTTGAAGCAACCGAGAAAGGTCCACACATGTCTGTGTGAATTCTCTCAAGGATCGTCGTGGCATGACTATCCTTCTCATGAAAAGTGGTCTTCACAAATTTTCCCAAAGTACATCCCTTGCACTAATCTGACTGCACAAGTGTACCCTTAGGAAGCTCAGTAGAAATACGCTGCAAAATTTTCAAAGCACCATGGTGAAGATGGCCCAATCTCTTGTGCCACAATTCACCCTCATCCTGGCTCACCACTCCTTCTGCTTTGCCTACGATTATTGTGTATCCATGTACCTGCAATTTTTTTACTATGCAGGAAGGCTTTTCCCTCTCTAAAAACAACATCATAACCCTTGTCTTCCAACATCACGACAGAGATCAGATTCTTCTTCAATCCTGGAACATGCATGACAACCTTTAAGATGTAAGGTTTACCAGACTCCCTCTCAAAGGAAATGGTCCCAATACTAGTCGCATTGTATCTACCATCATCGCCCATCTCAATGTGCACTCCAAGATCCTTTTCATCCATATCACTAAACAAATCTTTGTCTCTTGTCATATGGAAAGATGCACCACTGTCAAGAAACCACACTGATCCCATCACACTTGAAACCAAGCATGCGATCAAAGAAAAATCTAGCTCAAACTGTGAGGCTAAGGCCTCTCCAGTTGCAGATCAAACATCCTTCTTATTCTTCTTCTTTTGTGGATAGTTAGTGGTGTAATGTCCATGTTGGTGAAAATGAAAGCACTTCACCTTGGACAAGTCCTGCTTCTTTCCTTTCGCACCAGGTTGAGAAGGATTTTTCTTCCCTTTCCCTTTTCTTGCTTTGGTAGCCAAAGCACAATTTTCTTCCTCTTCATTCTTCGATGAAGATCCATCCCTGTTACCGCGCCTTATCTCCTCCTGCACAAGATCCGACCAAAGTCGCTCCCATCCTAGCAATTTCTCCCGTCCATTGACAGAGTCCTCGTAGCTATGCCAACTCTTTGGAAGCCTAAGGAGAGCCAAGATCACCAAGTCCTCTTCATCTACAGTAACCCCCACATTTCCCATCTCATCCTTGCAGTGGAAAAACTTCGTGAGGTATTTTGGTATACTGTCGCCTTTCTCCATTTTTATTTTCCTGAGCTTGTCTTTAAGCACCAACTTCCTCTAGTCGCTTCTGCTTTGGAACAAGTATGTAAAAGCCTTCCACATTAAGGATGGAGTGGATTTACCGTGAAGGCTAGACACAATGTGATCCTTCACACCTTCCAACATAATTATTCGACATTTTGCTACCTTCTTTTGCCATGCGTCAAGTGCGGCTGCATCGCTAGAACCAGGCTTTGGAATATCAACATCTATGAAATCCTTCAACCCATTATCATCCAGTACCGCCTCCATCTTGTCCTTAAATGAAATATAATTCAAGCTCCCATCAAGGGCATACTCCAATCAAAATCTGTTGAAAGACATTTCAATGAATGCTCAACTTCGACACCAAGAAAACACTGCAGCAAATTCGAATTCCACTAGCACAAAACTCAATTTCTTCAATAATTGCAATCTCCTCCGATCAATACCTCTTTGATACCATGTATAAATTATATAACTTATGTGTTATATGTACAAGATCATCCTAATCTCACACTATTTTAAATTCATGCAAAATACATAATCTATTCCACCATTGATCATTTGCAGAAATAAAATCAAGATAGCAATGCACATATGAAACAATAAAAAATTCACACACATTAACACAGTTGTTTAATAGGAAAGCCTGAAGCTGAAAACCCCAACTATCTGTATATAATATATTTCATAGAGATCATGTAACAATCCTCATACAAAGCTGATCATATCAAGCTCTCAGTACAATACAATCACTGCACACTAATCAGGCCCGATCTTGCAAATCCATGCACTGATCTTTGCCACCTACTAGCCTACCTCTACTGCGCAATCCCTGCTGAAGAATGGCTCTGAATGAACTAAAATTCACCAAGATTGCACCACGTAATCCTCATTGGCATCTCCACTGAGTGTTAGATGCAATCAATGCATGACTATAATCACAACTGATAGTCACACTTGCTCTTTCACCTACCTCTCCACTACTCTCCACTGAAACTGCTATGCACTGTAGTTAACTGATGTATTCTTCAGTTTATTAATGATTTATTATTTAGTTAATTAATTTAACTAATTAATTCACACCACTCTCACTAGTGTATCAATCAGTTAGACTAGATACAACTAGCTCAACTGAGTCTAACTGAGTTAAACTAAATACAACTCCACCAAACTCTATCACATGAGTTCTAACTGAATTATCCATGCATTAGCTCTAGTAAACCCTTAGGAATAGCGTAATTCCTTTTTTTAGCTGTTATGCCACATCTGTGCACTTAACTGAAGTGCTCCAAGAGAATAAGATAATGTTTAGAGTCCAAATATTATTAAGAGCTAATAATATTCGACATATCTATTTTTAGACTGGAAATCTAAAAATAGATTATGCCCAATATGTCTAAAAATAGAAGTCCATCTATTTTTCCAACTTGACCAACCATCCACAAATAGCATCTTGCAACTCATAGAATATGATCGACATGTCTAAAAATAGACTTTGTGCCAAAAATAGCCCACAGGCCCACTTAGTGAAGGTGACTCTTTTCACTAAGCTCATCATCTTGTTGAATATCAACACCATCAAAGAAGAGAGAGTGCACCTTTTGATTAGAGATCCAATCTTGAAAAGCTTCATTTTTTTTCCCCTTATTTTCCAGTCTTTAGAAGGGGAGGTATTTCTAATAGCCTGATAAAATTCCAGGCTTAGGGAGGCACCCCATACAATATCTAACTGATTTAGATTTGAAGCGTCTTTTTGTTCTCCCAAGCATTATTTTAACTGGAATTTTGTCTTAGCCGTTACAACCTTGGCAGCATGCTATGTGTTCCTAAAAATTATGTTGTTTCGCTCTAGCTAGATCTTCCAGCAACAGATTTTAGGAAGGGAAGACCAAGCCGCTTTAATCACTTGGTTTTTGGGAGGAGGGCCGGGATAACTGTTCTGCCAATTTGCAAAGAGATCAATTATGGAGATGGGAAGAACAAAATTGGGGTTCCAATAATCCATCATTTCACTCCAAATCTGCACAGCAAATTTACAATTTAACATGAGATGGGTGGCACATTCCACATTCTCTCTACACAGAGGGCACCTGGACGGGCCATGAAGTCCACGTTTCTACAATTTATCATCGTGAGGATTTTTCTGTGGCATAAAAGCCAATAGAACATGTCAATTTTGGGCAGAGAGGAGAGGTGCCAGATCGCATTCCATGGAGCAGGGTTGGGTGTAACATGTGGTATCAATGAGAGCTTTGAGTAGCCTTGTGCTACGGTGTAACCAGCTGATAGCGAACCCCATCCACGCGTATCCCTTTTGCGTGCATGTGTATGAGAAATACCATTCAACAGAGCACGAATGTAGCCGCAATCATGAAGTAGCTCCTGAGGCAAGTCAATAAAGTTCCAACCTGCCCAGCGCGTCCCACACCATGTGGAAATATCCCACAGAGTGGATTTCCCTGAAGTGGTTAACCAGATGCACATCGCATTCAAGGAGGAGCATTCACCAATAAGAGCTCGATCCATGATGTGATCAGTCCAAATATTTATATTTCTACCATTTCCAGGGATCCAGTAAGCATTGAAGTGGATCAGGGGGGTGACTTTGGAGCAGATTCTTAAAAAGGGAGATACGCCTTGTGGGAGAGGCCCATCCAGGCAGTGAACTCTCTTGCCTTTGAAATATTTCATCCATACACTAATTAGGCCCAGCCAGGCTTGGGCGTAATGATTTTCCAAAGTATTTTGGCTCCCATGGCAATGATCTGAAGCGAGAGATTCTTGAAGTTTAAATGCCCCTCCATTAAAGGCTTGGAGATAGTCTCCCAGTTAACAAGTGGGATTTTCCTCTCATTTTTTTTTCCTCCCTTCCAAAATAATTTGCGAATGTGCTAGTCCATTTTATAAAGAATTCCAATTGGATCAAGGAGCACTGAGAACTTAAATAAGGGGAGGATGCTGAGCACAGCTTTGATGAGAACTGTCTTGCCTGCAATATTAAGATAGGTGAATCCTCGTGCCTGGAGTTTATTCTTGAATTTTTCCACTTGGGGGAGCCAATCTCTGCTATAGGCCCTCTTGATGAAGACAGGGAGCCCAAGATATTTAAAAGAGGTCCAATATGAGGAGTCTTCGAAGCCAAAACATCTAGAAATGGAATTAAGTAGGTTGGGCGTAGTATTCCAACAGTAAATGTGACATTTCCCCTTGTTGAGGCTACTTCCCAACTCCATACAAAAATCATCTAGTGCTTCTTTAATTATGTTGGCTGAGAGGATTGATGCAGCCCCTTGCATCAAAGTATCGTTTGCAAAGAGGGCATGATTGATGCTTTTGACTCCTCTTGCTATGCAAATCCCTGAGATCTCCTGCTCTTACATTTTCTTGTTAAGGTGGAAACTGAGAGAAGAGGCTTGGAGGAAAAATAGAAGAGGAGAAAGGGGACACCCCTGCCATAGTCCTCTTGAGGCTTTGAAAAAATCGGTTGCTCTGCCATTTACTAGGGGAGAAATCCAGGGCTCCGAGATGTAGGCCTAGATCTAGTTTATAAACTCTCACCAAATCCAAAATTTTGCAGAACATTCAAGAGAAAATTGTGCCTAACACGATCGAAAGCATTTGCTAAATCCATTTTGACAACTATACCTTTTTCCTTGCGCTACTAGCTCGAAATGATTTCCTCTTTAACTAAGATGAAGTTGTCCACTAGCTGTCTACCATGGATAAAGCCCCCTTGATTCTCCAGTATGATTTTGGGAAGAAGATATTTCAGCCTGTTAGCGATTACTTTTGTGATCATCTTGTAACCAGTGTTGCAAAGAGAGATGGGACGAAATATACTAAAGAAGCTGGCACCTTTCTCCTTGGGGATGAGTACAAGGAACACAGAGTTTGTACTTCCTCCAATTTTCTGACAGACTTGGGATTTTTGGACCATTTTATAGAGATTTTTTTCCACGATTTGCTAACAGGATTGAAGAAATTTGGTGGAGAATCCATCCAGTACTAGGGCTTTGTCTGGGTCCATGGCAAAGAGGGCATTCTTGACTTCAGTCTTGGTGAATTTCGCTTCTAGCTGATGGTTCATCTCAGCTATGATTGAAGGGGCAACCCAATCAAGAAGACAATAATTATGAACCAGATTCACATCCTCACTACACAAATTTTTGAAATGTAGAAAGGTTTCTCGTTTGATGCTTGCAAATTCCTTGTGATTGGTAGTTTCTCCCTTGATTTTAGCAATGGAATTGAAGAATTTTCTGGCTTAAGCTTTCTTGTGAAAGAAAGAGGAATTTCTATCTCCTACTTTGAGCCAAAGGCAACAAGACTTAATCCTGCAAAATTATTCTTCAGCCAGGCAGGCTTTATGGAAGTGCTGTTGGAGTTGGGCCTCCTTATCGAGGATTTCTCTGGTTACATCTACCTCTTTGTAATGTTCCGAAATGGAAATCAGCAGAATTTTTCACCACTAAAATGTTCCTTTGTCGGAAATATTAACAAGTCTGTGTCATAGATAGATTGAGAGGGATTTTACCAGTTATTTCACCTCTAAAGAGAGGATGAGAACCAAAGGCTTCCTAGCTCTTACTCAGAGTCTACCTATAGCTATGAAAATATTTATTCCTTCAGGAAGATATTACTCAAAAGAGATGAGCTACAGCAACACTTGAACTTCAATAATTAACAACAGAGAAATAATACATCATAATGCATAATAAGAGTACATGGCTGATATATAAAGTAACAACAGCAAATAATATACAAATCTTGAGGAAGAAACCTCTCAAGATAGCCTCAATCAAGAATATGCATTAAAGCTCAAGACTACATTGCTACATGTTGCTGCCCTAGCCATGACTGCGCAGTTACATGAGGAGAATGCAATATGTAAAATGGAAATATAATGATATATCTATATCAGCTCAAGAAATGAGGGGGAGCAAGCTCTAAACCCCTGAAAATAACTAACTAGCAATCCTTGGAAGGATTGGCTGCAATACATGTACAAAATGATAAAATACAAAAATGTCGGAGTAGCTGGGCAGCTACTGCAGCTCAATAATAATACATGAATGGAGGAAGGGAAAGATGCTGCAAACAATATAGAAACCTCCTCCAATGACATTCTAATTGAAAGGCTGCGCCTTTCACTGAAGATTACACTCTCCAATCCCCATGGTGAATCCTCCTGCAAATGCCCTCTGAAAATAATGCTGTAAGAGGGAGTGACTGCGCTAGGGCTGAGATGAAACACTTGGCCCTATGCCAAAATCTGCAATATAGCTCTGGAAATGTCCCTTGCTGATTTCTTAGAGAAAGGAGAACTCCTCCTCTTCAAAAATAGCTCAGGAAATGGTGGGATGATGATCCCTCATTGCTACCTCCAGCAACTCCAATGAATCTGCCCAACAGAAACGTTGTAGCTGAAACAGATGGCTTTGGCCCCAAGCCTGGATGTGAGGAAGATGAAGAATAGCTCCTACAAGTCCTCCCAAGGAAGAAAATAATATTTCTAAACAAAATTCTCCCTTGTTCTAAGAAGCACAAGCTATCTCAGTTGAACAACTAAAGAGAGCTGCAAAATTGAATTCTCAAACATGAAAATGAACAATGACTCTCCTTCACCTTTTTATGCAAGGAATTCTTCCTTGCCATGGACCCCACTCACATTAGAGTTTCTCTCATTTCAAATTTCCCTCCTTTCCAACTGCGCAGTCTTCATGAGCAAGCTTCTCCTTTAAGCCACGTTGTTGACTTGGTCAACCATGGTCTAGTTAACTTGCCCTTGGCCCTTTTCACACTAGGGAATGCCAAATTTAGTCACTTAAGTGACTCATGCACCTTAGGAGAGTTTTATTATGCTGCTACATGGGCTCCCTTACCCATTTTATTCCCTTCTATTATCATAATAGAAAAATTAATGTTCCAATTACCTTATTACAAAATTTGGAACATTACACTCTTCTGATAGCATATGATGTGCATCTAACTGATTTTGGATATTTTTCCTTTCAGCTACTGGATTGGAAAGGGTTTTGGCCCAAATTTTTAGAGAATATTTTTTTCTTCCGAGCTTTTCTTCCGACACATAGAATGGTGATCCATTGACTGGCTGAGACCAACTTTCCTTGACTATCTGCAAAAAATTGGATTCCTTGACCCAGAGGGGGCTAAATCTGAAGGGGATGGGCCAAGATCAGGGTGGGCCTGAAGCTCAAGCTTGATGGGATTGTGATCAGATATGTTTCAAGAAAGGATTTGCATACTAGCTTATAATCCAAGCAAAATAAAGGAACCTTGGACAAAAAAATCTATCAGGCCTTGCTGCAATGTGCCCTGGGCCTACTCTTTTATTTGACCAAGTATACTTACCAGAAGAGGGCTTGATGTCTAGCAAATCCCAATACTGCAGTATATCCTCTGCCCATTCCCTTGCTAGATCTTGCACAATGCATCCTCCTCGCTTTTCTGAAGAGTGCAACATGAGATTAATATCACCGGCAATAATGATGTTGTCCAAATTCCCAAGGTCTGCTTGGCTTCTTATTGAGTCCCAGCAGGCCTTTTTTTCTCCAACATTGACCGGCACATAAAAATTGAAGAGACACAAATGTCTCTTTAGTAACGATATGCTGCATTTTTAGCAGCAACCAATGAGTATTTGAAGTCTCAAATACTAACGAAAACTTGCTATCGTTCCAAAGAATGCCCAACCCTCCAGAGGCTCTACGGGCTGAGACAACTTTTTATTTACTTTTACTCCAGATTTTTTTGCTTGTTTGGAGGAAGTTTGAGTCCTCCATCTTGGTCTCCTAGATAAGGAATATGTCCGGGGATTCTATTCTTATTAAGTTTCTTATGGCTTCTTCCTTGATTCTGCTCCCCATACCCCTACAATTCCAGGAGACAATTTTCATTATTTACCTTTGTTCTGGTGGGCTCCCTTGGAGCCTTGAGTGATCCGGATTTATGTAGGAATGCAACAGAATAAACACATAACCATAAAAATAGAGATGCATGGGAAATAACACTTCATTTCATTAATATCAAAGAACTGAAATTTTCTTACAGACAGAATGGAAATAAAACTAACTAGGGCACTGGTAGCTATCTCTGACAAGAGATGTGGTGGCTATAGGCCTTTGAACTGAGTTAAAATGAGGCTTGAGGGCCTATTTATTATTTAGAAACAATGGTAAATCCTAAACAGCCAAAACCCTAACCCTAGGAGATGAAGTGCCAAAACTATGGGCCCCATTTTGGTAAATTGGTGTTTCAACTTCCCAGGGGTGTAACTTTGGCATACAATCTCCGTTTGATGCATACCATACCTCGTTATAAATATCTATCCGAGGACTAAAAATTTTGAATGAGAAACATCGGTCCATGGACCCATATTTCTCTCCTTTTTCCCCAAAAAAGTCGTTTAGGGCCTCAAAACGGCTCCGGAAGTTCAGGACCCGAAAAACTGCTAAAAATAGTAAGTTGTGCCGAAACTGAAAAACTGAAAGAGACAATGGTGGGGCCCAAAGTGGAATAGGCGGGTGACCAACAATATCCACCTGGATCATTCCTCCCCCCTTAGGAAGCAATGGTCCCCATTACGTTAAGTTCCTCCATGAGATGAGGAAATTTCTGCTGAACTTGGTCCCTAGTGAACCACTTTCCTTGGTGCAGGAGTTGGCCAGCTTTGACAATCCGATACAGTTGGATCTTCTGTTGGCGAGTGTTCTTGATTTGCATGTCCATGATACAATCTGTGGTGGCCTATTCCATGCAGTCTGTTGGGGTTCCCATGTTTTGGCCAGGTTTACAGAGACCGAAAGATGAGACAACATAGAACCACTTTCAGACCTTAGGATCTAGCCCTCCTAGGTCCAGAGAGGGATCTCTCTATGATTATCAAAGGATATATGTCTTTGAAGTTCTAAATTATGGTTTTAGGCTAGTTATAGGCTCAAGGTTGTTTGTTTGATTGTTTGAGTTTGGTAGTTGAGAATCAGGAAGGAAGGTTTCATCATAAGACAAGGATGGGTAAAGAAGGAAGCTAGGCAAAGGTAGATAACTCAGGGAACATCAAGGCCATTGGGAAATGGAGTCAAGAAAGGATTTACTTATGTTCAATGTGTAAGCTTCAATTGGGCTAGTCATCTAGAGCATTTGGATCTCAAAGACTGATTGGTGGGATGGAACACTAAGTGATGAGAATGAAAGATGGAAAGCCATCTGATTCTGTCTATAGATCAGGCCAGAGGTCATTTAACTCCAGGCCTGCTTGGACAAAACCATAGGCAACACAAGGGATCTTGAAAAGGTCTATATGGAAGGGAAGGTTATGAAGAGGCAGCGACAGGCTTTACACCTCCCAATGTTCCTAACCTCTTTCAGTTAAATCTTAACAAAAACATCTGAATACTGATTTTACCAACTTGCACATTAGAGAGTAGGCAATAATCATCCACTACACTGGTTTAGTCAATTAAAACAATATTCAGACACACATATGAGCAGAAAACATTCAAGACTGAGAGAGCTGGGATATAAGGTACCTAACAAGGGTAAATCTTATATCATGCATTCAGATGTCAGTCAGAAGAACATGGAATGAAATGGAAATAAACACAGAGATAAGAAGAACATCACCAACTGCTGTAGATCAGGATCCAATGAAAACTGCTTATCATGTTAAACACTACACCAATCAGGTACATCACTGCCCAAAGATTTTACATTCAGCCTGAATACATCATATTTCTCAGCCTATCATACAACTGTTACACAGGAAACTTGGCTCGGGACAAAATTCTTGCATTTCGCTGATAAAACCAATAACAACCAACCCCCTTACAATGTTCTTGCTGTGCTTTATAACATAAGATGATCCCCAGATCGACTGAAAAGGTAGATGCCCATTAAATGTTACATTTAAACATAACAATGCATGCAGGGCCGAGGCCCGTCCTTCTTGAGAATTCTGCATATTTATTTTCGCTCACCGTCTTAGTGAGAGAACGATCTGCTTCAGATTTGATCTTGACATTTTGGGCTCGTTGTACCCCAGGTGATTTGAATTCGGGAAAGATAAACTACTAGGAGGGTCTGTCTCATAAATGCCTGATTGTCTTTGAGCTGTAGTTTTGATGGAAAAATCCTTCAGGGACATTCTGCCTAATAAAAACAGTATGGGTGCCTTGTCCCAGACGAAAAACATTTTGCTGACGGAAATCCTGATATTACCTTTGTCTGCGCTTGGGGTCTGTGATCTGCTGTTCTGCCCTGTTCAAATGAACGAACTGGATGGAAGTCTGCATGGCCCTCCATGCTTCTTTAATGCTACCGGACTGTCTAAAACGAGCTTCAGTCAGTGTATTTAATTATATCAGGGCTCGAGAAGGCATGAAGGCACTGTAGGAAGTTGTACTTTCTGGAGTAAATGTGCTCTGCTTTTAGGCGGCGCAATCATGACTTGCTGGTGCGTCCTTAGTCTTCAATTGTGCTTGAATCCTTTGACTGTAGGATCAAATCATTAATCTTCAATTACAGGCTCGAATCCTTCACAAATCCTGCTTCTGCTGCTTCGCTGGCCGGCTGAAATGGCCTCTCTACACTACCTGCATGATGAAATAAACTTATCACAGGGCCCAGACAGTGGTGGAGAAATGCTGGCCTTACTATAATGCTAACAAAATGCAATGAAACGGTGAGATCTTATGATTAATAGGGTTCGGGGATAATATGCAGCGCAGACCGCTAGATTTAGGTCTGGGGACAAATATCAACGGTGGAGATTGAGTAACGGGACAATACATAAGATGGGAAAAACACATGAAATGCAACGGAAACGAATGTAAGAGTGGGACCCAGTGGAGGTGGAGGGCGATTGAACGAGGACCGTCAGATCTGGGAGAGACGAACGGTCACGATACAATCACTCAATCGCAATCAGGGGTCAATCGAAACGGTTTGCGATTGCGATCGGGGAGGGTCCTGCGATTGAGCGCTGACCGTCCGATCGGGGATCAGATCGACGGTTCAGATGTAATCAGAGGGACAAAGCGATCAACGATTGGAAGGACTTGCGATTGGCGTCGGACCGTCAGATCGCGAAAGAATGGACGGCGGAGATGCAATCGGGAGGCAGACAGAAGGGCTTGCGATTGCGATTGGAGGGGAGATCGCGATTGAGCGATAGCCGTAGGATCGCGGGAAGGATGGACGGCTGGGATTAAATCGGAGGGGGAGAGCAGGTGGGGAGCGACGAGATCTGGGCCATTGGATCTGAATGGATCAATGGCCAGGATTAAATTGGAAGGGAAACCAAAAGAAATGCGATCGCGATCGGGAGGACTAATGCGATTGAGCGATAACCGTTGATCTGTGGGACGATGGGCGGCTGCGATTTAATCGCTCAATCGCAATCGGGGGTCACACAAAATGGTTTGCGATTGCAATCGGAGAGGGTCGTGCGATTGAGCGCTGGCCATCGGATCGCGGAGAGATCAACGGTGGAGGAGTGGATCGGGGGGGTTGGTGCGATTAAGCGCTGGCCGTCGGATCGCGGGGCAGATCGACGGCTGGGATGCAATCAGGAGACGGGAGGAAAGACTTGCGATCAATCGAAGGGGGTGTTGCGATTGAACCAGGACCGTCGGATCGCAGGGAGATCAACGGTGGAGACAATGATTGGAGGATCGCAATCGGGGGTTGGAGCAAGAGGGTTGCGATTGCGATCGGGAGGCGGTTGCGATTAACGGATAGCCGTTAGATTTGGTGATAGATCGACGGTGCAGAACCATCACGAGACATTTACGTGTTAAAACAAAATGCAACGGGACTTTTGATATTACAAAGGGTTTTGCCCCCCCGCCGATGATTCCGATTGCGATAAGCGCCGGGGACTTAAGCACTTGGTCCCGGCGCGGGGTCATGTGGGGAAGTGGTTGGAAAGGTGCCTGCGGTAGAGGGGCTGGGCCTTTTATATGGTCGGAAAGTGGGTTTTGGGCCCATTTTAATGGATTTTAAAGGTGAAGGAGGGGAACGATAGAGAAATAGAGGGGAAAGAAGGGAAAACCAAGGGTAGGGGAGGAGTTTAAAGGGGATTTTTGGGGGAATTTGAGGAGTAAATGGGGAAATAGAAGGGGAGAAAAATGAGGGATAAAAAGAGGTTAGATGGGGGAAAAAATAAAGGGGGGAGGAGGTCTCTGGGCATTTCTTTATCAGCAGAGGGGCTTTAAAAGGGGAATCAGCAGAGGGGAAACCACCAAAGGATGAAGGGCACAAAGAGGCTTCAATGGGACTGTATTTTCAGGGGAAATGCATTCCTTGAAGACTCAACAACAATTTAACCCCCTGTTTGCTTGTCAAAAATTTCATAGGGGGGCTAACAGTGGCTCCACATGGGGATGGCTTCTTCTTGAAGGAGCCAAGAAACCAGAAATTGATCTCTTGGTGTAGGCCAGACGCCTGTTGCTTAAACCATCCATATCTTTCTTTGATCTGCTGCCACAAAGTATGAAGACAACATATCAGCAGTAAAATTCTTCCAAACAACTACCTACCCACACTATAATCCTAGCCTTTTTTCTTCTTGGGTGCACTTGGATTTGCAGACCCTTTACATTTTATTTTGCAGAATAAAAAAAAACCTATTCTAATTCTACCCTTATTGCTCCATAAGGCCAGATTAGGCTGTTGGCCTCATATATTTCTCTACCTAAACTACTACCTGTTGGGATTAAACTGTCCAACAGGTTTCTTCACCTACATTCTACAACAGAAAATTTAAACACAGCCAAGCCAGGATTAGACAGTCTGACTTGTTGGGCAGAAATTTGAAGAAAACAAAACTGTGAAGGCATGGAATTCCGCAACTGTGAAACATCCTTCTTTCTTTCTTGTGACTCAGGTTTTGAGCATGTTTGAGTCACTTCTATCTATTGCTCCAGCTCTGATCTTAGAGCTGGATGTTCCTTTACTGCTGATCCAGATTTTGAGCTTGTTAGGACCAGCTATTCTTGCTCCCTTTTGGCTCAGATTTTGAGTTTACTAGAGCCAATCCTTTTGCCTCAAAGGTTCATGTTTTGAGCATGTCTGAACCTCCCCTTTCATCTTGTTTTTTTTTCGGAACATTTTCTTCACTTTTGCTGAAAATGAAAATTTGCAACGGTATATACAATGGAAATGAAACATGGAAATGGAGAATTAGCAGAAATAGTGTTTGAGCATCCTGCCATTGACAAGACCCCCAAACAGCTCTGTACCATCAAGTTCTTGCAAGAAAAACGTATTAGGACCCACAGTGGCTTGAATGATGAATGGACCTTGCCACAAGCTGTCGAATTTGCCATGTTTGCCTTTATCCTCTCTTCTTGAATCCCATCTCAGAACTTTGTCCGCAACCTTGAAATTTGTTGCTTTGGTTCTTTTGTCAAACTGTCTCTTCACGTTTTCCTGCACTCTGACAGCTCTGTCATAAACTTGCTCCCCGTTTGCTGAAGATGGATTGTTTCATTAATTCTCCTTATCATGCTATCTTCTTCTGATTGGACCTCTTGAATAAGCTTTACTACTGGTATCCCAAGGCTAGTGGGGAAAACTGCTTCTGTCCCATAAACCAGCTGGAAGGGTGATGTGCCAATAGACTTCTTTGTAGTGAGCCTGTCTGCCCACAAAGCATGTATCAAATTTTTATGCCAAGACCTTTTGTTCTCTTCCAGCAGCTTCTTAATGATGGTAACCAGACTTTTATTTGATGACTCAGCTAGGCCATTACCCTGGGGGTAATAGGCAGTTGAATGTCCAAGCGCAATTCCGTACCTGTGACAGAAATCAATCATTCTTTTGGATCCGAAAGCCGCAGCATTGTCAGTGATTATTTTCCTTGGGCATCCAAACCGAGACAGGATGAAGTCTTCTAGGAACCTAATGATGACCGAATCGGTGGCATTCCTAGTGGGTATGGCTTCTATCCACTTAGTGAAGTAATCAGTGGCAGTCAAGATCCATTTATGCTGGCCAGAGGAAGAGGGGTGAATTTCCCCAATGAAGTCTAATCCCCATTGCATGAAAGGACCTTCTATGGTGATAGGTTGCAGAGGGAGGGGGAGGAGCTTTCTTTTGCCCTCAAAAATTTGGCATTTGTGGCAGGTGAGGATCATTTTATGGACATCACTGAAGAGTGTGGGCCAATAGTAACCAGCCCTGAGTATCTTATTTGCAGTGGTCTTCCAACTCAGGTGGCCTCCACACTCCCCAGCATGGAATTCTTGTTTGATTCTTTCAGCTTCGGTTTCAGACAAGCATTTCAGTAAAAGGCCATTCGGATTTTTCCAATATAGAATCTCGTACATAATGCAGTAATTTCTAGCTTTGAGTTTTACGAATCTGGCCTTTGTTTTGGACAGTTCTGGGGGGGCATTGAGGTGTGTGAGCACGTAAAGGATATCAGTGTACCAAGGAGAGTTCTGAAACTGCTCCTCCACAGTCGGATGGGGCAATTCTTCCTGCTCATCCAAGGTATTCATCATGTTAATATCAAGGGCCTGCAGATTAGTTTCAGCCATCAATTGGGCTAGGCCTCGACCTTTGATCAACTTAGTGGGTTTGATTTCAATGTCATATTCTAAAATTGCAGCAATCCATTTGCCCCTTTTCCCATCCGAGTCTTGGGACAAGATATCTTTGACCACTATGTTTGGCACATAGGCAATGGTGTGAGAATGCAGAATGTACACCCTAAATTCCTTTAAGTCCTTAATCAGGGCATAGGCCTGCTTTTCCATGATGTTGTACTTTAAGGGTGCATCTCTCAAGGCTTTACTGAATAAGGCTATAGGTTGTTCCTTACCTTCCGAATTTTTCTGCAGCAAAACCGCAGCTATTGTGTGTGGGGAGGCGAATGAGAAGATCAGAAAATCCTTTGAAAAGTCAGGGCTGATAAGTACAGGGGCTTGGGCGAGTGCAAGCTTTACTGACTCAAAAGATTTTTTGGCTTCCACAGTCCATTTGACTCCTGCGTTCTTCTTTAGCATTTCAGTCATTTTCCTGAGATGCTCAGCAAGATTGGGGATAAATCTTCTGAGGAAATTGATCTTCCCTATGAAGGACTATATCTCCTTGATGTTTCTTGGATGTGTAATTTGAAGTATTCCCTCAACTCTCTGGGGGTCTATCCTAATCCCTTTCTCAGATATGATGTGGCCTAGAAGCTTACCCTCTTGCAGCCCAAAAACAGTCTTCTTGGGATTTAGGGACAGACCATACCTTCTACATTTTTCAAAAACCTTCCTTAGATGTTTTAAGTGTTCTTCTTCTGTTTTAGAAAAGACAGTTAAGTCATCCAAGTAGATAACTATAAAGTGTCCAATCTCCTCTGAGAAAGCAATATCCATTGCTCTCTGGAAGGTAGCTCCAGCATTCATCAATCCAAAAGGCATTTTCACATACATGAAGGTGCCCCATGGAGTGGTGAAAGCTATTTTGAGTTGATCTTCTGGGAGTACCAGAACCTGGTTGTATCCTGAAAAACCATCAAGCAGGGAGATTCTTCTAGAGCCCACTACCTTCTGTAGGATATGCTCCATTCTTGGCAAAGGGTAGTTATCTTTCAAGGAAGCTCTGTTAAGGTTTCTGAAGTCTATGCAAAGTCTAATCTCCCCTGTTTTCTTCCTTACAGCCACTAAGTTTGACACCCAATCAGAAAACCTTACAGGGACTATAATGCCTGCATCATACATCTTCTTAATTTCCTTTTCTACTGCAGGCAATTGTTTTGGGTTAATTCTACGGTGTTTTTGTCTGAAAGGTTTTTGATTTTCCTTCAGTGGTATCTTATGTTGTATAATGTTGGTGTCATAGGCCTTTAAGTCTTCATAGCTCCATGCAAACACATCAATGAATTCCTTAAACAAGTCAATGTATCTTTTCTTCATGTCTGCAGGTATGGACTTAGCCAGTTTTATCATTTTGGGTTTGTCTTCAGTGCCTATGTTACATTCTTCTACATCCGATTCTGCATGTTCTATTGTGGGTTTTTTTGCGACATCATTGAAATCAAAGAGGTCCTCTAAGGGTGCTAAGCCTCTTGGTATGTTCTTGTCCTTGGCTTGCAGCACCTCCATTTCTTCTCTATCTGCGTTTTCATGTTTTACGGCTGAATCTCCAGTTTCTTCAGAAAAAGAGTTTATTTCTATACTACAAGGTGTTTCTAGTTCGTCTGTGGAATCCTCACTTGGGCAGCTGTCATCAGATTTTGAGTCTGAATCAGAAAATTCAAACTCATTTCTGCCCATCAGGAAATCTTCAATCTGTTTGTCTCCTTCAAAGACCTGCCAGTATTTTTCATTGTCCGGCACTGCAGGCCTGAATTTAGTCTGAATGATGATTTGTTGGTTAACTGGGGCCTTAGGATAAGAGCTAGCCAGGCAGGCTATTCCATTTGCAATAGCGTTTTGACCCCTAGGAATGTATACTAAATCATATTCAATGAATGTTTTCAACAAATCTAGAGTATCGTTCCTGTATGCCCTAAGCCTGGGGTGTTTTGCCAAATACTCACCATTCATCTGTTTGATTACTAACTCGGAGTCTCCTCTCACGACTATTCTACGGGCTCCTAATTTTTTCAACAGATTTAAACCCAAGATCAGAGCCTCGTATTCTGCAATGTTGTTCGTGCATTTGAAATGCAGATTGACGGCGTGGCTCTCTGCGTGACCATTTTCGGTGTTACGCAGCCACACTCCTGCTCCAGCGCTTTGTCTAGTACAGGATCCATCAAAGTTCATTTCCCACAAGGGTCCTTTGTTTACTTCCACTTCACTTCCTCCCTCATAGCTGGATTCGCTATTAGGTTGAGTTGGGAGGTCTGTACTAGGTTGTAAACTATCTCGTTGTTCATAGAGGCCGTGGATGTCAGGGAAGTGGTTAGCTTGCTGTTCTTGCTCTGTTTCTGTTTCGCTTGGAGTGAGAGGTCCACCACAAATCATACAGGCTTCGTTTCTGGTTTCCCTTTCATTTTCAGTGTGCTGCCCATGGCCTTCCTGATCATTTTCTTCCAGAGTGGCCATTATGTGGAGGTCTATAGGCTCGGTGTTCTCGTTTGAATGCCTATTTTGGGACGCTGGCTCTTCTAAGGGTTCATCATTACAATGAATAAAGGAGTCAAGATCGGTATGCACAGGGTATAATGGTGAATTTTCAGGTTTCTCGGGGCTGCTGACCAGAAATTTCATTTGGGATTCTCTATACAGTCTTCTTGATTGGCCAAATATAGGGATAGTGGCATATGAGCCATCCATCTGCATGGTGCCTTGCAGCTTGGCTCCCCATGATCTAGATAATAACATGCCATACTTGGGTGGCACGTCTGCCACCACTACATCCATGACCATACATTTCGCGGGAATTTGAGTTAAGCTCACACATAAATCTTTGATGAGGCCTAGGCATTTTACTCTACTAGAGTCAAAAGAGTATAAGTCTTTGTAAGGTCTGGTAATTTCTAGGCCTAGCTTCTCCATGACTACTTTAGGCATTAGATTGTGTGATGCACCGGAGTCATGCATGGCATTATGAAGGATCTTGTCATGAATGTTAAGACTGATATAAAAAGGTGGAACTACCCCTTCCTGAAATTTCCCTTCAATCTTGGGACCGAATAAGAGGGCAGGCTGATCATCACTCAAATTTACAGTGTCATTATTTATACTCATATTTAATGCTTTCAAAATCTGGCCTTTATATACATCCTGAGAGGCCAGCTCAAATAATGGCACAGAGATTTTGATTTTTGCAATCTCACTTTCTAAATTGAAAATGGATTGGCTTTTGGAAGTGCTCAACTCTGTTTTGTTCGCCACTGCTTTAGTGGCTGAACCGGTTTGTGTTTTCTCATTATGTACATGTGTAGGCACAGTTGTATCAGGAGCACTAACTGAGGTGCTAGTGCTACTGGTTGGTTGACTTTGTTTTTCATTGTTTTGGTTGTCTTTCTGTTGGTTTTTCTCAGAACTCTCTGTTGTTGATTTATTGTTTACAGCAGTGACTTTAGAAGATTTCTCAGGCCTCTTTTTGATAGTTACTTCAGGAGTTTTGGGTTTGGAAGAGTCTTGTTTCTTTTTACTCCTGAGCTCATATTGTTCTCTGACCTGTAACATGGCATTCTCG
The DNA here is from genome assembly GCA_034641835.2 of Pinus albicaulis. Lineage (NCBI taxonomy): Eukaryota > Viridiplantae > Streptophyta > Pinopsida > Pinales > Pinaceae > Pinus > Pinus albicaulis. The sequence continues at coordinate 678,813,316 of CM076583.1, forward strand.
AATCCCAACCTATAATCCTCAGATTCGAACCATTCCTCCTCCCCATAAGAGGCTGAGGGTTGGTCCTCTTCTGAATCACAGTTCAGGATTGAGTCCTCTGTTTCGAACATGTTTATCACATTCCCTTCAGACTCTTCTATGATTCCCTCATCCTCATCAAGAAAGTTTTGGAACGGGGGAATGACTTGCTGATCTGACTCTTTCTGTCTGTTGGGAGTGTTGTTGTTTCTTCTAAAGTTCTGATTTTGGTTTTGATTTTGGTTCCTGTTCTGAGTGATAGGCATCCTTTCGACCACTTGGCATAGCTTATCCAGATTCTTAGACAATCTCTCAATATTAGGATCTGAAGTGGAGGCTATAGTGTCATCCTTGTATGTTACTCTCTTCTCAGCTCTCAGTTTGGCCCTTTTTTCAATCAAATTTGCTTCTATGTTTACTGCCCCTTTCTGCATATCCTCCAACGTGGTATACTCTTTATCTCTAAGCTCATAGGCCATGTCAGCATCAAATCCATCAGGATATTTTGCTAAGGCCATACCTTGTGGGGGTTTCATGTGTGGGGGAAGAGCGTTGTAAATACTGTTGAATCTGGTGGTGTAATCATGAACACTTTCCCCTACGTTTCTCTTAAGGGACATGTATTCTGCTAGGAGCTGGCGAGGGTTTTCTCTGGTTTCCCATTTGTTGATGAAAGCCTGGTATAAAGCAGGTAGATCATTGATACTGCCAGCAGGTAGGTTTTTAAACCACTTCTTAACTTCACCTCCCAAGCTTTACGCGAAAATTCTCATTTTGATTGTTTCATCATCAATTTCCATATAATCAAAAGAGTCCTCCATTTTATCCACATGTTGTTGTTCTGTTGTAGGCTGTTTAGCAGGGAAGTGTGGGATTTTTGATTGATAATCATTTGGTAAGGGCAGTAAAGGCTGAGGTAAAACTAGAGGTGCATACCAGGCTGCCATGATGAGGTTCTGATGAGGTTCTGATGAGGTATAGGGTTGGCTTGAGCAGGTGGTAGTTGGATGACAGGGATGATAGGGCCAGCAAAAGTCTGTTGAGAAGATCTAGGGTGAGAAAGCCCCAAGTTTTGGAGAAAGTGGAGATCAGGTGGTGTGGAAGGAGGGGTTTCGTTGTCCCTAGTGTCTGGCTGGTCTGAAACACTGAATGACCTAGTTCTAGGTAATCTGTTTTGGAGGCCTAGGTCGAAGAAAGGGTCTAATAGAGCTGCAAGATCTTCTGGTGCAGAATTAGCTCTAGGAATGTTGCTGGAAATAGTTGATCTCCTACTTACAGGTGTTCTTTTAAGGATCTTCTCAGGATTATCAACTGTTTCAGGTGGGTTTGGATCAGGGAAAGCTCTTGTATGAATGGTTCTGTGAGCCAGAGTGATGTTTATAAGCCAGGCAGCTTATCCCTACTTGTTACTTCTACCGAGGTTAATGTTGTTTTGGGAACTGGCCTCCCTGTGGAGTCTTCATTATGCTTGGGACTGGTCTGCCAGTGGAGTCTGATGTGAAACCAAGATAATCAGCAGGCCTACTGATCACCAGTGGAGTCCTTAACGTTTAGGAACAATGGAGTCGCCGGGTGGAGGGTTTAGGATGATTCTAGGGTACACTGTCCACCACAGTGCTCACCGTCCAAAGTGTGACTTACCGTCAACCTAGCCAGAGTTCTAAGTTTCTGAGGTTGTTTGAAATGAGAAGCACTCAGAGTTCCCCAGCGGAGTCGCCATTATGTTGGGGTTCCCATGTTTTGGCCAGGTTGACAGAGACCAAAAGATGAGACAACATAGAACCACTTTCAGACCTTAGGATCTAGCCCTCCTAGGTCCAGAGAGGGATCTCTCTATGATTATCAAAGGATATATGTCTTTGAAGTTCTAAATTATGGTTTTAGGCTAGTTATAGGCTCAAGGTTATTTGTTTGATTGTTTGAGTTTGGTTGTTGGGAATCAGGAAGGAAGGTTTCATCATAAGACAAGGATGGGTAAAGAAGGAAGCTAGGCAAAGGTAGATAACTCAGGGAACATCAAGGCCATTGGGCAATGGAGTCAAGAAAGGATTTACTTATGTTCAAGGTGTAAGCTTCAATTGGGCTAGTCATCTAGAGCATTTGGATCTCAAAGACTGATTGGTGGGATGGAACACTAAGTGATGAGAATGAAAGATGGAAAGCCATCTGATTCTGTCTATAGATCAGGCTAGAGATCATTTAACTCCAGGCCTGCTTGGACAAAACCATAGGCAACACAAGGGATCTTGAAAAGGCTTATATGGAAGCGAAGGTTATGAAGAGGCAGCGACAGGCTTTACACCTCCCAATGTTCCTAACCCCTTTCAGTTAAATCTTAACAAAAACATCTGAATACTGATTTTACCAACTTGCACATCAGAGAGTAGGCAATAATCATCCACTACACTGGTTTAGTCAATTAAATACAATATTCGGACACACATATGAGCAGAAAACATTCAAGACTGAGAGAGCTGGGATATAAGGTACCTAACAAGGGTAAATCTTATATCATGCATTCAGATGTCAGTCAGAAGAACATGAAATGAAATGGAAATAAACACAGAGATAAGAAGAACATCACCAACTGCTGTAGATCAGGATCCAATGAAAACTGCTTGTCATGTTAAACACTACACCAATCAGGTACATCACTGCCCAAAGCTTTTACATTCAGCCTGAATACATCATATTTCTCAGCCTATCATACAAGCGTTACCTGAAACTTAACAAAGGGACAAAGAATGCTTTACTTGAGTTCGACGATAGAACCAACAGCAGCCAACCCTCTAACCATGTTCTTCTTTGTGCTTTTATAACAAAGGAACATGATCACCAAGGATGAACTTCGGGAAGTAGATTACATTAAATGTTATATTTAAGCATAATAATGAATGCAGGGCCGAGGCCCATCCTGCTTGAGAATGCTGCATATTAATTTCCGCTCACTTTCTTAGTGAGAGAACGATCTGCTTCAGATTTGATCTTGACATTTTGGGCTCGTTGTACCCCAGGTGATTTGAATTTAGGAAAGATAAACTACTAGGAGGGCCTGTCTCATAAATGCCTGATTGTCTTTGAGTTGTAGTTTGGTGGAAAAATCCTTCAGGGACACTCTTCATAATAAAAACAGTATGGATGGCTTGTCCCGGACGAAAACACTTTGCTGACGGAAACCCTGATATTACCTTTGTCTGCGCTTGGGGTCTGCGATCCTCTGTTCTGCCCTGTTGACATGAATGAACTGGATGGAGGTCAGCATGGCCCTCCATGCTTCTTTAATGCCGCTGGACTGTCTGAAATGAGCTTCAGTCAGTGTATTTAATTATCTCAGGGCTCGAGAAGGCAAGAAGGCGCTATAGGAAGGTGTACTTTCTGGACTAAACGCGCTCTGCTTTTAGGCGGCGCAATCATGACTTGCTGGTGCGTCCTTAGTCTTCAATTGTGCTTGAATCCTTTGACTGTAGGATCAAATCATTAATCTTCAATTACAGGCTCGAATCCTTCACAAATCCTGCTTCTGCTGCTTCGCTGGCCGGCTGAAATGGCCTCTCTACACTACCTGCATGATGAAATAAACTTATCACAGGGCCCAGACAGTGGTGGAGAAATGCTGGCCTTACTATAATGCTAACAAAATGCAATGAAACGGTGAGATCTTATGATTAATAGGGTTCGGGGATAATATGCAGCGCAGACCGCTAGATTTAGGTCTGGGGACAAATATCAACGGTGGAGATTGAGTAACGGGACAATACATAAGATGGGAAAAACACATGAAATGCAACGGAAACGAATGTAAGAGTGGGACCCAGTGGAGGTGGAGGGCGATTGAACGGAGACCAATCGAATCGGGAAGATGATCATTCAGTCACAATCGCTCGATCGCAATCGAATTCGATCGAAACGGTTGCGTTGATCGGGGAGGAATCTGCGATTGGCGTTAGCCGTCCGTCGATCGAGATCAGTCGTGATTCGAATGTAATCGGAGGGATGACGAACAGCGATCGAAGACTACGATTAGCGTCGGACGGAGTCAGATCGCGGAAGAATGGATGACGGAGGGGAATGCAATCGGAGCGAACGAAGAATACGATTACGACGGAGGAGATCGATTGAATGTCCAATGAGATCGCGAAGGAAGGATGGATGGTGAGGATTAAATGGAGGAAACGATGGAAGCAACGAATACGGAGCCATTAGTTCTAAATGGATCATTAGGATTAAATCGGAAGGGAAACCAAAAGAAATGCGATCGCGATCGGGAGGACTGATGCGATTGAGCGATAACCATTGATCTGCGGGACGATGGACGGCTGTGATTTAATCGCTCAATCGCAATCGGGGGTCACAAAAAATGGTTTGCGATTGCAATCGGAGAGGGTCGTGTGATTGAGCGCTGACCATCAGATCGCGGAGAGATCAACGGTGGAGGAGTGGATCGGGGGGGGGTTGGTGCGATTAAGCACTGGCCGTCGGATCGCGGGGCAGATCGACGGCTGGGATGCAATCAGGAGACGGGAGGAAAGACTTGCGATCAATCGGAGGGGGTGTTGCGATTGAACCAGGACCGTCGGATCGCAGGGAGATCAACGGTGGAGACAATGATCGGAGGATCGCAATTGGGGGTTGGAGCAAGAGGGTTGCGATTGCGATCGGGAGGCGGTTGCGATTAGCGGATAGCCGTTAGATTTGGTGATAGATCGACGGTGCAGAACCATCGCGAGACATTTACGTGTTAAAACAAAATGCATCAGGACTTTTGATATTACAAAGGGTTTTTCCCCCCCGCCGATGATTCCGATTGCGATAAGCGCCGGGGACTTAAGCACTTGGTCCCGGCGCGGGGTCATGTGGGGAAGTGGTTGGAAAGGGGCCTGCTGTAGAGGGGCTGGGCCTTTTATATGGTCGGAAAGTGGGTTTTGGGCCCATTTTAATGGATTTTAAAGGTGAAGGAGGGGAACGATAGAGAAATAGAGGGGAAAGAAGGGAAAACCAAGGGTAGGGGAGGAGTTTAAAGGGGATTTTTGGGGGAATTTGAGGAGTAAATGGGGAAATAGAAGGGGAGAAAAATGAGGGATAAAAAGAGGTTAGATGGGGGAAAAAATAAAGGGGGGAGGAAGTCTCTGGGCATTTCTTTATCAGCAGAGGGGCTTTAAAAGGGGAATCAGCAGAGGGGAAACCACCAAAGGATGAAGGGCACAAAGAGGCTTCAAGGGGACTGTATTTTCAGGGGAAATGCATTCCTTGAAGACTCAACAACAATTTAACCCCCTGTTTGCTTGTCAAAAATTTCATAGGGGGGCTAACACAGTCTGGGTTTAACTCTGTTGGTGTGAGTTTTTCTGCAATGTCTGAGGTGTCCAGTAGAGGTGGGAAGTAAGGACGAAGGCGATCCACATTGAAGACTGGGTGCAGACCAAGGAATGGTGGAATACTGAGCTCTAAGGCATTGTTCCCTACAGCCTTGGTGATGGTGTACAGCCCGTATCGGAGCGGGCAAAGCTTGTGGTGGGGTCGAGTGAGGCACTCCTTCTGCAAATGTAGCCATACTTTTTCGCCCACCTGGAAGTTGTGTGGCACCCGGTGTTGATCATGGCGTTGCTTGTACTTGGCATTGGCTCTATCCAATATATCATGAACCTGTTGGTGGATGTGTTGAATTCACTCGATGAAGCTACTTTCTTTGTCAATTTCAGACTGGACATGAGCTTAATCGGCCTGAGCTGCTGCAAATGGCATGGCTATGTCAATGGGACATAGTGGCTGGAATCCCAAGACCACCTGAAAGGGGATATGGTCGATTGAACTGTGGAGAGCCTGATTATAACTATGTTGTAAATAGGGGAGGCTCTCATCCCATGTGCGTGGATGCTTTGAATTGTACATGCGCAGAATGTGTACAATCATTCTGTTGACGACCTCTGTCTGGCCATCTGTTTGGGGATGGAAAGTTGTGGACTTGGTGAGCTTGGTATCCAACATTGACTAGAGGCTGGACCAAAATGTGCTGAGGAACCTGCTATCCCGATCTGATATGATATACTTTGGGATCCCAAAGTGCACCCACAGTCGTTCAAAGAAGAGTTTGGCAGTGGCTTCTGCTGTGATATTCTTCTTGTAGGCCGCCATAATGGCCATCTTCGAGAATCTGTCGACGACCACGAAAACACAGTCATTTCCCTGCTTAGTAGAAGTCAGGCCCGACATGTAATCCATGGAGATGGATTCCCAAGGTCGACTAGGGGTAGGTAGTGGGGTATATAGGCCTTGCTTCTTGATGGTCAATTTGGCAATGGCACAAGCAGTGCAGGATCTGATGTGCTTCTCAACATCCTTTCGAAGGTTCGGCCAATGGAAATACTTTTGTAGGATTGCTACTATTTTCTCAACCCCGAAATGCCCAACGACTCGACTGTAGTGTGCTTCCCATATCTTCTTGGCACGCTCACTTGAAGGAACACAAAGGTGTCCCAGGTGACATAAAATTGCATCTTGGAGGTGAAAATTTGGAACTTGCGTACCCCCCAAGAGTGCCTTGTAAGTGTGGCCGAATTTTGGGTCACTCTCATAGAGAAGCGGCCAACCAGAAGTCTCATGCCCACAAGAGTTGAGAATGGTGGTGAGCGCCATGATTGATGGTCGGCTGAGGCAGTCTACAACATTATTGGTGCTACCCTTCTTATACGTGATGTTCAAATGAAACTGTTGCATATATGTGGACCACTTCTGATGGCGATCATTCTGCAACTTCCCTTGTGTCTGTATGAACTACAGGGGCTAGTGGTCTATGTGGATGATTGTTTCCTTCTCCAAAATGTAATGCTTCCATTGTCGACAAGCTTGCACAATGGAATACATTTCTTTGTCATAAGTGGGATACTTGCGAACTATGTCAGACAATCTCTCACTGTGATATGCCACTTGATGTCCCTGCTGAGTAAGAACTACCCCAATAGCATAGTCAGAGGCATCTGTCTCGATCTCAAATGGCTGTTGCAAGTCTTGTAAAGAGAGCACTGGGGAAGAACAGAGGCGATTTTTCAATTCTGTGAATGCCTTCTATTGAGGTTCCAACCAAAATAATTTTTCTCTCGCTCCTCCCTTGGTGACTTGACTCAAGGGCCAAGTGATATGAGAGAATCCCAAAATGAACCTCCGGTAGAAATTAGCAAGACCCAGAAAGCTGTGAAGCTCTGTTATAGTGGTTGGGGCTAGCCAATCCCGAATGACTTGGAACTTGGCTGGATCCACATGCACCCCCCTTTCATCAATAATGTATCTCATATATTGAACCTGGGTCATGCCAAAAGTTCACTTCTCCAAATTGGCACACAACTTGTGTTGCCGCAGTGTTTGGAGGACTTGTCAGATGTGGTGAAGGTGCTCTTCCCAAGTTTGGCTAAAGATCAGAATGTCATCCAAGTACACCACTACAAATGAGTTGGTGAATGGCCACAAGATGTCGTCCATCATCCTCATGAAGGTTGTGGGAGCATTCGTCAACCCGAAAGGCATGACCAGCCATTCGAAAAGGCCTTCCTTGGCTTTGAAGGCAGTCTTCCACACATCAGAGGGTTCAATAAGTACCTGGTGATACCCCGACTTCAAGTCAATCTTGCTGAAATATTTTTCACCTTTGAGTTGGTCTAGAAGGTCATCAATCTGTGGGATCGGGTACCTATTCTAGATAGTGATCTTTTTCAACGCCTGATAGTCAATACAGAGTCTCCACGTCCCATCCTTCTTTTGTACCAACACTATTAGGCTCTCACAGGGCGATGAACTTGGTCGGATGTGAACTTTCTGCAACAGCTCCTGAATCTGCCTCTTGATTTCATTGTTCTCTAGAACAGAGCGCCGATAGATCGGTCCATTAGGTAATGGCGCACCTGGGGTCAGATCAATTGGGTGCTTGACCTGACAGTGCAGAGTAACCCCTGTGGGTGAGGTGAAGATGTCCCCGTACTCCTCCACAAACTTATTCATTTGTTGTTGTCGTGCAGAGGAGCCCTGTCTGGAGGTTGTGGCCACAGTCTTCTTCTTGCCCTAGCGGAGGATCATCAGGAAAACGAATTTCCTAGTTTGGGAAATGAGATTACTGCATTGTTTTGTAGTAACCAAAGAGATAGCGGTAGGAGGTGGCACCTCTGGTATCCTGTACAACTTATTTCCCAAATTAACAATAACAGCGCGAGGCCAAGACTCATAAAAAGCATGAAGCTTCCACAAGTATGGTTTTCCTAATAATACATCAGAAACATCAATAGGAGCAATGTCACATAATACCTCAACCGTGAAGGGCTTGATGCTATAGGGAAGGCGGCACTGCTGGCTGACGCAGAGATCTTGTCCTTGGTGAAGCCACCCGATGGTGTATGGATGTGGGTGAGCTATGGTTGGCAAGCCCAACCGCTTCACGGTGTCTGCCGAAATGAGGTTCTTTTGGCTCCCATTTTCGACAATGAACTGTACCGGGGAGCCCTTAACCCACATATGGGAGTGGAAGAGACATTCCTCCTCCTCTAGATCTTCTAGTTCCTCCTTCTGGATATTCGTAGTGGAAACAGTGGCATTGGGCTCTGCATCAATAATCTGTTTCCCTTTGTCATTCCCCTTGTCAGGTTCTGATTCAGAGTCAGAGCATGCATCTGACTCAGAAGCCCGCATCTCAGCCACCAGCAACTGCTTGGCCCGACACTCGCTTGTGTTGTGAGTGGAGCTCTTATCGAACTCACACCACTTTCTTGTGTCCTTCTTTGGCTTTGCGGTGTTTTTATTTGCTTGTGGATTCGACAGGTTGTCTTGAGTCAGCATGCCTTGGCTCTATCCTTTGTTCTGCATTTTGGGAGCACCTTTCCCTTGCTTTTGATTCGCAGATCCAAAGTCTCGCTTCTTCTTTTTGAATTTCTGCTCAATCTTGGCAGCATACCGGTATGTCGTGGAACTCCATTTCCTCCTGAATGTATCTGTGCAGAAAACTACAATACTTTAGCACCAGATGTTTCTCTGAATCTTTGATACCCAACTTGGTGCGCAGGGTATGGAACAGATTCGTCAGCTCATGCACATTTTTATCCCTTTGTTGTCATAGCGTGGTCCATTGTATGTACTTGTCCTCATAGCTCCCCATGGGATAGTATTGTTCCTTGATGGCTTCTTGGAAATAATTCCAAGTGGGTATGGCCGAGAATAGAGAGGGTTCTGTCTCGTCCTTTTTCTCATTGTGGGTTTCCCACCAGTCCTTGACATGGGGGGCAGCTTTGAGGAGTGCAAAAATAATCTTCTCCCTGTCGGAAAAGTCATGAACCGAGAAATACCCTTCTAATAGATTCAACCGTATATCTATGACATCTGCATCTACTTAACCCTCAAATATGGGAATGTCAAAATTTACTTGTACCTTAAAAGGAGTCGCACCTCCAGAGTGGTTTCTGGATGCAGATGCGCCGCCAGTGGGCAACCATTGAAGGATCTGGGAAAAGTTATCCATCATCGCGTTCCTTTGTTTTTCAAGGGCCTCCTCGAGCAATATTTTGATAGGATCTCCTACTCCCTCATCTTTCTTTTCGTCCTCCCATGGGTGTCCTTAGGGGTTTGCGAGGTTGATCTTGCAAAGGTTCCACCAGATCGAGCCCTAACTCCTTATACCCCGACCTCGTTGGGGACATGCAAAGAAGGATCGAGAAAAAATCAGACCGCTCTGATACCGCTGATCCAAATTTATGTAGGAACGCAACAGAATAAAAAAATAACCATAAATACATAGATGCAACAGAAATAACACTTCATTTCATTAATATCAAAGAACTGAAATTTTCTTAAAGACAGAATGGAAATAAAACTAGCTAGGGCACTGGTAGCTATCTTTGAGAAGAGATGTGGCGGCTACAGGCCTCTGAATTGAGTTACAATGAGGCTTGAGGGCCTATTTATTATTTAGAAACAATGGGAAATCCTAAACAACCAAAACCCTAACCCTAGAAGATGAAGCGCCAAAACTATGGGCCCCGTTTGGGTAAATTGGTGTTTCAACTTCCCAGGGGCGTAACTTTGGCATACGATCTCTGTTTGACACATACCATACCTTGTTATAAAAATCTATCTAAGGACTAAAAATTTTGAACAAGAAACATTAGTCCATGGATGCATGTTGTTCTCCGTTTTCCCAAAAAACGTCATTTAGGGCCTCAAAACGGCTCCGGAAGTTCAGGACTCGAAAAACTGCTAAAAATAGTAAGTTGTGCTGAAACTGGAAAACTGAAAGAGACAATGGTGTGGCCCCAAGTGGAATAGGCAGGTGACCACCAATATCCACCTGGATCATTGAGCCTGGTTTCTTGCCATCTTCGGCTTTTTTTCTAACAACTTCTCCAGAGTTGGTTGGTTGCCCTGTAACTTATCCTTGTACGTTTCGTGCTCTCTTTTCTCCCGATTTGTTTTGCAGCCTCTTGTGGATCTCCTTACAAAGGCTTGGGATTCACCTATTTCTCCATCCTCCTCCAAGTCTTCCGACTCTTT